>VWZT01009115.1:629225-691930 GCA_013397055.1 Pachycephala philippinensis
CATTTCAAATGACTTCAGATCCAGGAATCAAGCTGGCCTCTTTACAGGACATTCAACAGCAGCAGTGAACACTGTAATTGGCACTTGTCTGAAACTTTTGTTCATGAAATATGAGACTGAACAGAACCAGTGATACGTGTCCATAAGTGACGTAGCCTCGTAGGGCTAATATTGAGGAGATTTTTTTAAAGAAATAGTTATTTTTATAAGCTAAAGAGCTGCAACTTTAAACACACACAGTGAGCAGAAATGCTTTTTGATATTGTCCTTTTTCTGACTGCAGGTCTATTGGAAATACATCCTAATTAATTGGGCAATTGGTCTCTTTTTCTCTCAAAAAAAAAATTTAGGTTTTTAGGAATGGAATAAAATAGTTTCCTCACAGTGTGAAAGTTTACTTATAACCTGCAGCTGAATTAAAACAATTTTAAGTGGTCCTACATAAGGTGCCTTTCTGGGGAGCTTGTGCTCTTGTGCTGTCCTGGAGGCACAACCACAAACTGAACTCTGAAACTTGCTGCTGGCAAAATGACGTCGAACTTTGAAAAAGGGAACAGGAACTGTCAATTTGTACTCTTTTAGAACTAGTCATATATTACCTAGTAGGGCTGAGAAAGCCTATTAATAGGCCAGGATCCCATTGTGGCATAAAAAAAGGTAAGAGGCCAACTGTGTAGTTTAGGCCCCATCATGGAAGCTCCTTGATATGGACAGATTCCTACATCCTCTGAAAGTAATCACCACAGGGGCTTGAATGTCATGCATCTCTGCTACATAAAGATGCCCCCAAAACCATCTACATTCAGACACACTTCCATTTTTATTGGGAATTGGCAGCAGCCAATTCCCAGCTGGTTCCTTTTGGTTGTCATAAGCTTAGTCAAAGATACTAGGCCCCGGAAAGTAAGGTTTGGAGACAGAACTCTGCAGTGCTCAGGGCAGGCATGGCTGCTTTTAAGGCTGAGGTCACCACTGCAATTCTTCCAACACACTTCTTCCCGGGCGTGCTTTGAGCAGGCATGCCCTGAAATGCTTCCCTGGGAGGTCAGACTGCACTGGTGTGTTGGAGACAGGCAGCAGCACCCACGTTGCTCACTCTCCCAGATGCTAAGAAGTTAATTCATGCTGTAAGAAAGGCGCCTTAAAGGATTTCACACTGCATTTGGCATCCTCTGGGCTGAGATTCTGAAATTGTTTAGTTCTGAGGCAGGGAAGTAAACGATGTATTTAAGGAAACCCCCCTCATTTCACTGAATCTTCTGCCTAATTGTGCATCCAACATACACCACCCTCAGCAAAGCCTGGAGTAGTTTCTCATTCACTGGCTTTAAAATCCTGGCCAGGACCAGGAAGGGGAAGCCCTTCCAGGTGTTGCACATTGGGAGAGCACCAACTTGCCAGTGCTGCAGGCCTCCTCTGGTCTCACGGAGTGGACAGACACAACAGGAACACCAGGGACCCCCATCTTGCCACCTTCTCAGAAATAATCTCCTGCACTTCACAGCATGCCAGGGACAGCCAGAACATCAGAAAAATGAGGATTTCAGTTCTATCTCAATAAGGCTTTTCATCTTCCTCCTCTGAAAATCCATTCCCCAGACTTATCACCATTATTTCTACCTCTTCAAGGAAAACAGAAATTATAACAGCTTAAGGCATATGCCTGTACCAAGGAAAGCCTCAAAGAAATAGATACAAAGCAGATCTGAGTGTTCTCAGTCTCATTTTTTCCTGCTTCTACATTTCCTTGGGAGAGGAGGTTCTTAAAGCCTTTTTTTCTCCCCACCTTTTGTTCTTATAATTTTGCTTATTTTATACAAAAGTACCTAAGGCTGGGAGGAAAATTCCAGGCCAGCAAGTTGATATCTCCTTGAGAAGGTTTTCGCTCATAGATGTTCTGTAGTCTGAGGCTTCTAGACTTTCTTTTCAATATGCAGAGCATCGACTTTTCCCTATTTCCACTTGAAACATGTCACAATCCTTTTATTTTATCTTCTTCTCTGCAAAGGAAATATTATCTTTCAACTAAGACCTCTCGCCTCAAACAGATTTTCTGCAAAGTAGCATTTAACCTGCCTCACACTTCCTCTTCAAACTTCACTTGTATAGGCTGAGCAGGACAAATTTTTTTAACCTCTTCTCATAAGAAATGCAGATGTCTGGGGAGAAGCAGGCAATCCAACCATTTCTCTGAGCTCTTCCAGCTTGAATGATCTTTCCTGAATGTGGCAGCCAAGATTAGGCAGAGAATCCTGGGGGAAGGCTCAAGCAGCACCTCACATACTGAGAATGGGTTTTCCCTCTTCTGTAGAAAGGCCTGGGCTGTCACATTACATATCATGATTTTGGACCCATAGTGTGATTGGCCAGCTCAGGTGGTTACAGGTCATCCCACCAGGGTCACTTCTTTACAGAGGTTTCCCAAAACAGCTCGTAAGAGCCATGTGGGTACCTCTCCGTGGGGTACAGGCAGCAGAGCGCACCCAGCAAGTCCCCGTATCCTACTTTTACACTTGTATTCACCATGGCATTAAATCATAAATCCCAAGTCAATATAAAGAGTTAACTGCTTCTTCTAGGATGTTCTTGCTGCAGATTAAACTCTCTCCTTGGTTTCTCAATTTGCTTATTTCCTCTGAAGCAAGAGCTGCGAAGTCAATTCCTTCTGCAGAATATGCACCCGCACAAAGGAGCTACATCTTGGCACAGATAATCCTCAGGGAACCAGGAAAATGTTAGTACCTTCAGAGCAGTTCTGTTTTCCTAGGCTGTCTGCACACCTCAGAAACAAAACAGAATCACAGAAGTTCTTCCTGCTCAGTGACTCGTGCAAACACCACGAGTCACTGAGTTTCCCAGGGGCACCACCTTTGCTGTGACAGAGGCTTCTGCTTAGCCAGTCTCCAATCCTCAATAAACAGGTAATCAACCCAGCAAACAGCTCCAGCTGCAAGGCACACAGCTTCCAGGGAGGGCTGAGCAAGCCCCTTTCCAGGGTAAGGAATGGGCCAAAGAAAGGACTCGCCTCCTCACAAAGGTCCTAGGAGACTTCAGCTTCCATTAGACTGCTGGGCAAATCTCTAGCAATAGCTCAAGTTCAGGTTCAGACCTTCAAAGAAAGGGCTGAGAAGGAATAGGCACACAAATATTCCTGCTATCCATTGAATCTTCTCCAAATCATAGGAATGGAAGTCCCACTATCCTTCTATCACCCCAGAGCTTTTGCCCTCTCCCGGACACCTCCTAAGCCCTTGTCTGCCCCAGGTGTGGTGGCTGGGGTCTACCACAGATCATTAACTTTGTCCTGCCCAGCCATGCTTTGCTACCCACATACCTCAAATGCCTTCTCCTCCTGGCTGTGTTCTTGGTCTCCTGAGGGCATTGACAAGCTTAGGTAAAGCAGCCTGCTTTCACAGCTTCATTAAAAATATCAAAGCACAAATTAGACCATTAAAATTACTGCCATGGTCAGCCTCAGGGGCCCCAAGATACCTGTGTGGTTTGGGTGAGTGGAAAACGAGCAAAAGAGAGAAATAACAGAACAAGAACGGATTGCTGAACCAATACTGAGTCTGGCATAGCTCTTACCGCTGGCATTTTAGTCCCCGTGAGAGTGTGACTTAATGGAGTTATTAATGAACTTTTCTGCCTTGTAATGTGTGTGTTTTAGGTGATTGCTGGCTCCTAGCTGCCATTGCATCTCTCACTTTGAATCCAGATATTCTGTTCTGTGTTGTTCCCAAGGCTCAGAGTTTCCAGAAGGATTATGCTGGAATCTTTCATTTCCAGGTACCTGTATGATGAGGGGATTGAGCATAAAAGAGGGAAATGCTAGGATTTAACCAGAAGCAGCTTGTTTTGTTTTGTTTTGTTTGGAACATGTGAAATAATCAACAGTTACAGTGTATATATGAAATTGGTGGGGGAGAGAGAAAGAAAATTAGAACAGAGTTAAATAATGTTAAATGAGACCTGCTCACTGCTGAGTTTCTGCTGTCCTACAGCTGATGGGGCTCTGGGGAGTTATACAGATTTTGTAAACTGAGCTGAACCATCAGGCATGTGAGCCCAAACTAAGCTCTGTTGCTGCTAGCTGTCGAGAGTGAATTCAGGCTCGTGTGATTCCTTCTCCTTCCTCCCCTCCCCTCCCTGCTTTGCCTTTATTTCCTTGCCTGTGGACCCAGACTGTTGGGATTTAGCCAACCTGCTTTGACTGGAGGTTAGGCTCAGGTTGGAACAGTGTGCATGCACCCTGCAAAGCTGAAGGAGCTGTTCTGGTGAGGACAGAAGATTTCAAACACATAGCTATCCCTTCCACCAGCTCACCTGTGAGTGTTATGGTGTGAATTATCATCTCTCCTTTCAGGCATATGGCAAATCCTGGAGTAAACATTTCTAGCTTTGAGACCAAAATTTAGCACTAGCAGTGTTTCACACATTTCCTAGCATTTTCAGAAGGGATTAGCACTATTGAGTGTTTCCCCTTTAGATGACCACTCCTTACAGCATTTTTACAGGGGCATTGGTTTTTTATTCCTTAAGGTTTGAACCTTGAGATAGTTCAGAGTATCCCATCTCCATGCTGGCTTTCTGGGCTGTCCACTGTGTAAACTCAGTTTACATGTTCAATGTTTTTGATGTTATGTGCAACAAGAAGCTGTTAATATTTCCTATCAGCAAAATTTAATGTAGCATTAAGAAGCCTGCTTGAACACTCCCCAGAGCTGGGAGGAGTTTGTCTGTATTACAAAGGAGGGGAATCCAGCATGGGAGTAAACCCTACAGTGGTTTGTGCAGGGGGAAGTGATGACAGGTAAAGGGGTAGTGATACCTAAAGAGGCCAACCTAGAAACAGACACTAGACAGGAGTAAGGAAATAAAGGTGAGTATTTATTTGAAAGGCCTTCAGAGGTACAGCCTGGGCAGGCCAAAGGCTGCACCCAAAATGGACAACGAGTCACGAGTTCTTCACACTTTTATAGGTTTGGTCCATTTGCATATCAACTCAATTTCACCAATTAAACTTCAGCTAATGATGTAATTTCCCCTCAGCTTGCCCCCCTTCTCAAGATGCTGGTTTGCACATTTTGGGCCTAGGCCGGGCTGGGTGTCCTTGGAGAGCAGCCTGGAGAGGCTTTGTTATGTCTGTCTTAGCATGAGAGAGCAGCAGCTCACAGGCTCCAGGACACTGCAGAGTTACACACTGGGAATACAGGATTTGAAAAATATAAAAGGGCATCAGTAGGAGGATGGTAGCGTGGAGCTCTCATCATCTCTTCCTTTCTTCTTCCCCTCAGTTCTGGCAGTACGGGGAGTGGGTGGACGTGGTGGTGGACGACAAGCTGCCCACCAAGAACGGGGAGCTGCTCTTTGTGCACTCGGCGGAGGGCAGCGAGTTCTGGAGCGCGCTGCTGGAGAAGGCCTATGCCAAGTACGGGGCTGGGCGGGAGCTGTGGCCCTGGTGGTGGCCCAGACTGGGAGTGTCAGTCACAACACCCTTCATTCTAAGGCAGCCTCCCTCCCACCTAGCATTTGCAGTTCCCTTTGGGTCCATAAGGGGTGTTGCCAACTGTGTTTCAAGGGGCTTTAATTCTGTTGCCCCAGGTCACATTGATGACCAACCAAATTAAGAGATACTAAATGATGAACCCTTCTTTCTGTGGCACCTTGTGCTTGCAGGTGGAGATGGACCCTTGTATACTTCTCATCATCTCTCCCACAGGTTGAATGGCTCTTATGAAGCTCTAGCAGGGGGGTCCACTGTGGAGGGCTTTGAGGATTTCACTGGAGGCATCTCTGAGTCCTATGAGCTGCGGAGGGCTCCTTCAAACCTGTACCAAATTATCCAGAAGGCTCTGAGAGCTGGGTCGCTGCTTGGCTGCTCCATCGATGTAAGAGGCTGACAAAGCTTTACTCTTCTTGCTCCTCTTCTCAGGGCTCTGGTCCATACTGTGACAAAAGCCCAGACCAATGTTAGATATAGGTAGGAAGGTCTGACAGAAAAGCTAAGTGTGGTTAATGTGAGAATTTTAATGATTTCAGTATCAAAAAACTTTGGACAAGGTTCTAAATAAACAATTCTCATCATGTCTCCCTATTTACATGACAGCCTGTGATAATACTTAGAGCTATGAACTACCTACTGGTCTTCTGGAACTCCATTTTCATTCTCTGAGTATCTCTTCTCATTCAAATTTTATGTAATTTCAGCATCAGACACTCAACTGCTAGAGACAAACTTGCTGAGACACTTTGTTGTAGACTATAGTCTGATTCTGGCTTTGATTTTCAGTCCTAAAGATTACTGACACCTGTAATACAAACACTCTCGAGTTACAGATGATGTTTGAACATGTTTTGGAAACTTCACACCTTTCACATCCTGTTTCATTATCTTGTTTGCCTTGTGGCGTATAGAATTACCAGAGTTCCAATTTTGTTTTACGGGATTTTGACTGAGACAGGCTAGAACTAAGTTCATGTGAACGTGTCTTTGCAGGTGACTGGGCCTGTCACCTGAGCTGGGAATTGGATTTAGATTTAGATTTCATTGTACATTCTTGAATTTCTTCTGTGCTCGGACTGCATATTAAGGGACATGAAACTGCAGCTTTTGCTGTGGATCTCTCCTTAATTTAATATACTTTGCATCAAGAATATTGGTATTCTTTGTGCACACCACTTTGGATGTCTTCCCCCATATTAATCTGCTTATGAAAGCTGAGTTCATACACAATATTTAATCATAAATGTGCATACTTTTATTGCTCCAGATAACTGCTGCAGCTGAAATAGAAGCAATCACAAGCCTGAAGCTGGTAAAAGGACATGCTTACTCTATCACTGGAGCAGAGGAGGTAAGGCACCTCTCTGGGGCCATCATGCAAACCAGCTTGGGGTTGCAACGCTGCGGTGCCTTCAACTTTCTGATGTCTTTCAGTGACTGACCATAAAAATATTCCTAACTTATGCACCCTCTTACAGAAAAAGGCAGTACCCGTTGTACTCAGCCAGGTCAGAAGCTCTGTACAGGTAGTGGTGTGGAGCGCACTCTGCAGTCTGCCACTTGTATGGTACCAACAGGCTGGGGTACAAAGTGTAAAGGTGGACCAAGCTGCTACCAAAATTCAGAAAGGTACAGAAAGGAGAAGCAGGAGAGGAGGCAACCATTCCCCACGTGTTTATATTTGTGCGGTGAGGCGAGTACATTGCCAGTCAGAGCCGATGATCTCTGCTGCCAGTCTCACCTGCAGAGCGGGCCCCAGGTATTCCTGCGCCTGTGAAACTGGAATCCTTACAGAGATGTCCATGCCAGATAACCTCCTTCCAACCTTGCTGTGTTGTGCAATGCTTCCTGCTTTTGAGGATGTAGATATTCTGCTGGTTTGTAGCTGATGTTTTTCCTTGCAGGCTGCTGTCATTATATGAAGTGGTGAGTGCTGCAGCTAATGGCTCATTTGGTGGCACAGGATAATGCAAAATAAGGGCGGAAGGCATCTAGGTGTCTTTTAACTACTGCAAATTGTAATGGACTGCATCACTCAAGTACAAATCATGTTTTATCCTATCTGAAAAGCAGCTGCCCTCTGATGATTGGAATGGAAGTGCTCAGGCTCTGTTTGTTGTGGATCTTTTAGGTGTATTACCGAGGACGGCCAGAGAAACTAGTGAGGCTTAGGAATCCCTGGGGTGAAGTAGAATGGACTGGATCTTGGAGTGATAAGTAGGTTTTTATATGCCCCTGCTTCTCTCTCTTTGGTGTATTTTGGATTCTATTAAAAATTAAATTGGGACAATGCAGTTAATCCAATCACAAAGCGCATTTGGGAGAGATACTAAATCAGATGGAATAAAACACAATTAATTTATTACCAAGGTTGGATATTGATCCACTCTGTCCAGCGGGCATTAATACCTGCCTCAGGCAGAGCTTTCTCATCAGAGACAACAGTCCTTGGTTTAACTCTGAGCAGCCCAATGCAAGCCGTACCCATGTCATTTTGCAAGACAACTTTTCTCAATCTTTTCTCGTGATCCTACCAATGGTGCCAGGACCTAAGTAAAATATACAAACCAGTCCTGTTCCTGGGAGTTAAAGCAGGGATAAACCATTATACCTCTGCTTCAGCTCTGAGGTTGCTCAGCTCTAAATCAGACCAGTATTTGGTACCTATCTGAGAATCTTGAAAAAGCGGGGATGTTGACTAAGCTAAGGACACAAGTTTGAAAATCTCTCAGAAGCTGTCTAGGTTTCAACTATCTTGGAAACTTTGGAGCATGGGAGTGACAACACCTTTTTTATTTTTATATTTAGAATGGCATAAATTTTACTGTCATTTGGGCCACAATGTATTTTTTCATGCAACACTCTGAGATTTCAGTTTCCTGTCCTGACTGACTGCAGCCTGGGTGCTGATGTATCATAATTAAGGAAAGAAAATAAAGATAATGTTACAATTAATTTTACTTTTATCAGAGCTGCTTTGCTCAGCCCCAAGGTAGGGTGCCTCAGGCACACACAGGTTCCATATCCTGGTTTTGTCACACCTGCTTTGCCATGGGACAACCTTGCTGAGGCAGGTGCAGCACTGCATTGTCATGTGGGAGCAGATCAGAGCAGAATCCCTCCTGAGCACCTTAATATCAGAATGGCAAGGGAGCAGTGCTGTTTTCTGCAGTAAATTTTCTGATCCCACCTTTTTGCTTTCCTGTTCTTTCATGACCCCCAACAATGGAGGTTATATCATTTACTTAGGGAGGATATCAGGCACCCCAATAGATCTTAAAATGGAGAAGCTCTGACTGACTTTCAGATTGCGAATTTCCTAATCCAGCCAGTGTGTTTGTACCTTCTGGCACCTGGCAGGGGAGATTCAATTCGAGGCTTATTTGTTGCAAATACGGTAGCAGTCAGGTTGCAGGGTGTGCTGTCATTTGGAGGGGCACAGGGTCTATTTGTTGGGGAAATACATACTCCTTTATCAGCCTGTGATAGAATCTAACTCAGATCTCATTGTAGAATAAAATGCAACAGCTGAACATTGTGCTTTTGTGCTTTGTCTGCAGTGCTCCTGAGTGGAATTATGTTGATCCCAAACAAAAACAGGCTCTGGATAAGCAAGTAGATGATGGAGAGTTTTGGTGAGAATCGTTCATTTAGCTTACTCTTTTGGACATTTTATGTGCCTTAAGCAATCCTTTCAATTGGGTGGAGAAAAACTGCCAGCACCAAGAGGGTTAATAATGACATGCATGCATTGTTAGTCTCTTATTTATCTCCCTTCCTATTCAAATATTACCTTTTATTAGAGCTTGCATAACTCGGCGCTTATCCAAAATATAGAGACCAGATGGTAATAAAATTAATGAGGTGGCAAGAATGAACCTCAGCTGCTCTACATTTTGAGGTTTGTTTTTTTGCCTAAATGCTACACACTAATGAAAAAGTTCAGATTACCAGCTCGGGAAGAGTCTGTTTACTCAGACCTAATAGAAAGCCTGTCCTAACCCTGATCTGATTATACATGGATCAGTGCTGAACCGATGTCACTCTGTCCTAGCCTGGAAAGATAAACGGCCACCGTCCTCCAGTGCAATCAGCTGCATGGGCCATCAGGCACTGGGAAATGAGAGCAGACCTCTGCTTGCAGCACCAAGCAATCAAGGTCTGTCACTCATGCAAACCTACCAGGAATGGTAAAAACAAACATCAGTGGTAGGGCTGAAGCAAAACACCAAACTGGGACTGTTTTCCTACAGAGTGATGCTTTCACAAGGGCCAACCCTTACTCCCTTTAAATGGAATCTCCTCGCACATATTGTTTCACCAGTTTCAGTGAATTTGCTTATGAAGCATGATCCAGGAGGGATTGCCCATAGCTGGGGATGACAGAAAATGGTTTGACTGAGCCCGTAATGCGTAACAGCCTTTGACAAGGACTGTCTCCAGAAGATGCAGCTCATTCAGGCATTGGGCAGTTTTGTTTCCCAAAAGCCTGTTCCAAGTTTCAGAATTCAATTAAATGCAGCTTTGGGCAGCTCTGTAGTACCAATGTTTGCTGCCCTCTTGGGAGAAGTGTCCAGCTGCAGCCACCTCATCTGTTGCAGGCTGATGGAATAACCTGGTCTTTTTGTATGCCAGGATGGCATTTTCAGATTTCCAAAGGCAGTTTAGCCGCCTTGAGATCTGCAACTTGACTCCCGACACGCTCTCGAGCAACGAGGTCAACAAATGGGACCTGACCCTGTTTAATGGACAGTGGAGACGGGGTTCGACTGCTGGGGGCTGCCAGAACTACCAAGGTAAGGACCCAGCCTAATGGGCATTTTGTGAAATCCCAAACAAAACATTCAAAAAATAAGTGCTTGTGAACTGGAGGGGGCTTTGGTGGGAAGGAAGAGCTTGGAGGTGCAACAATTTCTGTGGGGTTTAGACAGTAAGCAAAAACCTGGGAGTTGAAATGAAGATCTAATTCACACTTATTTCCTCGTGGGGGATTACTAGCCCACCAAGCAGTTAATTTGTGACAATATTATATTTTTTTTCTCTGTCTGCTCTTCCTGCTTACCTGCCTTTTGCTGTTGGCTGGAGTAATCCTCTGAAGGGCTGGGTAGGCCAGGAAAGTGTCACAGTTCGGTGGCACTGTTATTTCCAATTCATTTTCAGGTTAGGCCTCTGGAGAGGCTGTCTGGCATTTGGTCCTCCTGCAACAATAACAGCCTGAGCCAAGGACATCGCCTGGAGATAAATGACTGGTTGGAATTAACAGTATCAGCTCCTCCCTGTTGGTCATTAGTCCCCATGAAATACCCTGGTGCTTTGATTTTTCCATGGCTCCAACGGGTACTCAGCATAGCTGTGAAAACATAAACCCTTATAACTCAAGGGAAAGAACTGGAAAAACTCCAGCCAAAAGTCCTTCCACGGAGAAACTCTCTGTAGGTCTAGTGACAGCCATCTTGGCTGCAATGACAACAAAGTCTCCTCATTTTTGTCTCCCGTTGGGAATTCTTAGCAACATACTGGACCAATCCCCAGTTTAGAATCCGGTTGGATGAACCAGACGATGACCATGAGGGGAGTTTGAACGAGCCATGCTGTACCATTCTGGTGGGCTTGATGCAGAAGAACCGCAGGAGACAGAAGAGAATGGGAGAAGATCTGCTTAGTATTGGTTATTCACTCTATCAGGTAAAGTTTTTTTCTGATTTTAAAGGCTTTATTCCTTGTCCTGTTAAGCTGGAAAAAAATTAGCAGTGTGCTACATTTTGACATTCAGCACTACACTTCAATAAGAACTGGATTTTGCAAAATGATTCAATTACTTCTTTCATTTCTTCCTGACCCCCATAATATGGGAAGACTCAGATAAATTCAGGCTCAGTTTTTGTCCCAGTTCAACAGTGTAAATTGGCAGTGTAAATTACCAAGCCAGTAATTTAGCAACAGTCTCATTGAGAATCTTCTCTTACAAAATCTGAATGGGGGCAGGCTCGGGGTGCCTGGCAATTCCAGATAAGTGTTTCTGATTACAGCCTATCATTAGTCCTCAGTAGTCACTTTCTTTTTTATTATTATTTGTCCCTTGCATTTCAAACTTTTTTTGATCCATTGTCTGCCATATGCTACTGTTCTGGTTCAGTAAATTTGGGGCTTTGTTTTCCCTGATTTTCCCAGTGTTGCTAAAAATACAACGTAGGGCAAAAACATACGGTGTAACCTCTGACTTCTGTGGTGTGAGGGGAGAGAAGCAAATGTAAAAATTTCCAACCAGTATCATCATTACCAATATCGTATGTGGAGAAAAGCAATTAAATGTTGTGTAGATGCCACTGGATGAAGATCATTAGCCAGCACAGGTGGGAGCAGATGGGAATGGCTGACTTTTGCTAATAGATCTTGTGTGGGATGGCTTGAAACTAGGGAAGGTTTTCCCTTGTGCCCAAGTGCCTGCATGCATACATGGCTCTTACTGAGTGCATTTCTGAGCTGCCTTCTCTGTGGTGCCAGGCACCCTCAGCTATCAGCATCCCGAATTTGTGCATTATGGGTGTCTGTCTACTCCCATCACTGAGTACAACAGTGGAGAAGCTTTTGTGCTTTACAAATGTCCTGTCTCATCTGCATCCTCTCTGGTCTTATCCACAGTAGGATAGACTTGGTGACATTTAAGTCACTTAAGTGACTCTTAAGATGTAAATTTTTCGGAAATACCTGGCTGCTAAGTCCTCTCAGGTAGGCACCCAGCTATGACCCCAGGTCATTGGATCACGCACCGTTGTAGGTTTGTTTCATCACAGCTGATGCTGCTGGGGAGCTCCAGTTAGGACAGCAGAGATGATGGCCTAAAGCACATCTCTCTGCAGGAGAAGGTGAAAAGATGTGTGTTTAAGTCTGTCTGCCTGCCCTGCAGAGCTTTTGTAAGTCATGTAGCTGCCTGCTGACAGCAGCTGTGTGTCCATCACCCAGCTCCTGGCCTTCCAGTGTGCTGGTTATGGGGAAAAACACCTGAGGTCTCAAGGGGCCACTCAGGCTCCAGAAACGTTGTATGGGTGGTATTTTTAAAAGTTCTTTTGGGACTTGGGAGGACACTCTGTTTGGCTCTCACTGGAATCCATGCTCTGAAGACAACTAATTGTGTTTGGGTTGAAAATTTGCCTTATATTTGAAGGTGCAACTTAACATAGCAGTTTAGTTCATTTAGGAAGGGCCAAATCTTGAAACCTGCTACTTGTTATAGTTGCCTCACAACAATATCATCATCCCCAGGCTGACTGTTAGTGACAGTAGCCTTATATTTTCATCATAGTCAGTAGCAGTAGAGTAGTGGATTTTAGGTCTGCTGCAATGAACTCTCTGGTTTGGGTTAGCAAAGTGGGGCTAACTTGTTGACTTCCCTGACTGAGCATTTAAAGACTTACTCAAATATTTCCAACCAACAGTATCATTCACAACACCACACCAGGGGAAAAGCAATTAAATTTGCTATAGATTTCTCTGGATGAAGATTCAGTTTTTCCTTTGGAACACCTCTAGGACAAGATAGAACTTCATGGGTATCCGATACTATTATATGTGGTTGTAAATGAATTTTTTTTTTTTTCATAAGTGTCTGAAAGAGGCTTTATCTGAATTTATTTCCCTAACGGTAGCTGCAGGTATAGAGCAGCCCTTTAACATTGTCTCTTTCCCTTCCTTTCAGATTCCTCAGGAGGTATGTAGTCTCTGCTGAAGACTTCCAGCCTCCACATGGGCACCTCCTCTTGCACTGGAGAGTTTAGCTGCCAGGAACACTTCTTCCTTACTAATGATATCTCTTCTGGAGAGCTTTGCCCTTGGATCACTGGACCAATATCTCAAGTTCCGAATAACCATTTTCAAGGGACTGGGGCACAAGGATTTATTACAGATGTCTGACTCCCAGTCTTGATCTCATTTATACTTGTTGAAATTTGGCTTCCAGGAAGTTTGTACAACTGAGGTCAGAATTTGTCTGTTTAGTTCAGGTGAAGGCAGAACAGGATCTCTGCACTCTAAAACTGAGAAAATGTAGCTAATATTGTTTAGAAGAAATGCCAAGCTCTGTGGATCTGTTCCTTTCTAAGTTCTGAGCTGGGGCTCCTGGTAATGAACAAGCCCTGCTCAACCTTTCCTAATCCCCCCAGATGTCAATACTGAGGCAAAGAGACTTTTCATTGCTGAAGAAAGAGACCCCAGGGGTGTCTGGCAGTGGGAATAGAGTATACTCATTACTGAGGTCCAGCAGCCTATGCTGCCAATTTTTCCTTGGCTTTTCAGCCCTTTTTTCTCTCTCAGTAAATGAATGTGTGGCCATGTAGCAATTAACTGTGTTCTTTTAGCAGCCTTGTAAATGCAAAGGGAAAATGAACTTTATATACTGGAGAAGATATGGATCCGTCTTAACCTTTGCAGTTCCACCTAGCTTAATATTGAGTTAGGGGAAGGATGGGGCTGTTGAATAAATACCAAATTAAACCTTGTCTCAGAACAAAAGAGGAAAAATGTGCATATTTTTCCTACAGTTTACAACAGAAAAACTGAATGATTGTACAATGTTTGGTAAGATCTTTGTGTGCTCTGGTCTTAGACAGACAGAAACCTTATCCCTAAGCAATGCTTCCCATCCTGCATCAGCAACACAGCACTTTTTGTGTGTCACTGAATCACACTTTTTGAAAGACATCTTTGTGGAGCAAAAGTCATGAATAGGAGTTTTATAGCAGGGATGTTGTTCTTACACCACTCTTCCTTTTATGTCGGTGTTTTATTTTATAACTGGGAAATGTTTAACTTCCTAAAGAGTATATTAGTATTAGGGAAATTTTAAGTACTGTTTTCCACAAAATCCAAATGAATCTCCCTAGTATTACTAATAGAAGTTGGGTAAATCACCTAATGTGGCCCTAAAAGTCTCACCCTTGTGACTACTACTTTGTCCTATTTACTATTCCTTTCTGTCTGTTTGAAGAAACCAGAGACTACAATTCCTATACAATTAGGACATTTATTCTGTACAATAAATTGCTGAAAAATATTCTGAAAATTAAATTTTTCCAAAAGCAGCCCATGAAAGAAAAAAAATGCTCAATGCACGGATAATTTACAGTGTAGTAATTTGATCAGATATGAGTACACATTATGACATTTTTATTTATTTTATAGTACCAAGTGTAAAGAGGCATGTGAAAAGATAATCTTTATAGAGGAAGATTCTTGCCCCTTCTAATTATCTGCCTGTTTCCCATGACAGAACCCTGGTGCTTTTCTTTTGTGCCATCCCTCACGGATTTATTATTTTATGCAAAGAAAAGCTTGAGACGGCTTTGAAGCGCTGAAATCCAAATCGGGTGGCTGGCTTACAGGGGAACTGCCAAAGGGTTTCTAACAAAAAACACGCTCCCCACAGCTGGAAGACAGCACAGATATGCATGCAGGGCGTGCTTTCTTTGCAAGGCACCGGCCAGCAGCGCGGACTGACCCCTACGTGAACCTGCGCGAGGTCTCCAGCCGCATGACGCTGCCCCGGGGACAGTACCTCATCGTGCCCTCCACCTTTGAGCCCTACAAGAATGGGGAGTTCTGCCTGCGAGTTTTTGCTGAGAAACAGGCTAAATCACAGTGAGTACCTTCCCTGAAACACCCCTCCCTCTGCTGGGGAGGCACACAAAGGAAAAGGTCAGGTGTTGCACCCACACCCTGTGCTTGATCTTTTGTCTTAACCAGCAAAAGAGGCCCATTTCCATAACCCTTTTTTTCTTCCACAGCCTGCCATAGTGGCCACACATCCATGGCAGAGCCATGGCTCTTCAGAGGTATCCACTAAGCACTCAGCTGGGAACAAGATCCCTCAGCTCTGTGAAGGAGAAGGAAGAACAGTTAAAGAGTGCAGGATTTGAGGGCACGATGATGAGGAGATGGTTTTAAAAAGGGTTGTATCAATAGCAGCCATTGGATGGAAAAACAGGAGTCTGGATGGAAGACAAGAAGAGCAAGGCTGGATTTCCCATGGGAAATACCTTCAAAGAGTTGGGGCAGGCAGGGGTGGGATGGGGAGCATGGGAAGCAGGAAACCTGGGGGCTTGTTCTGTGCATTTGTTAACATCTTATAGTTAAACAGCTTTTTCTTTTGCTAATTATTTTAAAGGGAAGACTTTAAAGTAGACTCATTATTTCTGCAGGCTTACTTTTTTTCTTTTTTCCTTAGGATGATGGGTGATGAGGTGTCTGCAAAACCATATGAGGTTAGATGTCCTAACTGGGCAGCGTTTTCCTTCATAGTGTGGGAGTAAAACTGGCAAGATTTTTACTTCTCACCTAGCTGGGATTACAGAATGTTTTTGTGCTGAGGAGAAATATTTTTTGCTCATGGGGATTTTTTACATATATCTATGTCTTAGTTTCACATTCATTTTCACGTACCTGGGCCACATGGCACAGAAACCTCATCCCTGTAGACTGAGCTGGAACACATTCGATGGTCCTTACCTCCAGCATGGGTAGGAGAAGGTGGAGAGGGCACATTTCCATAGAAACAAACAGTCTTCCTGAAGCCTGAGAGAAGCTGCAAAAGGCTTCCAAGGAGCTGCTGAGTTGCTCTGGCCAAGTGCAGCAACATTTTCACTGTGGCTATTTTCTAAAACTGTCTTGGTAACAGAAGAAAACTTTCTCATCAGCCTTAGGAAATATTTGCTCCCAAACTAAGCCAGCCCCTGGCTGATCATGACTTAAGTAGTGCCTCTGTTTTACCATTGCTGCAGAGCAAGTGCTCGTTTTCTGTTGCTGTAAATAAGCCCCTGTAAAGCATCTTTATAATATCCACTCTCTAAAGCTCGCTTTCCAGAACCACCTTGTTAACCACACTCTTGGCCATCCCTTTCCTCTAGCCTCATGTCGATAACAAAGATATAGATGATGAGTTCAAGACTCTGTTCCAAAAGCTCTCTGGAGAGGTAAGTGGATTAAAGTGAACAAAAAAGACTGAGACCTCTCAGTTATGATTATACAAATATTTGACTTGCCGATTCCTTTTACTGTCTGTTCAAAAAAACCACGTATTTCTCCCCTTTTATTAACTCACAGCTTCAGTTCAATTTATTTTACAATAGAGAAGATTTTCTACATTGTTCCTCTTATTGGTGCAAAATGTGATTTTTTTTTTCCCCTTGGAATTGCAAGGCAGGGAATAACTTTGAAAATAGGGGTGATAGGAGTGAGGACTGTGAAAATATTATCCCACAGTGAAATAAATTACCTGTGGAGTTATCGTATAATTCTGACAATTGCTTGGCTGGCCAATTCCTTCCTTTTTGTTTAGCCCCAGGAATTGGAAAACTGTTGGCTGGGCTTTTTCTCTACTTAATGTATTTGAAATACAGTGTCTACAAAGCCCTGCTGCGTTAGCCTGTGGCTGTCATGTCAGATTTCCTCTTAATGAACAGGTAGCCACTGCTATTGGAGAGGGAAAACCTCTTTTTAGTTAGGAAGACCTTTCTGAGTTTTGAGAGAGCAATTTTAGAATTGTTTGGTTGTTGTTTCCAGAAGCCTTGAAAATCTCAGATGTTCTCCTGAACCTTTTTATTCAGTTAAACCCTTTAAAGAGTTGCCATTTACTGGGTCATGTCACCATAGCACCTATCAAACCACTTATTTCCTGGCTGAATGTCTAGGAAATGTGGTTTTGAAGATCTTCTCCCTGTGATATCTGAAGATAAACGTGAAGGGTTAGAAAAAAATTAAGGGTTTACATGCCTTAGATTTGGAAGGGAAATAGTCTCTGGATGTCTGGCAGCAAATTAATATAGCTTGTTTCAAATAATTTTTGTATTAACACTTGAAGCATGTTTTGTTTTCTGTCCAGGACTGTGAAGTGACTGCAACTGAACTTCAAAGGATCCTAAACCGGGTTTTGGCAAAGAGTAAGTGACATTATGTACTTCCCACTGGATGGAGCTGAGAATGGGAGCTATGCTAACAAAACCCAGCTCTGTCAGCTGAGGCTGACAAAAAACTGAGTTTGTGTCTGGTCCCAGATGAGTTTCTCCTGGCTTGTTGAACCTCTGAATATGGGGTGGGGTGGAAATACTGCCTGGTGCTTCCCCTCCAAATGCTGCCAGCAGATGTTCTGCAGAAGCACAACATTCCCTGTACCTTTCTGGGAGAACCACCATGGGCAATGTTATTATGCTGCTGCATGACTTCTGTGGACAGATAGAGGCTTATCACCACCAAAGCCAATAACATCCCCTCCCAGTGTGGGGGAAAAAAAAAAAAAAGCCATATTAATTAACTGGAAGGAAATAGTGGGAGAAATGGCAGAGCATTTACTTTGCTACCAAGATTTAAAGGTGGTTGATATCTCCGATGTTGTCTGCAGAAAAATATTTGTCTTGAATTATTCCTGACTTGGACTTTTATATTTCCTTTCTCTACAGGAAAGGATGTTAAAAGTGATGGATTCAACATTAACACTTGCAGAGAGATGATCAGCCTTTTAGATGTATCCTTTGAATATCATTTCATCACCTTTAAGATTTCTGGATTTCTTTTGCAAAACTTCCAGACAAGCTGGGCTAAGTTTACACTTCAATTTTCCAGGCACATGGCTGGGGGCAAAAATTCAGCCAAGCGTCTCTATCAGCTCAGGGTGGCAGAAACCTGAACCATTTAATCATCAGCTGCTTCTCTCACCTGCTCTGCATCTCTCATTTCTTAAACATTTTCCTAAATATAGTGGGGAGAAGAAGCACGTCCTTTCTGCCTGGCTGCACCTGTGCAGTTCCAGGTGCATACACAGTGAGCTTGGCAGGATGCAGCTTTTGGGTACATCCTCAGCTGCTGTCTCTTAGTCAGGTCCTGCTTTCAGAGCACCGGGCTCACAGCAGCAGGGACAGGCTGAGCCTCTTCCCAGGGGGAAGGCTACAACTACAGGCTGTGCCTGCCTCTTTTCCGCATAGCTGGGAGGACACTTGGGAGCTCATAAGGTTTGAGTAGCCAAAGGAAAAGGAGAGGTCAACACCTCTGCCCAGTGCTCCTTTGCACTGGGAGGGTGAAGAGCCATGCTGCCAGGATGGTGTTGATGCTGGTGTCATGGCATGGCCATGTTGAGGCCAGCAGGGATTCACAATGGATCTTGTGGATGGATAACTGGCTGTTAGAAGTGATGCCATTGCTCTACACTCCCCAGGCTCTCAAGCCTCATGGGGTAACTCAGTAAGTACAACTTCATGGCATCCAAACCCCTGTTTCTGCATAATTTTCCATTGGAAGGGGTGTTCCTGAAGGACATGGGAGAAGACTCTGTAGACTGCTACTGACTCTCTTCCCTTGCAGTTCCTGCCTCTGGTTTTTAACAGTTGTCTGCTGCAAGGCCAGGCCCTTTTTCCCCTAAGAACTCTAATCTCCTGTTAAGTGTACAAAATGTGAGTGGTTTTAATCATGCTTATATATTTAGCAATCCCATATATCATTCCTTGAGAGTGAAGATAGCCTAGAAATTCTTGGCATGCCTTTAGCCAGGCAAATGTAAAGCTGTGGGCATGTCTGTGGGAGATGGAGATGCATTACAAATGAGAACTAAACTGGCATTAAGATGACACTGTGATGGGTGATTTGTTTTTATCAGAACTGATTGTTCTCCAGTTTTGTTAGGGATAAAGGAATCCTGATTTTTGAGCCACACCTTAACATGGCCCAGACCGATGGGACCGGCACCTTGGGACTCATAGAATTCAAGACACTTTGGATGAAGATTCAAAATTATTTGGTAATATAACATTTCTGACTCTATCCCTTTCCCTCCCCTCTCATCTCTGAAGTACAGATCCAGAACTGAGATAGAGTTAAACCCTCACAGGCAGATATACTTGGAAGCCTTCCTTCTCAGGGCTGGAGTTTGTTCCAGGGCTCTGAAACACCTCTCACTCAACAGGGCACAAGCAAATCCTCTTTCACCTTGGCCCCATCACTCTCCATAATTTGCAATACCTTATGGAAAGACAGATTAACTCTCTTTGATTGTTGGCAAAGACAGCTCTCTCTGCTGCCTGCTCTACTAAAGCTCATATGAACATATCTCGGCTGTTGCAATATGTTGCATTGATGGCTGAGCATAAGCAAACACAAGAAACATATTTTTAGGACCTATAAAAAACTGGCTTTGTATTTTTGAAATCTTGTAGAAGTGCTGAATTATTTTTCTGGCCGAGGATTTAATATCCCAAGAAGTTCACCCAGAATCAAGCAGTCTAAAGGAGGGTCAGATTTGGACCTTCTTGGTGTGACCACATCCCTTTCAGGCAAGCCTGCTGCCACCATACCTGATGTTGTTCAGCACAGAGCATCTGCCTTGGAGTTCCATGAGGAAATGCTGGGTTCATGAAGACCCAGCTTGTCAGAAAAGCAAGCCCTGAGACCCAAATCCAGTATTAACTGTAGGTCTGGGTGGCTTCTAATTCTGGATAATAAACCTGCTGGCAGTAGGAAGCATCTGTCATCTTGTCTGAAATATTAAGCAAGATGGACTTGGTCTGTTGCAGTGTTTGCCAAATGATAGGATATTTTCTTCAATGGCCTGTCTGCCACCATGTAATACGAAGGCAGGCAAGCTGCCAGCCCATGGGAACGTATTTCTCACTCTGCCTGACTTGCCAGGAGCTGCTTGAAATGTTTCCCTTGCTCATTAATGTTTCAAAGAGTAGGAGCTTGTGCTGGTAGAGGCAATCCCTGTCCCAGCCATCAGTGAGCACAGCAGTGACAATGTGAATGTGGCACAGGTAGGAATGATTGTCGTGGCACTGATAAGCTACATGAGCAGGGAGGATGGCAGGGCATGGGCTGCAGGGTGGGCTAGCAAACCAAAGTTAAAGCCCAGAGGAGCCCTCTGAGTAGCTCCTTCTGGCTTGTAGCCCCTGATGAGACCCGTGTTACCACGTCTTCACGGCTGCTGTGAGCCAGCTGTGCAAGCCCAGCCTGCCTCTCCGTGCCCATGGCATTGCTGCAGGGGCACACGCTCAAGTGTCCTGTCCCATTCCCTCCTTCCCCTCTGCCACAGACAATCTACAAGAAAGTGGACACTGACTACTCTGGTACCATCGACTCCCATGAGATGCGAAATGCCCTCAGAGAGGCAGGTGAGTGTTCTGCTCGGGGACACCATCGGATCACCAAACATTGGGAGGACAGTGGAGCATTTTAATGGCTTGTCCTCTCTCCTGTCACCTAGAGCACAGCGTTGCCAGTGCCATTCTCCCTTCCTGACAGTCACACACTGCAATCCTTTTGCTGTTACATACATCAAACCCCATCTTCTGTTCTGCATTATGAACCACTGGTACTTTTGTCCATGCTGTGACCATTGCTTATGCACCTGATTATTACTTGCTCTATTTTTGGCCTCATTATTTCCTAATCTAGTTGTCCTCTTTCTGAACTAAGCCCAAACCCTCTTTTTCCTTCATTTCCCTCTGCCACTTTTCTCTCCTCTAGAGAAGGCGCAAGCCTGATCAAGGCATGCCCCAACGATGTCCTCTCTGATGTGTTCACTTTTAGAGCAGAGCTTGCCAGCTAAGGGGCATCTAGAGGAGCACTGCTTTTTTGATTTGTCTTGTGCTCAGTGGATTTTATGTGAATGATCCAGAGACAGAAATAGCATGAATATGGACCTGAATAGAGCCCAATGTGTTATGTGAGCAATTGGCTCTGCTGCAATCACTGCTATTCAGCTGCAGTGCCAAGACTCGCTAATTAGGGGTTTATCTGGGGAACATAGGACTGGTTATGCCGTGAAACAATGTGAAATATGCAATCTGACAAAATGCTGTGGGAGAACTCTATGACTCTCTTCACCCAGCACAATGGGCTTTGGAAAGGACCCACAGAGGTGGGTGTGGGAGTCCAACAGACCTTCTGGCAGGAATAGTCCTGTCCTTCAACCTGCAGCTGCAGCAGTCCACGGATAAATCACATCCAAGACAGCATATTAACCTGCTGTGTCAGTGACTCCTGTGCTCTCCTGGCCCTCAGGTTTCAGGCTCAACGATGAGGTGCAGCACAGCATCGTCACCCGCTATGCCTGCAGCACCAAGCTGACCATCGATTTTGATGGCTTTGTGGCCTGCATGATCCGCCTGGAGACTCTGTTCAGTGAGTGCCCAAGGGCAGTTCCCAAAAGCTTTGGGGTTGCCTTAGGTGTTTGGTGTCTTTTAGCTGTGAACGTAGCAAATTGCATGGAAAGGTTGGGTGCCAGCAAAATTGTGTCTGTTGGATAAAACAGCAGAGAAATAGCAAAAGCCTTTTAATCTGAATGGCCATGGGGAGCAGGGGACATGTTTCCATAACACACCATTCTCTTGTGCTTTATAGTCATCAGCAACTTATGGTCAGTGCTCTGGCCCCCACATTGTCCCAGCTCCGACAAATGGGACCATTTATCATTTGCAGTCCTTACTCAGACCTGATTTACAGGTTTGTCCCTGGTTCATGCCAGATGCCACCGCATCAGATTTCATAGTTGTCCTGCTGCCAACTCCTATTTTGCTGCTGTAGATCTATTCCACCCCATGAAGCAGCTTAGAAATTATTTGTAAGAAGAAAGAAGAACAGCTGTAATATTGTCTTACAGAACCACTCTAAATTTCCAGTAGATCATGGCAAAAAGCCAGACCTTTACATTTTGTCAGACAGTGATTCTCTGCATGCCAAACTCTGTAGCTTTTTTCCGCACTCTTCCACATTTCAGAAGTGTTCCATCTCCTGGACAAAGACAAGAATGGAGTCATCCAGATCTCTCTGCCTGAGGTAAGGCTGGTCAGATTGAAATACCACCTGATCCAACTGCAGCAGTAGACCACACTAAAATACATTTATTTAAAATCAGTATTATAAGTGATTTAATCACTATTATAAGAGAAACATGGTAGTGATTCAAAGGGCAAATTTGTTTATGTGAAACTTCTTCAGCCCACAAGGCCTGTCTGAATTAGTAGAATGAACTTTTACCTTTATATGAGCAAAAAAGTAAAGATACCTTCAAAACTCCCAAGGCTGATTGAGAAGATGCTTACACAGTGCATTTCCCTATCTCTTTTTAGAGGGCAGTGGTCAATTCATTAGAAAACACACAGCAGGGAACTCTTCTTGTCTGGCAGAGAATGTACTGATCAACCTGCCAGAATTAGAAGAAACCTTTTAAGATGCCAGGTCTTTTTTTTCCCCCCACATTGTTTTTAATGCAAATTTTCCCTGTTGAAGCTGTTGTAAAAGCAATCAGCTTGAGCCTTCCCTTTGCAGAATACAAATATATCTCAGGAAACAGCTGGAAGGAGCCCCAAGAGGTCCATCCAATTAGTCCTCTCAGCTGAAGACTGGCTCGAAGGGAGGAGGATGGCTAGGGAGCCCTGTGACCCTCAGCCACAGTTGAATCTAGCTGAAATTGTACATTGCCTACTCCTACCCTAGAGTTTTTCAAGGTTTAAAGTTGAAGCTTTCTCCAGCTTGCCCTGTAGAACTCATCTTCCTTTGGAAGAGACCCCACTTGCAACGTTTGAGGCTGATCCTGGCAATAGATTTCCCTGAAGTTCCGGAGCAGATGGATCATGCACATATAAGAGATTAAAATGCAACTCCAGCCTTTCCCAGCTTGCTCTCCCTGAGGCATGGTAGAGTGCCCCAGTGGCATCCTGTAGACCTTCCAGATGCCCTGACTCCTTGTTCTGTTTCTCCCTCAGTGGCTGTGCTGCACACTGATTTGAACCACGGTCAATCAATTCAGCAGAGACCTCTGAGGCTCTTCTGAGCATGAAACCACTTGTTTGGCATCTCCTTGTTGTGAAAAACAGAAAAGAGAAACTTGTTTTTATTCCTGGCAAGTTACTTTAAGCCAATAAAAATGATCTCCTGTCAGTTATAAAATAAATGCATTCTTAAACAAACAAATAAACAAACCCAAGACTGACCTCCTTTACTTTTCCTGACCAAAGAGTACTGCTCTGTGTCATGCTGAAATCTCATCAATTTTGACTTTGCACAGATGGACCCAAGTGGCTTTGGTTTGACTTCTGACTGTGCAGCAAAGTTCAGCACTGTTTAAAATCCTGGAAGGGATCTCCATTGCTGCAACATCCAGCATATGTTTTACTCCATGCCCAAGAGTGTGGGCAAAATTTATGTTGCTGCCCTGGCAACCTCCCTTTCCAGACAATTGTCTGCTTTGGCTGTGCCAAGTGTCTGCAGAAGTTGGGGGTGAGGAGCTCAGAGGCAGATGCTGAGCTGCTGGGAGCACAGAGGATTTGGGCATAGACACAGCCCTGAGGATGAACTGGGAATCAGGAAAATGTGATGGCACTCCTCCCCAAGTCTCAGCTCGGTCCTCCAGGAGGAGGAGAGAGGATGGAAGGTCATATGCAATTTTGTGCAGTTATTTCAGCGGAGATCTTCTCCTGTGAATGTTTGTCCATATGCATGCCCAAAGATGGGATTTGGAGCTTTAGTTTAGTGAGTGACTGGAGCTCAGAAGCTCACGAAGGCAAGAAACAAAAAATGCACACGTACGGGGTCTAGGAGCCTGAGTCTGCGAGGGATGTGCTAATGTGGATTGAGACTTAAAGAAGAAACTGAAGCTAACTGGCTTCAGCTGTCTTGAACTTTGCACTGGCTCACAGTGCTATGCTTTTCTAAGACCTTGTAAAATGTTTGTCCTCTTAAAAAAAGCTTCTCTCTACATTAAATTTCACACTATTCTAAAGAGTAATATCATAGCAATGCAGGCAAGATGATCTTGCACTCTGTATTAGCAATCCGAAAATATTTCTGGAACTTGCAGTAATGATCTGACAAGACCAGGCCTGTCATGGTCAGTGACATGTCTTTGACACTTCTCCCCAGGAGCGGAAGGAGTGCAGGGTGACATCTGTGTCCCCAAGGCAGATGTGGGGCCAAGACTCTGTCCCACTCTCTCTTCAGTGTTGTGTTTGAGAGAGGTCTTTCTCCACACCTGCTGGTTCCTAAGCTCTTTCTTTGAGCAGGAAGAAAGCTGTTGTTTGGTTCCCATCTCTGAACATAGAATGCCTCATGACAAACTCCACACCTACACCTCACATCTCCCAGCATTTCTTCTTGCTGCTGGCCACAGCTGTCTGCCAAAAAGGGATGAAGGACCTGTGTCAGTGCACAACTGCCTTTCTAATTGATGTCCTCTGCCAGTAAAAGAGAAATAAATATTTAGTTTGGGTTGCAGGATAAAAGCAGCCAGAGCAGGAATCACAGGCTTTCCCCCTCTGTCCCTCTGCACATATCACTGGCCATGACTTGTGTGCAGCTGTCGTAGGTTGCCACCAGTTTCTCCGGGTAGATATTTGCCAGCTGAGCAACAACAGACATCTGTGTGCCTCCACTTGCCTGGAAGACAGAGCTACCTGGGGCAAGCTGAGCTCTCCAAAACCACCAGAAAATTCTGGTGAATGCTCTGCCTGTTCAGTAGGATGAACGTGTCCTTCCCTTCCCTACATCTTGCATATGCAACACGTCTCCTCACTAACCATGCAGCAGGGTGAGCTGGCTGCTTGCAGCTTCAGATTTGATTTCTGCTCACACGCGCTATTCATGAGTTCGTTCCAATTATGGTCAGAGAGGCCTCTCTCCGTAGGACTGGGAAAACTCAAACATATGCAGAAATCCATTGCACGCTCCCACTTCTTCTCCTTTTACATCAAGCCAGATGCCCCCATCACAATAATTCTCACAGTTATCTCAACGGCTCTCACCCTCCTGTACAGGATGGGCAGAGTGCTGCACTCCATCTTCCTTTATCTTTGGGAAGCAGGCAGCTCCAGAGGAGCCACCTCTTCTTTCATTTGTTCTTTGAGCACAGCACTTGGCTATCAGGTCTTAGAGAACAACTGCTCAAAAATAAGCCTTTTCATGGGATTGAATGTGCTTCTCCTTTTTACTTGACGTGTCTGCAAAAAGATGATTAATGTCCACCTGATTTTCCTTCCCTATGCTGCAAGCTGAGCAAACGTCTGCACTCATCAGTTCTCCCAGTTAGTCCTGATGGGGCTAAAATAGCTTTTGGCTAAAATGCCTGCAGCAGCTCCTGTGGAAGCAGTGGGGCATGGTGAGCTGAGCTAGGGCTTGGGCATCTGGACTCTCTGCGCTCTTACGGTCTGCATGTTGGCTGTGCTTCATTTTTGGAGCTGGGAAGCACTGCAGCTCTCCTTGGATTTGAGTAGCTCAGTCATGGGGAATTATAATGCAGGCAAGTCACAAAGGTTTGTGAATTTGTGATCCGTTCCCTGTCACAATGAAAACTGTGCTGTGTGGCATTCTCAGCACTTTATAGATACGGCAGGGCTGAAGAGACTCCCACAGAAGCTCTGCCACAGCTCTTCAGATCTTTCCTTTCTCTCTCCACTTGCCCACAGAAATGTTTTCCTTGGCACTGCAGGCTTGTGAACTGGAAACTTGAACTCTGTACATTGCTCTGGTAAAATGAGATTCACATTAGACCACATTCAGAGTTACAAATGCCTTGTGCACTAATTGCTTTGTGGTTGCCTATAGAGGAACTTCCTGTGGGTATAAATCCTACCCCATCAGCATCTGACTCCAGCTTTGCACCAGAGTAAGTGTCTTTGTCGTGAACAAGACAATCACAGGTATTTGGGATTCTGCCTAAGAGCTAGGAGAATAAAAAGAATCAACCTCATACGTGCAATTATCTTGTATCTGTTCATCCTCCCAGAAAGGGAGATTTACAGGGGGAGCTCACCTTTCCATCAGTGCAGGCTAATGATCAGATCCATGGCTTATGAGTAAGCACAGAAGGAGCAGTCCTTTACAAATTCCTTTTCAATCTTTATTTCAGACAGTCCTGCTGAACCTAACTCAATGGTGTGTTTTCATTCTTCCTTTCCATACAATTCAGACAACCTGACAGGCCTGGAAGCACTGAGATACTGTAGGCACACTCTTCCTTTCTATGTTATTCAGGATGCATCCAACATCCCAGCCTGCAAGTGTTGTTATCCCAGGCTAAGCTTATAGACTGGAGATTCAAATTCCATAAAAGCAGGTGAGATTCTGGGTGCAAAAGGAACCCAAATTCCAAAGCTTTTGAAGTTTCTCCACCACTAATGATGTCCCCAGCGATAGTTAATCTTAAAGTAGTGCCCTGCTCCTGCCTGACAAGCTTGTTGCCATGGCGTCTGTCTCTCTCTGTATAACGGGCATGTACAGCATAAAATCCTCTCTTTCTTTAATAGAGCAAATTACTTCACCTGTTGCTGTTGGCCACTCATTAACTCCTTCCTCAGTCTTTGAAATCTTCAATGCAGCTCTCACCTGAAGTGCAGTGCCCCATCAGCACAGCATCACCTGCCTGTGTGGGCAGGAGGTGCTTGGGGAGGGTTGTGTGCAAAGACAAAGAGCACACAGCAGAAAATAATCCGTAGGAATGTATCTGGGAGAGGGACTCAAGTACCATGACAAACACTGGAATAACAGCCAGGAAGAAGTTGAATGAAACAGCTTTTTGTCCATTCAGGAGCTGAACAATGTCAGGAACTGGAGAAAATATGTTCTTCTGTGACCCTGCAACTTTCAGGGAAGAAGACGTGCATTCCCTTCAAAATACACAGGGCTGGCTTAGAAAAAAAGTGCTCTTTTGCTATTTGGAAAACTCTGTAAAACATTGGTAGTTTTGTCTATTTGCTCACCTATGAACATGTAAAAACTATGTTGTCAGCTCAAGGAGCGATTCTTCTAACCCACCTTTTATTCATTAAAAAAAACCCCAAACCACCAAACTCAAAGGTTTTTCTTTAAGTTCAAACTTAGTTCAAACTAGCTGGTGTGGTCCTCAATGTGATCCCTCACCAAATTATGTTTTCCTATGCTAGTTTAAATGGTGTAGCTTGATCTCACTCTTACAGAGAAGATAACAGTGAGGGCCTTCTTCCAATGTCTTAAAGCATTTCAGGCTCCCTAAATTCCCATATCCTTTTTGATAGTCTCTCTCTTATTCTCCTAAATGCACAGACTGTCACATTTTTATCTCTGCTGTATGCTTCTTTTCAGCTGATACAGTAAAATGTTTCAGCATTCCTTTGTCATATGTAAAAAAACCACTGAGGCTGGTTTTGAAGGGGAACTTTCATCATCGTCCTCAGTTGTTCACTCCCTGCCAGTCAAGACACAAGCCATACCCAGATAACAGGGTCTATACTGTGCTCCAAACCTGCCACATCACCACCAGCTGCTGAGGTGGAGCAGCAGGAATAGCTACAATCACTGGCAAACATCACCCAGGTGCCCTGCTGAGGCCACTTTGAAACAGTTCACAGAACACAGGTACCTGGGGCACAGAGTCCCCACAGAGTCCCCAAGAAAACTTTCAGTCTGTCCATGTAGAAAGCACCACAAATCTTCCCAAAGGCGTGTCTTCACTGCATCATAGATACATGGGTACAGTAAACACTTTTCAGTGTAAGTGAGTGTTTTCTCTGTGTCTTTACTCAACCCCGTGGCTCCACAGGGACACCACTGAACTTCCCACCACAAATGTCACTGCCCTGGCAGTGCCATCATGGACTATGAAGGGAAAATAAGCAACCAACCTCCTTGCCATTGTGGGCCTGTATTTAGACACAGAAACTGGTTGATTACTAAACTGATGCCTAAAGAGACCAACCTAGAAACAGACACTGGACAGGAGTAAGGAAATAAAGGTGAGTATTTATTTGAAAGGCCTTCAGAGGTACACCCTGGGCAGGCCAAAGGCTACACCCAAAATGGATGACCAGTCACGAGTTCTTCACACTGTTATAGGTTCGGGCCATTTGCATATCAACCCAATTTCACCAATTAAACTTTAGCTAATGATGTAATTTCCCCTCAGCTTGCCCCCCTTCTCAAGATGCTGGTTTGCACATTTTGGGCCTAGGCCGGGCTGGGTGTCCTTGGAGAGCAGGCCTGGAGAGGCTTTGTTATGTCTGTCTTAGCATGAGAGAGCAGCAGCTAACAGGCTACAAGAAACTTCAGAGTTACACACTGGGAATACAGAATTTGAAAAATATAAAAGTTAAAACCTACGGCATCCAAAACCAGTAGCTCTCGCTGCCTTTAACACCTCTGAAAGGAGTCGGGCTACTCGATTCTCTGATGAAGCTTTCAAACGAGAAAGAGAGTAGGCCAAGGCAGTGTGATATTGCTTTAATAGTAAAATCATCAGTGCTCTCTTTAGTAATGAAGGGCATCCTTTTGCCACAGCTTAGCTACAGATAGCACAGGATTTGGCATTTCCAGAGATTTCTCATTTCTCTGCCTTACTTTCTCTACGCACCTTAGCTACTTGATTAGCCAGCACTCCTAGGCCAGTCCTTGGGCGTAGCTCTCTGGATACCTGGACTTCAATGCTACCTGTCTTAATGTCATCCATGCAGGCTTGATCAGGAAAGAAAATATTTCTTTTTCTTTAAAGAGCTTTATTTGGTAATTGATATGAGTAAGATATCTGGCGCAATCACTAAGCCAGCCAGCTTAAAACTGTGTGTGTTTGGAAAACTGTGTGTGTTTTCCCAAGCTGTAATCACACTCTTAGACCACTATGCAAATTTACCCAGTACACATACCAGAGCAGGTATGATCTCTTGGGAGTTTAAAGGGGCTTTGTGACCAACACAGTTTATTTCAAATTGTGTTTTGCTATGTTTTAAAAGATCATCATATTTGCTTATTAATTTGCATGGAGTCAGAGCTCAGGAAATGTGGTGCTTGTCAAACACGGGATTGATGAGTGGTGGTGATTGGTGTTGTGGCAGGCAGTGGGGCATCCCACAGGGTCTCTGTGTTGGGATACAGCAGCATTCCCAAGGGATATTCCAGTGTGCAGGTTGTGTCACATAAAGGATGCTCCTGTCTGCCTTGAGTGAAAGAATCTTTGCTGGGGAAGATTTGCCCGGCAGATGGCAACTGTGAATACAGGAAACTAGGAAAATGTTTTCAGTTTCAGAAAGACTCACCATTGAATTAATTAAACAGAAAAAAAAAAAGGAGATTAAAGGAAAAATGAGAAAATTATAAAGTACTGACCTGACCTCTAATTTGTAAAGCACCTTTAGCCAAAACCCCGAGAGAACGAGCTATCTGAAACAGCAGTAGTAAACTTAATAATAACGAAGTTGATTCCAGCAGAGAGTGCCAGCTTTCTATGTGTTAATTTAATTTGAACTCATCTCAGTTTTGTGTTGGGATTTTTTTGTGTGTGCTTTTATACATGCTGATAATGTTTGAATTGCAGACATGCTGGTCTGGTGCATGAAAGCTTGAATGAGAAATTATCTAACCAAATTTTAGTGTCCAAGCTGACTAGAGTACAAAAAATGAACAAGCTTTATGGAGAGAGAAAATACAAGCAGTTTCAGAGTTTACACCTTGCACTCCATGGTGATACCAGTGACATGAGTAAGAAGGAAAAAAAAAAGGATTTTTAAAATTATGTGGGTTATTGTTATAGGTTACCCTGGCATTGACAGATTTAATTTTGCCTGTCCTCATAAGAATCCTTGAGCCATCTCTCTCCATAGGATGCAAATATTATTCTGTTTAAAGGATATGTCACTTCAGTGTCTGATGTCCTATCACCATTCTGTGACATAATGGAGCTATATAATGATGATGTCCTCCTGTCACTAGGGATGTACATTTCTTTCAACACAACGTACATTTTGTGAATAACATATACATGAGCATGTCTTGAATAATCACAGTGTTTGTCAAACCATGGTGTTGCTTCTCTGGATTCCTACACATACAAAAGTTGAAATCTCCTCAGATACCAGGAGAATGATTTATTTTGTTTCAACTTTCTTTTCCTCTGAATGAACTCTTCTGGTTTGGGATTCCTGGGAGAAAAAGGTAAGAAAAGTACTGTTGGCCAGGTCTCATTCATTTCATTTAAAATGAGCTGGTAACACAGTGATAGCTGGCTTGAGGATATTTGGTGTTTCCATTCCTAAGTACAAGATCATTTCATGGAGGGATGGAGTCAGCTAAATCAGAACTCAGCTAGAGGAGGAGTGATTCTGGCTAGACTAAAGAGGTTCACTGCATTGAGCAGAAAGTGCTCAGCATATTTTGATACTGGTTCTGATAGGCTGAAGTTTTCTGCTGTATGTAGTAAATTATGCTCCATGACATGGGAATGGTCAATAGAGAAATCTGGGAATACAGCTCATTCAGACACTGTAAAACCAATTATACCACCAGCAGATCTCAAAAGTACCACAGATCTAGACAAGTCTGTGCTGCAACATGCCTTCAACCTGCACTCCCTACGTCTACATCTAATTAATTTTTTTAATTGCATAACAGTACATTTCCTAATTACACTGGGGAACGACTCTCAGTTCTTTATCTATTGCTCAGATTATTCTGGCTGTCGTTGTATCAGCGCAGTCCCCAGCCTAATTTTGTGCTAGCCCGCACAGACTGCTGGGGGAATGCTTGGCTGAGCCTTCATCTGCTGCAGCGACATCTCCCAGGCCCAGATGGATACCCTCACTCACACGGAGCTCCTGGCTGAGCAGGGCCACTGAAGCTGTGGGACTATTGTGGAGACACTTACTGCATGATGGAAGGGCGTTGTTAAGATCTCCTGTAAACAAGACCCAGAGGAAGCCATTGGCAGTGCACACCCACAGTTTTGTTGGTCCCACAATACCCAGGAGCTGGGCTGTGTGTTCTTCAGTATCATCTAATTTGGGGACTAACTAAGTCTTTATCAGTAGATGGCATGCTCCTGAAACAGGGAGCACAATTGCCTCCAAAAGATCTGACAGACAGGAGGAACCTGCCCCTCCAGACACCCCAATTTATCCCCCCGTTGTAACTGGAATACACAGTGGTGTAGGCAGGCAAGCAATAAAACCATGCAAGAGTAATTACAATCAGCAGTAAAAAGCCAGGTAACCCAAAATCCCAGTGTGAGGAGTCTGGTTGTCAGGGAACACATCCCAGTGCTGCCAAAATACATCTGCCAGATAGTGGTGCACTTTCCCTTTCACTCATTATTGAAGTTAATTACCTGAAGTGTATTCCATATCTTTCAATGGCTCCAGTGTGCTTTAACACAGCATTGGTGCCTCTGGGTTTCCACCACTCCTGGCAAGTAGCTGGAGTCTGAATCCTTTTGGCGCTATCCCCATATTTTGCTGAAACCAGCCAAAAATTTCATAGTAATGTTTGGTATATTTTTATATCTCTTTTCCTCCTTTGTTTTCAAATTTTGTAAAACCTAACTTCTTAGCCAATGGGTTTGCCAGGAGCTCTCTCAAGAAAACATTTGCTTTACTCCAGGAGAAGAAGATGGTCAATATAATATTGAAGTAACACACTTAAACCTGATCAAAGGAAATAGATTTTACAAATTCTAACTAAAATGCAGAGCTTGTTGTAACTGGATGTTGTTGGTTTGCAGTATTTGGCAAGATGAGAAGAGGGATCAGAAATTTGTATGGACAAAAGGGAAAGCAGTGGTTTTGTTTTAATCATTATTGCTAAACCATCTTTTGAAAAACTACAAAACCTGGTGATTTCAGGCTTTGAGCTGACTGCTAATATTAGAGATTGAGAGCAAACCTGCTGTGAAGTTAAAATTACCCTCCATCTGTGTGGTTACTCTGAAACACTCAATCTTGGACACTTTGAGACAGGATAGTCCAATGGATTGACCAGAGATCCCTTCCAGGAGAACAGTGCTTGCTCCACGTTACCTCACAGAGACTTATTTCCACCTGCTGTGCAGGTGCCACCAGCGCTTTGAATTTCACCTCTCTGGGTTGCCAGGAGCCTCCTGTCAGCTTCTGCTTTGCTGAGCAGAGAAGAGCTGACATGCCACTGTCAGAGCAGAAGGAACTTGTGCCCTCTCAGAAAGATTTCACTTTTCCTCCTACTCCTTCCTTTGCTGCTTTTACTGCATCCTAAATAATTGCTACAGAGTGATAAGTCATATGTTTATACTTCATTTATAAATTTATAAGGCAATGAAACTGTGAAAGGTATTTGCAAAGCCCAGTACCAGCCAATTATTGAATTTGCTGAAATATTTTTGATTAGTAACAATTACTCTAAAGCAGAAGACAACCTAGAAAAGCATAATTGGGGTTTTTTTTCTATAATAATAACTTACAATGTGTGGGCTTGAGGGCACTAAGGCATGTATTAAAATTATTTCATATAATCCTGGTCTCTGCCAATTGAGAAAAACCTCCCTAGGTCCCTAAGCCTCACTCAGAAACCACAGCATGGGGAAAGCCCTTGGCTCTGGTTTTCAGATCTGATGATAATGGTGACAGTAGACCCCAGATCACCTGAAAGCATCCGTTCCTAACTCCTGTTTTCTAACAGCTCTAAAAAATTACTTGTGGAATGGAATAAAAAGCCACTAGAATTTAAAAAGCTATCCTGAAAGGGATCAGTCCCCAGAGGAGAAGCATCTGGGTGCCCAAAGGGACAAATATATCTGTCTGCAAACATGTTTCTTAGTGATGGTGGTATACAGCTGTAATGCTTCCTTTTCATCTAGCCCTTTTAACACACTCCCAGCAGCACATGGCTTTGGCCCGAGATTTTCCCTGTCATCCATTCCAGCAACCAAGATCTGTGAGACAGATCTGCTCTCAAATTGGATAAGACGTGTACCAGGTGCGGCATCCATGAGCACTGCACAAACAATGAAATCCAAAAATTGCCTTTCAGCACAGCCTGATTAAAACCAGTATAAAAGTGCAAGAGGGTCTGCCTGAGCCTCCAGACCCATCTGATTGCTTTGGGATCTCTGTTGATATGTGACAGTCTGTTATGCTGGAATTGCAACACCATGCATCTTGGTGTTGAGTGTTAGAAGAGAGTTTTCTTTCAAAAAGGAAAAGTTCTTCTGCATGCAGGCTGGCAGAGACCTGTGTCTTCTGTCACCCACAACATCCATGTAAAATTACATGTCCAGTTCCCAAGTGAAAGAGTTCTTAACTTTCTCAGTGCCACCCATCAGCCTGGGCAGATGTCCCAGACCATTGTGTTGAACACAGCTTCCACCAAACAAAACAGGCCCCGATACCTTTTTCCAGGCTGGACCCTGAGTGGCATCTTTGCTTTAAGTGAACTTGCAGCACATAAATGTTTGGGAACTCAGTACATGATTTCCCTGGTGATAAAGAAGGGAAATAAAATCTGGACCACACTTTTCAGGGTTTATAGGAGTAACAGGAATAAAAGGCAATAAAACATGAGTTATCACTGTAGCCACAAGCTTGACTCTAATGCAAGCAAAGGTCAGATCAGCTAATAAAGCAGTTCATTCTTTCCAGTTCAGATTAGGAGGGTGCTCTAATCTTCAAAACAGCCTTGTTGAATATACTCACATATGCCAGTGCCAGTGGCTAGCTCTAAAAATAATAAACATGATTCATTTTAGTTTTGGACATGAGTTTTGGACTACGAGGATCATGACTCAATACACAGGGAAGAGGCAAGGAGATGTCACCCGTTCCTACTCAGATGAAGGAGTTAGCATCACTTGCCTTCAAAAGCAATTTCAAGGCTGGAACTGTTCAGCTGCAGAGATCCAGTGAGTACTTGTGCATGTCAGGACTGGTGAAATGATACTGTGCCAGCTCCTTTTGGCAGGGCCTGGGTATTTTTAAGCAGAGCTTTTCTGGAAGTTTTCTTTCCAGCTCAGTTGCTTCCAAGCAAAGGAAAGCCCCAGCTCCCCTCGGGCTCTGCTGTAATGCACTCTCGTCTGGCTGGGTCATGGTGCTGCTGGAGAGATAAGGGCTGCCTGGGAGTCCAGAACAAGCCCTATCAGAGGAGCGTCAAGGGGAAGGACCCTCACGGGGGTGTCCACCCCATTTTAAAGGCCGTCTACTGAGAAACATGGTTAAGAAACATGGCCAGAATGAGCCAAAGATGTATAAATGATGGAGAGGTGTTGCAAGCGTCTCCTCTCCCAGAGAGACTTGGGTGACACAGTCTGATCTGTCCTTGCTGTAATGGTCTCACTTTGATTGCTGACATTCTAGGTAACACTTTTTTTTTCTAAGGTGTGGAATTTATTGTGCCCACTTCTATCCTGTATGTAGTACCTTCTGTATTTTAAGAAACATGGACAGATTGCAAAAGCTCCTAGGTATTGATTTTGTTGAAACTAAACTTTAAATTTGAGCTGATTTCTGAGCAGATATAAAGAAGGTTGTGAATTTGTTTTAAAAATAACTCCATTGAAACACACTAAAATCAGTAGGCACCATTTAAAATGTAATGTAAGCCTTATGATAACCAATTTTGGATTTTATAGAAATACATTTTTTTCTCTTTATGAAAAAAATTGTAGTATTACAGAGGGCTTCATGATGTCTGAAAAGTCAATTAGAATAAAGCATTGCCCCTGGCTTTTCAGGTAGCTATATCCTTTATTTCCAGCCAGGAAGGGATGTCCCTAACTTTATATTCAATACAGCCCTGCTGCCAGAGACTTCCACCAGTGCTGGAGCTGCCTTGCAGATACAAGTGCAGAAACAAACTGTCAGCACAGGGTGGATCCCAAGCATGAGCCCAATCCCAACTCACATCAACTACTTTGATGCAAACCTCTACCCAGGGACAAGCTTTGGATGAGACCTGGCATGGGGGAGAGGAATCAAGGGCTGACTCTGTATGTCCTCTCACAGGATATTTTTTGTTTTCTTGTTTGTTAAACATTTTGTGAATGTGACCTGAATACTGCAAGATAAAGCTCAGCTGGGTAATTTTAATGAAATCTAGGAGGCTGGGAGAGAAAATTCGGGAGGTGTTTGAAGAAAGTGCTTCTATTTCACACTATGTTGCAGCAGCTGAAATTAAATTCTGACTAATATTGTTCAGAAGCAGTAGTAAGTGACTGTACTGACCTTTGATTGTCAGTGATTTTTTAATATATGCCAGAGGTCAAACAAGTAAAAGACCAAGGAGATATGGCCAGGGGGCATGATGGGGAGAAAAAAGGGAAGGGGTATTAATGTAATTCATGTGGCATGTACATGCCTGCTATTTAACTACAGTTCCTGCCTGCTTCATGCCCTCAGGCAGCCTGAAGCTAACTAATAACCCTGTCATCTGGAAAGAAAACACAACACTGATCATCACAGTTTCACAAATAAGTAATTTTAAATTAATTGTATCACATCCTAATAAGACCAGCTCTGATTGCCTCCTATCTTATCTCAGATTACTTATCAGGACTGAATATATTAATTTTGCAGATAAACTTGTGAGTGCTTGAGCAGCAGCTGATGCTGAGTGTGTCTCTGTGTCACTACCTGCACCTCCCCGACCTCCTGAAGTCCTGATGAACAAGGCTCACAGTGCAGGGAAAGCCAGGGAATTTTTCCCTTTTCATGTAGCCCTGCCTGATGCCATCCCACAGCTGCACACCTCCCGCACTGAGGTTGTTTCAGTCACCTCAGATATTCCAGATTATCCCAAAATATTCCAGATTATCTCAAGGTTCAACCCAAATGCAAACCTGGAGTTTGTGACTCAGCTCTCCTATATGCAGCTATGCTCCAAAGCAGCTCCCTCAACCACTCTGATAAGCCCAGAGTCTGTTGGATGATAAAGCAGCCCCTTTATTTTGATATTCCAATGATATGAATGGCACTGACAAGTTGGAGAAAGGAGGGTTGCAGTAATGGTGAAGTACCAGAGTGGGCAGAGGGAGATCTTGGGAAGCTCTCAGCCTGCCTCTGTAACAGCTATTTGAGAGATGACCCTTCAAAATGCTCTTTTTGTCAGAAAGTGCCTCTGTGTTGAAACAAATCAGGTTTACTGCATTTTCAGTCTTAGAGGAGAGCTGAAGCAGAATGGGAATATCAATGAATTGATGCAATTTCTTTTTCCTCAAAATTTTAATTTACAGGAAAGGTGTTTGAAATCAAAACATTGACATGATTTTAATATAAACTTCAAGTAAAAACTGCTTGTGGTTTTGCCTTTTAAACAATACAGAATAAGCAAGGAGATTCAGTGTAAGGGTAAGTCTCTTAGGCCAGCAAATTATTCCCCACCTGGCCTGGCATGCTACAAACTGGACACAAATTATAATTTTGGAACAAATGGGGGCAAGTAACCGCTATCACAAACTGTGTGTGGGACACTACATTACAGCAATCCTTCAGGTCACTCTTTGGGCTCATGCAAGAAGGATTTTCTCCCTTTTAGCCATTAATCACGCTTGCTGATGAGCTCTAAGAAAAGCACAAGGTTAGCTGATGTCCCCCCCTTTTGTAGACATTTTCCTGTGAAGAGAGAGAGAGTGGCAAAGCTCAAGAGGCAGGAGTTCAGAAGGAGCTGCAGGAATCAGAACGATTAATATCCTCCCAGCAGTCACATTTTCACCCTAAGAAGATGAAGCATTGCCCAGTTAGCAATATTTTATCAGTTGTAGTATAAGAGATCTCCTCTCTCAACAGCTGTTTATAGTTTTACCAGTTAAGTTACATCTATTAAAGATAACTGAGCCTAATGACTTAATTGGCAAATGCTATTACACGTTTTCAAAAAGTTTGATCTGAATTCAAGGTTGATAGAGGCAGGAGTGTATTATAGACTTGAGGCTCTAGTCAAAGTAGATAGTTTCCAGTGAGTGCTCAGAAGGGCAGCTGTAGCAGGATGCTCTGCCTGGAGTCGGGGGGAAAACAACTCGAACATACCCTGTTTGCAAAGCTATCAGCAGTGAATGGAGATGGGGGGCTGGCACACTGCTTTTGGTGTTGAATGATGCTGAAAACAGCCTGACTCATCATTCCCAAAGATAAACATCCTGATAGTGAGGTGAAGATGTGGCAGACCTGATAAAGTACCTGATATAAAGGAACAAGCAAGTGATACTGCTGATAACTTATCTAAAGATGCTGAGCTGACACAGCTGGCCGGGAGACATATGACAGACAGAAAATCACCTTGTATATAAAAACCCAGTCCCACTTTTTAACAGCAGGGTCTTCATAGAATCATAGAATGGTTTGGGTTGGAAGGGACCTTAAAGATCATCCATTTCCAACCCCCCTGCCATGGGCAGGGATACTTTTCCCTAGGCCAGGTTGCTCAAAGCCCCATCCAGCCTGGCCTCGAACACTTCTAGGGATGGGGCATCTACAGCTTCTCTGGGTAACCTGTGCCAGTGCTCACATCTTCTAACATACTCCTTCTTAGAGTGTGTTTGGAGATTCCTCCCTGGAGTGGGGACACCCCTCAAGGTTACTCCTTGAGGCTGAGTGAAGGAGATTTGCCCACAGTTGTTGGTATGGGTGAGTAACATCAATCTCTACTAAATAATTGGTTTTGCTTGCTGCAGTAAAATTGCTTCAATAATCCTTCAAAATAGTATACAATACTAATAGTTATAGCTTCCTATACTGTGTAATAAATAATTTTGATTAAGATCTTTTAGTCTAGTCATTATAATTATTTATTTTTATATAAATATATTTGGTTTGCCATCCTTTACCCTGTGGGACAAATTTGTATAAAGGTTCTATTACACCTATGCCACAAATCCTTCAGCCATAAATCATTGACAAAGTCTGGGGCTAAGATTGGATCCAGCAGCACCTGGACTCCTCTCTGGGAAGAAGTTTAGAAAGCAAGGGGGTTCTTTCTGTCCCTCATGACTCAACAGGAGGGGTTTCTCAAATAGATTTTAGCTGAAGCTCCCATTCTGTCCATGACAGCAGTATAATCAAAGTCAAAATTATGCAGATCAAAAAACTCTCAACACTTCTATCATACTGGCTTTGGAGTTCATGGGAGGCCTGGACAGCCCAGATTGGGAACCAGAATGGTGCTGGGAGCTGCACTAACTTGCGTTCCAACTCACGTGATCCCGCTGTCTTTCTGCATCAGGGATAGAACTGAAACAGCCAGCTGTCGTGACCCTCAGCTCTGAATCCTCTCTAGCTGCTGACACACGTTAGGGACAACTTGACAAATGGCTCCTCTGCAGAGTGTGCTGAGCAACCACAGGGTCCAGGCAGATGCTTTATGTCCTGTGCAGTAGGACTGAACAAGAGCCGTACATTTGCCAGGGGACTAACTTAAAACACATGTTTTTACTCATCCGCTGCACACAGGCACAGTGGTCTTGTCTGTAGCATCACAGAGGGTCTTTCTCATTACTCTCCTCCCTGGGACACAAAGTTTTTTCATGTGCTTTTATCTTTTTTTTTTTTGGTATGGGATTCCTGTCACATCATTCTTGGCCAAGACAGATCCACACAAGGAAGCAGAGACAGCTTTATTCTTGCAGCTTGAATCTGGAGTCTGTATTCAAATCCCTGTGATCTTATGAAGAGTCTGAGGGCAGGATGTGCACCACTGCTGGCTCTGGATTGTCGCTGGTGGCATAATGTGCTGCCTCTCAGGGGGACTCCGAGCACCTCACAGTCGATGCCTGTGTCTCTGGTTCTTTTCAGCGGAATGGATTTTCTTTCCCCACTGTGTATCAGACTGCTACACTGCAACAGTGCTGGCTGGCCTCAGGTGCTCCTGGGGAAGTCCTGTGCAGCTGGAGGAAACTGTGGTGTGTCACCTTGTGACTTCAACCTACCCCCAAGCTAAACAACAGACAGGTCTATTTTAATGTTTTTCTACAAAATGCTGCATGTGCCCCCTTAGCGTTCAGGAACTTCCCCGAAAATAGTGACTATATCTGGATCTTCTTGTATTAGAGGGAGGTATTTGTGGTTAGACTAAGGAAGAGGTCTACTCCTAAGCCTCAGTGGAAAATACTTTGGGAGGATTGCTCAGATTGCTCACAGGAGACATCCTGGCAGCTCAGACGTGGGTAGTGTCATAAATAAATGGCAGTTAATTTGAGAAGGGGAAAGATGAGATGAGAAAATGTAAGGAATAATAATCAGAAGTTAAAAATCCCTAAGGAAAATATCAAGTCAATGTTTAAGGTCAGAGTAATTCTATTTTTCAAGCCACACCATTGTCTTTATTAAGAATAAAAAGAAGTGATAATGTAAATAGTCTTGACACTGTGTTTTCATTCCAGGCTTGGTATAAATACTTGTATAAATCACTGTCATTCAAGTCCCTCCTGTATAGATCAGATCCATCTTTTCCACATTGTTTCTGTGCTTTTTCCATTTCTATCATACCAGCCCACTCTGACCTTGAGCAAGTCTCCCCCTGTATCTCTGTTCTCTTTCTGTAAAATGTGGGTGATCGTACAGCAAGTCTTCAAGGAAAAAATGCCCTGGAAGCAGAATTTAATAGTGGGTGCTGTGAACACAGCTCAAGGAAATAAGCTCTCAAACACAAAGTGAATTCAGGTTTCAAAACAGCTTTGATGACAAGTCGATCTAAAGTTCTGTTCCAGTTGCCCTTGGCTTTTTGGGGTGTTTCAAAATCATATTCCAGGACCCTGGGGCAATAGGCAATGCAATGTGGCTGAGGGTTCTCATGTGCTGGTTCACATCAGTGCCTTTAGTATGTAGGGCTGTCTGCCAGTCAAAGGCTCCCCTCTTCCAAGCTCAAATTAACTTCATGTCGCTCAGCAATGCCTGCTCTGCATGCATCTGCTGCTTCAGCTCTCTTGTTTAGAATAATGAGGACAGAGCCCACACATCTTGTTAAATGTTTGCTGTAGTGTTCACTGTCACATTCTTGGAGAGGCTTGGGAAAAAAAAAAACCAAACACAAAAAATCAAGGCCAAGCTCACCAGGTACCCTGAACTTGTTATTATATTTGGTTAGAAAAGGGCATCCCATGTTCATGGAGATGCTGGGAAAACCACAGCACATCCTGGAGACATGAAGGACATGAAGGTGATTGGAGCTAGTATTCAGCATGAATTCAGCAAGAGAAACCCTGCTTGCCAAACCTGATAACCTTCTGTGGTGAAATGACTGGGCTGGGACATGAGGGGAGTGCAGTGGCCATTGTCCACTACAGGAGGACAGAACAGTCTCCTGGAGAAGCTGAAGAAGTGTGGGCAGGCTGAGCAGAATGGGAGCTGAGTTGAAAACCAGCTGAGTGGCTGGGCCCAAAGGCTGGTGGCCCAAAATGGCACCAAGTTTATCAGAGGCGAGGACCAGCAGTGAAGCCCAAGGCAAGGGGAAGTGAAGCCCAGCAGGTGGAGGGAGGTGATCTGCCCTCGGCTGTGTCCTGATTGCCCCCTCATGTGTCTGCCATCCATAGCATTCCCTGAGAAAGAGATGAGCTGCTACCATGCTGTGTGTCCCTCTGGTCTGAGCTCTGCCCTGAGAACTGTGGGTGCTGAGTGGTGGAAAGAAGGCAGCAGGGGAGGAAGAAGCAGGGGAGGATGGCAGCAGCAAGGAAGCCTTTCAGCTGCCTCTGGCTGTGTTAGGTGATACGTGGCCAGTGGGGTGAGCTCGTCTGGGAAGGAGGGAAAGAGGGTCCTGCCATGCCACTCAGGGAACATAGAGGATTGGAAAGCCACCAGGAACACCAGCACAGCCTTGGTGGTGGCAGTGCTGGGAGGAAATCTGCCATGTGGGTCAGAGAGCTCCAGGGGGCAGAGAGTCCCAGCTCTGCCACGCTCAGGCTGCTGGTGCTGGGTGGCAGCTGGCCAGAGACCCTTTCTGCTGTGGGGCTGCTCTTTAAGCACAGCCTGGTTTCTGCAGGATGATTCCAAGCAAAGGGCTCTGACAGCCCCATCTGAAAATGGTGGGAGTCTTTGCCGCTCACCAGGTGAATTTTGGAAAAAAAGGCAGGGTGGGTCTTCTTTTCTCCTGAACCAACACATCTGCAGAACTGAGGGTGGTGCTGCTGCTGCCCTTTGCCCAGAGGAAGTTGCTGCCCATCATGCTACAGCAGGAGAGAGAAAAATCCTTGGGACCTTTCAAGAGTGATGAGCACTCCAGGTGCTGCCTGCCCCAGCTCCGTCCCCAGAACAGGGCACATGGGTCCCTGCTCCCCAGCTGAAGCTGGGAGGAGCTGTGTTCACTTGTCCCCTGAGTGTTGCCATGCAGGGGTGGAGTGATGGAGGACATCTGGAAGAGCAAGAGCACCCACTGGACATGGTTCTGTGGGGACACACAGCTTGGAGGAGGGCAGACAAGGACTGGGCTCGGCTGTCCTGGTCATGTGCCAGCTCTTAGGAGGCTCCAGGCCACAGCCATGGTTCTAGCTGCTGGCTCCCTGCCCATCCCTGGGCAGGGCAGAGCTGGGAGCACTGCCTGCTTGTCCCCACCGATGGGCTCTTGCTCTCCTTTCTTTTGCAGCAGGAGGGATCAGCAGCAGAAGAAGGGGGCTGCCCTGGCCCTTTGCTCTGCGGTGGAGTCCGGCCGCTACCCAGGCCACCAGAGATACACTTCCACATGGGATGGTTTAAAATATTCCCCTCAAATGATGCATCCCCTATTGATCACACAGAACTGCAACCGGAAGATTTCATTCCGTTTGCACAGAATGACTCAACTCAATGGTCTGCTGTCTGCAGAAATGTAATTTTAGAAAGGAGCCTGAAGCACCTGAGCTCGTGAACTGCGCTATGTTCTTTGCCCTTGATGAGAATGGTAATGCTCCACACTTGCAATGAACCATTGTCAGGGTGCACTGACTTGTTAATATTCCCAGACACTGGCAATGAGAACTGGAGCACTGTAAATATCACTTTTTCCTGCCTTTGTGACTTCAGTTCAGACAGGCCAAAAGGGAATAAAGTCTTTAAGAGAAGCAGAGATATGAGTGTGATGAGGGCCGGGGACCTCAAAACTCCAGGTTTGTTTTCTGTGCAGCAGCCACTCAAGCCACTGCCGGAGGAATACAAAATGCAGATGCTCTGATTTCCTGTCATTTTTTACACATTGTGCATTTCATATGAGTGGCTTTGAAAACAAGAAGCGAGGGAGAGAGACTCTGGCATGAAGGTGGAGAACTGATGTATGAATACGGATTTCCCTTGAGGAAGGAAAAATGACTGTTGCCCATGGCAAGCAATCAGGAAGATGCATCTGGCACAGTATTAGGAGACAGGTACACTGCATAAAGTGAGACAGGGTATCTGTGAGACTTTGAATAAGATGCAGAAGCCAATGATGGGTGGAGGAGTTGCAGAGGGAGACCTTCATAGGAGCATTTTACACAATATTATGTGTGAAGATGAAGGAAAAAGGGGAACAGGATTGTTTTTCTTTTAGATCCAAGGTCTTCGGGTTCCTTTTGGTCTTCCCATCTGGGGGCCTACTGAAACCTCTGTGTCTGAACATGGAGAGATTTTCTCTGAAAAGCTGCACCTTTTAAGCAGCCTTATACTTACAGGTCTGGTACAAAGCACAGACATAGCAGACTTTGAGAATGGCCATAGTAACCAGGCAAGATACAAAGAGTTTTTAAATCCCAGTAGTCCAGTGGATAATAATGCTGGAGGCAGGTTCATGCTGTAATTCGTATTCAAAGCCTGAACACTAAAGAGAGGCCATTTCTAGCACCTGGAATTCAGAACAGGTCTGTTATTCACAGCTGGAAGTTAACAAATAAGTGTGATCTCTTATCAGTTTAATATTTGAGATGAGCCACTTGAAGGTTTAATTTTCTCCAAAAAATACAAAGCAATCTATGGGAGGAAGAGCAAATTGCAAAAATGAGTAAGAAAAGATTGTTCACTCTTTATTATAACTCAGGAATTAGTAAGAAACACATGAAAGTAGTAATCACAATAAATGAAACTAAGAACATCTGCACACAATATATAATTAAACTGTACACCTCCTTGCCACAGGATGTTTTGGATAGAAGCAAGAATGGGCAGAAGAAGCAATTAGACAGAATCAGCAAGAAAGGTCTCTCATGGGCCATTAAGCTCTGGGAGGCAGGAACAGCCTGCAGAAGACTCTGAACTAGTGACTGTCAGCAGATAGAGAGTACACCAGGGGAAGGAGCACGCTATGCTTAACCCATTTCTCATGCTTTTTTCCTGCACACCTTTCACTGTTCAGCCTCAGAGACAGGATGCTGAGCTAAATGAACCTTTGGTATGACCCCGTGTGGCTATTCTCATGAATTATCCAAGGCACAGTTCATACATGCTAGGGATGCAATTCACATTCACGCAGAGCACCGGCTTAGGGCTCTGCAAATTCTGCCGGGTATTTAGAGGGAGAATTTAAGCAGAACCTCAGTGGCTGAGTTCATGCATTCATGTGATCCCATTTCACCCTATCTGAAACTGCACACTGCCTCTTCTGCGGCTGCTGTTTGGCTTGGGTGCAATTTGATATGCAATTAGTCAAACATCCTCTCCTGCCATATCTGCCCTGTTGCGAACAATTAGTGCTGCACAAGGGAATGCATTCCGAGGCTCGGATCCCGGGGATTCCTGTCAATTTACACTGAGAGTATGCTTACAAGGAAGGAGCTGACAGTCCAGATGGAATTAAGTGTTAGCAGCCACAGAGGCATCCACACACCAGCCCACAGATGGTCCAATTCTTGCTCACATTTTTAGCTCTGCCCGCCTTGAGCATCCTTTTGTTTTTATACACATTATGCAAGATACTGAATATGTTTGAATGTCCAGAAATGCATTCCTTAATGTTTCAGCTGTGGGCTAAGGCCACAAACAGAGTTAGTAGATACTTTGATGTGCAACTCATGGGAAGAAAATCATCATGTCATTAGTTACATACAGGACATTTTCATCTTGCCAGAGAAGAGGGGACCAGCTGTTAGGAGGCTGACCTGATACAGCTCCCAGGGTGGCCAAGTTGCCTGAGTGCCAACTCCACTTAAAGAAGGGACAACTTGACTTTCCAAGTGAGATCAATCTGCTCTTAACACTGGTTCTCCAAAAAAATCATGCTTTGTGGTGAAGAGTTTTTCTGCACATTAAAGCCTGCTCATGAGTAGCTGGGTATCTTACAAACCCTTGTAGAAATTACTTTTAAAAAAAAAAAGCAAACTGTCTCCCAAGTCTGCCCTCATCCAGAACTAAATTTTCTGGGGGAGGGCAAGAAGAGGTCGTTTATTTAGTGATCAGAGCTCATGTGTTAGAAAAGCTATCAGATGCTGTCTTTTTTTAGCTTTGTAAAGCCATTTAGCTGTGTTCTGGAAGTAATTGGCTTTTAGTACTCTGGCTAATCAGATCCCTTCTTGGTTTATCCTGGACTAATTAACTCTCATCTCTTCAAATTATTCCCAGTGCAGCTGATCACCTAAAGACCTCCCATCCCCCTGCAGCAGCTGCTGTCCATCCCTGATAAGGTGAGACATTCTTCATCACGAGCTGTCTTCCCAAGCAAAAATAGAACAAAATGCTAAGCAGTGCCAGAATAATGTACCAAATAGCAGCCTTTTCTCTAGCTGCAAATTTTTCCTCTCTGGGCAACGCTGCCTACAGTTCTGGATGCTGTTTTTCTATTATATGGGTTGTAACATGTTACCAGGAAAAAAGCCTTGGTGCACAGGGGACAGCTCAGCTTGAGCGAGCATCTTTGCCCTTCTGTGGCTGAAGATCTCTGTGTGGTAAAAGACTGCAGCCCTACGCGGGTTATAGGGTGAGGTGTGCCAACACCACTTTCCAAGCATGAACAGCATTCCTGGGTTATGTGTCACTGTGGTCCTCTGCACCTCTTAGACAAGGGTTGTGGTTGTAAGAGGAAGACAAAGCCGCACACCAATATCGAAGCTCAGGATTTGTTGCTTTGGAGACCTTTACAAATGTCAGGCAGAAGCAAACACCAGTTATTTAATGCTAAAAGATAGAATGAAGTGGTATGTTCTTTGGAAAAGAGAGAGCTGAGACCATTGAAGGAGTTTGGGTTAAACATGCTTAGGAATGCCATCCCAGGTTTGTATTTCCAGTGCCATAGCTGTGAGTGTATCACCAGCAATTCTCCCGAAACACTCAAAAGAGTCACAGAGAAGCTATGAAAGTCCACTGTTCAGGAAGATTTTGCTAACATGTAACCTGTCTGCACTATTCCTTGCCCCTGAATTCCAACCCTGAGGCTCAATGTCACGTTAGGGAAAGTGGCATCAAAACTGGCTGAAGCTGTTTGCTTGTCAAAGCAGCCCCAGATGGTGACTCAGTTGCTCTCTCCACCCAGACGGCCACAGGGAATCCCTTGTTATATTTTCACATGACCCTTTCTGATTATTTACATGCCCAGCACTTGAGTCATCAACACTGGCATCTCCAGCACTGGAATGGGACCCTGTGAAAGCCTTGACACTGAACCCAAACTTTCAGAAGGGCCCTTCCTCTGTGAACCACCCAAAATGCAGTTCTGAACAGCTGCTGCAATCAGTGGTGTCTGAAATCCATCTTTGAATGGGAGCGTTGCAGCATGGCCTGAGAGTCTGTGCGTTATTAATCTTCCAGATGGCAAGCTGAGGAGACATCCCTTGAAAGATGGATGTACAGTGAAATTTTAGTTAACGGTCAATGACCTTTAGGAGTGAGACACGGTGATCTGTGTGCTATGCAAGACATCACAGGTATCTTAGGAAACTGCTGAAATGATGAAAAATACTTTTTTTTTGAGGTGGGACGTTTTTCTAATTAGATTTCAGCAATCTACTTCAAATTGGAAAAGTTGCTTATTTGCTTTTCTCTCAAGGATCTTAACACCTTCTCAGACCTTCAGCAGACCACAGCAGGATGATTGGATGGTCCCCCAATGTGGATTTATCAGTATCCAAATCCATCCTCTAGCTTCACTTGTCCCAGCACATCCATGAGGAGTTAATCACCTAAGTGTGTCTTCTTGAATAGGTTAAGAGGCTGCTTTGCTTTCTTCTATTCCCTCACTCTACCCAAACCTACCTCTTACTCCATGTCTTCCAGATAAATCAGTCACAGGGTCTGAAGTTTCTTGAAGTCAGTGATCCTTTTTGTTAGGGTTTTGCTTATAGAAGCATCCAGACCACCAGGAAAGCATTGGGAATACGTCAGTGTTGCTCTCAGTGCTGGGTTGCATGCCAGCTCTGGTGATCATCATTGAAGGGAGAGGAGAGGATTTCTGCAAAGGAGCCTGATCCCACCAGCTGAACAGCCACAAGGAGGGACGAGCACTTCAAAGAGTTTGGTTTGCAGGGAACTGCTCTGCTGGTGTAGCCTGCCCTGCCTGTTAGCTACACCTCCCTCCAAGAGGCAGCCACACTACACTGATAGTATTAAGCATATGATTCCTCTTGGCTGCAATTTTTGTGGATAAAGCAGGCATAATTTGCACAATGCCATCTAAAAAGGATACAGATTCATCTGTATGTTCAGATTACATCTAGCTCCTTTGAAATTGCAGGAGGCAGTGTGAAAACCGGAGTTTGGGACTGTTACTTGATCCCTAGTGCAATAACTAGCTGGAAGGAGCTGAATGGATAAGATTTCCACTGTCATTTAGTCATACTCATCAACCTTTGCCCAGAGAGACTTGATCTGTGGTGAGGGTTGGGGGATAATTAGATTTCTGTCTGCTCAACTTCTGAATTGTTATGACTCAGCATGACCAGTTCAGCTGAACAGAGCTCCCCTGATGTTTAGGGATTCAACTAAAGAAAACTCACACTCATTTTATAGAGGCAAAGTAAAATACATTATCACTAGGTTTTTCCACAATGAAAAGGAATTAATAGTGTGCAAGCTCATCCAGTTATCTTCTTATTGCAATGGTTGCAACAAACAATGTTCCTGTTTCAAAAAGAAATCATACCACTGTGGCATTCCCTGTTTGCTCTATTTAAATATAAAAGATTTGGTTTGTGCCATATAATTCAGCCATACAGATTTTGGAAGCAAATAAATGGTCTGAGTACTGAGATATTCAAATTCCTACAACAAAGAAAACCATTTATGTACACAGTGAGTATCCCCATAGCAGTGGGAGCAGTGATACACCCCACAAAAAACTGCACACTTATCTCCCTGTCCACCAAATCTGCAGGGTATTATCTAGAAGACCAAGATCTCAGCACGAGGGAGTATGAGAACTTAACTATTTACTGTACATAAAGTACTAAAGAGGAAGAGGGAAAATATTAAAATGTTTGATGGCGCCTAATGACCCTCTCTGGATTTAAAATTTGGATATTCTGTCCAAGATGCCTAGAAAACACCTTATTCCCTTCAAGCCCAGCTAGATGAAATTGTTGAGATGTATGTGGAGTAACCTTTTTACTCTTTGTTCTGGGATTGGCAGCAGAATGTGGGGCAGTGTTTTCGGAAGTTATTTGAATAAGACTTAGGGAACTGCACATGGAGAGCAGCATCCTTTTGTACCTGGATGCGAGTTATGATTGCTTTTTAATGTGTTTTCTGCTTCAGGCTTTTTAGTGCTGCTGGATATGAAGGCTTACAAGGTTTCAAACAAATGCTTATTTAAATCAAATGTAGAACTACAGCCCTGTTTTGTTTAGTTTAGAGGCTTGGGTTGGGGTTTTTTGCTATTATGTGTTTTAGCCAGTGGAGAAATAGTAAAGAGAGAGAACCAGCAGCTTGTTGGCTTCTCTCTCAAAATGAATGCATATCTGACTGCTTTGCAGAGGGTGATATATCCACTTTGCTGTCATAGATCAGATTCTTCAGTGACTGCACCCTAAACAAAACATAAACCCAAATATTGCTACAAAAGGATGTTTTTTTCCATAGCTTTTGAGTTTTCAGTATCAAACGTACCATTTCACAATTGACTATGTTCATTTTTGTCTAAGAGACTGGAGAACTTTCAGATTTATCTCAAGACTTTGTAGAAGAAAATGAGTGTGGCAACGTGATGTCAGAGCTGGTATCTTTCAGGCAGGTTTTTCTGTTGTTTTCTTCAGAAACTGGTGGATCATTTCTATGAAAATAAGCACATAATCATTCCTAACACAGCTTTCCTTCTCATCAGAGTCAAACTTTATAGAGAGCAAGAAATTTATGCAAGACATAAGCATAAACATTATAATGTGATTTGGTTTTAACAGATTTCCTCCTTTTGCAGTAAGAATGGGATTGGAGATTATTTCTCCTACAAACACAGTAGAGTGGTCAAGTATTTCTTCTATTGTGCATAAAAAACTTTTATTTTACTGGTGTCAATGCACAGCCTTTAACTTCCCAACCTGTAATTCTAGGCAATTGAGCATGGTGTGAAGCACTTTACATGGAAATGCTCACTCGGGGATTCTCTGAGCAGGCAGCAGACTCTCAGACTTCCTTGGTGCCTGCAATGGCAATGCCCACTGTGGTTGTGCTTTTCACAGCTGGAGCCTTCCCTCAGATCCTTGGAAAGGTTAATCCATCATCACAGGAAAGTAATAGGAAATTAATTATTGCAGTCTCTGATAAACAAAGCTGGCAGCAAACTTTTCAGTGGGGAGCTGGCAGGGCCAGTCTAAACACCAAGAGAGTTCAGCCAGGGGAGACTCAGTCTCAGGGCATTAAGCAGTTTAGCTTCTCAGAGTGCAGGAACCCTTCTATTTTAGAATTATTGAGAACAATTGCACCTGAACACTCAGAAATAAGAGCTTAAAATGATTCCAGAATGATTATCACAGGTGGATATGTAATGTAACAGCCAGAGGTGATAAAGATATTGCAGAGGCTGAAAAGAAAGTGGCTCAGATCAGAAGACCTAGGATGCTGATTTGCTCCGTTACTAGAAAGAAGAGAAGTCACTTTGCATTTCTCCTTTTCCAAAGCCATTCAAGATGTTGCTTGATCTGAGTTGGAGTGAAAGTAGTGCTGATCCGAGTTAGAAGCACTTTGGATGATGGTTGGGAAAAATGTTAGGGCTATGATCATCTTCTTTTCCTAAAAGAACCGAAGTAGAAGCTAAATTCAGCATCAACTAAAACCTCGCTGTTGTACAGTTGGAACTGCAGATCTGTGGGCAATGTTAAATGAAGGTATCATTCCTCAATAGTTTTAACAGTACAGTGCAACCATGACAATGATGAGATAAGAGGAAGATATGGGTGACAGTCTAGGAACTAAATCTGCTCTAATCTACTTGAGGGTAAATCCACTTACTTCAGCTGCGTAGCTCCTGGGAGTGATTCCAGGGTGAGAAAACAGAATTTCACCCCACTCTTTTGTTCTTGTGTCTTTTTTCTTTACAATTTGTTACCTTGTAGTCACAGCAGATAAGGCGAAGCTGTAAATTGTATATTCTCAGAATTGCATATTCCCAAGGACTTTTCTGTTTGTAAAGCTGGAATGTGTACTTACCTGTGATCAAGCATTGGAGGTACGGTCAAGATAACCTGTGCTAGGGCAAACAGGAGCAAACAGAGTGCTGGAAGATTTCAATAATGATCCTCTAACTGCTGGGGCCAAAGGCAAATCCCCATGAATTACAAAGGACTTGTGATCTCAGGTTCCAGCAGGTTCCTAAAGCTGTTGTGGCAATCCTGCCTTTGCTTGGATAGCAATAACAATAAACAGGCTTGTGAAGGTACCAGGAAAGGAAAGCCTCTTTCTACCAGGATTATTAAACAGTTGTTCCTTCTATTGTGCATGCTGGTTTTAGGTGTAGAATCAAACCACTGCAGGTTTTGTCTGGCCCCATCAGCAAAGGCTGGGATGTTTGCAGCTCTGCCCCAGCCATAGCCAGGGGCTGCTGAAGGAAGCAGAGAGTTGGGATGCGTGGGATAGGAAGAAGCTTGAAGGACACGGATGCAACATCAGTCCCCCTCCTCACAGAACAATTCGTCAGACAATTGTAATCATGCTTTGGGATATATTCTGAATAGCCCATAAATTCCTATGAATCAAATTGCCTTAGTCAGCACTGCAGCTTGTTAGCATTAAATTACCATGGTATATAATCCAGAAGGTAAAACCTCTAAATCTTTTGAAAGGTTTGTTCTTCTGACTAGTAATTTAACAATCTTGTAAGGAGCTGAGATATAAGAGCTTTCTGGCAGAGAAATAGAGAAGAGGCAATGAAAAAAGTGTCATGTACTCATCTGAATCAATTGTAGTGTCTAACTTACATTTCTAATGAATTATGAAAGGTGAGATGATTTCTCTCATTTTCCTTTAAGCTAACCTGGGATCTGACATTGTGATTAAATCTGTATTGAGCCTTGCTCCCTTACATGTATTTTTTTGTGTGTGTGAGATATCCAGGTTTTTTTGGCAGGATAAAATATATATAAAATCAGGATTTTAATGTACTGCATCTGCTTTGTTGCATTTGTTTTTCATGTCCTGCCCATGCTTATGGAGATGACTGAATGATTATCAGTATTTGATGAATGTCTTCATTTCAGTGCTCCCTTATATATCTCTTGGGTTTTGCTCTGTTTGGGTTTCCCACTGTTTTTGCAAATCATAACCTAAAAGCTTGACACAAAGCCCGAAGAAATAAATAAGTGTATTTCTCTGGCCTTGAATGACTGAAGAAGTAGACAACATGCTAATTCAGTACAGGGGCTGGGTCAGGCAGCTTTTAGTTTTTCTTTTCCTATGCTGATATTTTTCCTCGGGGAATTCTGTAAATGTTGCCTAGAAACACCTGTGCCTCAGAAACATCTGAAGCACAGCAAAATAGCCACAAAATCAGGTACGTGAAAAAGCCCATCTGTTCCCACCAAACTAAGTTTGAGGAGACAATTCCCACATATTTGTACTAATCAAAACGCTGTTTGACCATTTTTCTCCTCAAAGGTGTTTAACTATGTCTTGCATCACCCCTAAATTTACCAGTCAACCTTAAAAATTCAATAAGTGCAGTGCATTAATATAATATTCTGCTCATTCCTGAACAGGTATAAGTAAAGGTTTTAATTGCTAAAATTATGCAGTTACAAAAATGATTTAATGAAATTATTCTTCCCATTTGAATTCAGGGACTGTCTGTATGATGAGTCGTGGTAAATGGCACTGAACTGTGGTGGAATAATTCCCGGTGCTGTAACTCTGCCTGAGGACTGAGCACCTTCAGCTCTCAGCAAAATCAAGCCACGGGGAAGTGCTCCGAGTATATTGTAAGGAGGGCTAAACATAATGTATGGCTTTTGAAATCACTCTCCTCTCAGTTTTATTGATGGACTTACGATCTTGGCATGGATAAAATGACTTCATGGTCATAATCCAAAGGGAAATGTCTCTGCTTTCAGTGAAGTCCTGTCTGTAACATCTTTAGCCATGGCTGGTGCAGAACGCGTGCCTTGCAGGAGAAGGGTTCTGGATGATGCCTTAATTAATGTGCATCCTCTCTAATCTGCAATGATGTCTGTTTATTTCAAAGCTAATTACTTCCTTATGCTTTCCTCTGCTAAAAAATCTTTGGTGTCTGAATGAGACTGCAAACTCTTTGGGGCAAAGACCACATGTAACGAGATAATGTCATGTTTGCTAAATAATTTAAAAGGAAGGAAGCTTGTGAATAAAATATATGCTGAAGTTTTGTAACTCTGGTTATAGGTAAAATTTTACAATTTATCCTGCATTTGCAGTCATAAGTAATCCTTTTCCTCAGATTTATAAATAAATCATCAGCTGAAATACAACCTGCTACTCAAACAGTCTCCAATGTTAGAAAAATAATTTCTGACTTGACTATGATGGACTGAACAAGAACTCCTGGATTCAAATCAGTTGCAACAAAATTTCACAGTCCCCCGTTTCTTCATAATCTTCGTGTAAGGAAAGAGCTGCAATATCCTTCAAGACTATTCCAAAGGCATTTTTTTCCTGAAAGTTACAAGGGTAACTTCCTAACCTCGTAGACCCACCCCACCCCAAATCTAGTCTGGACCCTTCTGTTACAGGTAAAGCTAAGTGGTCAACCATGGAATGGTAATCACTGTTTGCCAGTATTTACAATGGGCAAAAAGAAAACAGACTTTTGCACGTTTTTAGAGTTTCAGAAGGACTAGTTTCCCACAGATGAAGAGAGTGATGGTGAGAAAAAAACTCAGAAGGAGCAAGTGTGATGGAGAACTGTGAGCTCGTTCAAGAACAGCTCATTAAACAGCCAAAAAGCTGTGATTCCAGTGCCAAGAAAGATGACAGCATTGCCTGAAAGCCAGATTCTGGGGAAAAAAAAAATGAAAGCAGCAATTAGGAATAAGCAGTGATATACAATCAATAAATAAGGGCAACATATAACGATCAATTATAGATGAGAATTTATGAAGTGTGGGGAATGGAGGAGGGACAAAATGACATGACAGCGAACACTTTCAGTTCCTTTCAGGCTGGGCACAAGGCAGTCTGGGCTTTTCATTAGGGACTTTGTAGGGAGGAACCACTGGGCACGCCAGCCCAGCGTTGGGGTGGGTGGCTGCCATCACCCAGCAAGGAGAAATCCCTTTGAAAAAGGCGCTACTAGGAATATTCTCAATAGCGAAACCAAGGCTGAAGTTTATAGCTCCAAAGAAGAGAAGGAACCACCTCTCAAGAGAGGAATGTCCATTTCTTCTGCCCTTTCCTGTCAGGACTGAGGAAAGCCTTTTCCACCCCAGCACAGGTTTCTCCCTCCCTGCACAGGAACTCAGCAGAGCCAAGCTGGTGGCAGTGGCTAGCAAAGGTGGGGACTCAAAAGCCCCCATCTCCCTGCTGCTCATGATGCAGGAGCGAGCTCAGCCAAGGCCTTCTCTGCCCCCTCTGCAGTGCTTTGCCTTCAGTGCCACAGCAGTGGTGAGCACAGAGGTGGCTTGAACAGGTCCAGATCAAACGCACCAACAGCTCAGGCATGCCCCTGTCACAGAACAGAATCACAGAATCATAGAATGATCATCCAGACCATCTAGGGGTCCTGCCCCTGCTCAGCCTCCCCCGTGCCAGGTGGTCCTGGAGCTGCTCAAACAAGCTCCTTTTTAAGACTCTCAGTGTGAGAAATTTGAAGACCTCGCTCTCACCTTAAAGAATCTTGTGAAGTGCTTCAAATGTGCTATTGAAGTATTTTCATGGGAAAAAGTGCAGTTATGAAGGGACTCCAAATGAGGGTAAGGGGAAATCCAAGTGAAAAAAAACTCTGAGAAATCATTGTTTGGGAGCTGAAGTTGACAAATTCAATCTGGATAGTTGGAGATCTTATTTTCACATGGAAAGTAACTGAGTGTTTGAACAAACCAGCACAAGAAAACTGGATGTCCTGGAAACTCTGGTTTAACCAGACACTAATGTGCTTCAGCATACAAAATATACTGGGGCAACTGAGAGAAATAGAGAGGTCAGGGACACATGGAAGGTCTGAGCAGATGAAGATACAATTAGTGTTAGATTTTGAAAGCCTGTCACATGAAGCTCTTGCCATCTCACCACCACCATGGTTGTCCCATACATGCATTTAATACCTGATGCTATATGCAACAAAAATATGTTGGCATTACTATACCAGAAAAGTTAGTTTATGTTTCAGTTTGTGTTCTACACTTTAAACAAAACAGTCACATATAAATAATATAGCCTTAACACCTAAGTACAAAGAAGGGCAAAGCTTTAAATGGCACTAAACTTAATAAAAAGGAATAATTACTATTATGACAATTAATCTGTTGAGGAAGACTAGACCTGGCTGGAATTGCTTTTCATTAGCAAGCATGAAGAATTAGATGACTCCCATGGGGATCTAAATATCTGGAAGTCATCTTACGCATGACAAAAAAAAAAGGCAGAATTCCATTCTCTGTGCAGCTAGGCTGGGTTTCAGCCCTTGCTCTGGGGAGCTGTTGTCCCGGGAGGGTGCAGCAGACCTTGTGCAGAACAGGCAGGGACATGAAGAAAAGAGGAAGGCAGCCCCATTTCAGAGACCTTTCCAATCCGTGCTGTTGCCACATGCAAAGGGTCCCTGGCAGGCTGCTGCCCTCTCCTTCTCCATGGAGGGTTTGCTCTCAACCCCATGTCTTCTGTTCCCAGATTATTGCAGGGTAACTCACCCCAATTCCATCAATTTCCTTTTTCCTCACTTTCTTCTCCTGCCATCAGTTGCTCTCCACCCACAGATTCCCCTCTGGCCCCTCTGGACCAGAGAGGGCAGGGACAGACACCAAAGTCACAACCCCAATAACCTTCAGGGCTGGCTGGACGTTTCCTGACCTTCTTGCACCCCTCCTTTTAGGAACTGCTGATATTATTTTTTTTATTTTTGTTTGCTTGGGGTTTTGTTTTGTTTAGAGTTTCTTTTGCTGAAGGAGGATAGCTGATCGAACCTAATCTAGTTTAGTCTTCAATTCAAGCTAATCCTCTTGTTGCTATGAATTTCAGGGTGGCAACAGCAAGCAGTAATGGTGATCATGTATTTTCCAGACAGCTTTAGATTTGTTATTATTTCACCTGATAAGAGCTGACAGATATTTAACTACAAAAATGCATCAGCAGAAAGGAAGAAAAGGATCACATGCAGGGAGAAACCTGAACAAACCTGAACTGTTGCCTGTACTGAGAGCCAGATGAACAGCTGATACAATTGGCACAACTCAGTGGTAATGTGGCTACAGCAGAAGAGAGTTATTTTTGTGTCTGTGTGAAAAAGGTAGAAAATAAACATGGAAATGAAAGATGAGAACAGCTCAAATTCAAATGTCTGCTCCTTCAAGGTCTGCTCACATCAAGTTCTCTCTAGGATCTTGCTTTCTGCTGCTTTTCTTCTGGCTGCACTAATTCACACTATATGGCTGTTGCTTCACATAGTGGAATTTTGGAAAAGTTTTGGAGCCTGATACTGTGGTTTTTAGTATATGCATCAGAACAGATGCCAAAGGAAGTTACAAAAATTCTACTGTAACACTGATAGAACTATCCTCTTGCAGCTTTTCCATGGTTTTGCTATGGAATGAAGTTAATGCAAATTGCTGTATGCCTATCAAGAAACATAAAAATGTGTAGACATGGAATACATAAGATGCATGGAAATTAATTCTTAATTCTCTGAATTCGTATTTGACCATATGTTATGTAGCTAAGGTTCTGCATGGCATTTAGTTAGGACTCAATATAAAAAAACCTCAACATCTTTGGAAGTCATTATGCAGCGCTACAAAATTGTGACATTTTAATTTTTTCTGTTATTCTACCTTTAGGATTGTAAAGATACAGATATTTGCACTGGAAGGGTTCTCAACCAGCTGCTCTATTTTTGTCACAGCCTTTTAAAGAATGTGTTTGAACACATCTGCTTCAGCTCTCTCATTCTCCTCTCTCATGGGTACTCTACTGCAATTCGTTATTCTTCTTTCCTTGTGTCCTCAAGGAATACATAAAGCTGCTCTCCGTGCAAGCAAAAAGGTAGTGCACCATTTTTTTACTTTTCTACATGGCTTAGTTAAATGCTTCTAGGCAAACACACTCTGTCTACACCAACTCTGCAGAGACATGAGATGCAAGGGCCAGAATCCAAGGGCCATGGAAGCAGATTTCTTCTGCACCTGAGTGGATTGCTCAGCTGCTCTGTTTGGACAAAGGAAGGCACATCCCTTCTGGTTTGAAAGACATTTTTCTTATCAGAAGCATTGTGAAAGCTTCTGTGAATCCAGCACACAGAGGTACAACCCTACCTAGACCAGCCACAAGATCCCTGCTGCCAGGGCTGAGCCCACAGCCTGAAACACGACCACAAACTCCTTGGAATTTTTGCTAAGAAAGAGTGAAGAGCCTTTGACTTAAACTGCAGCCAAGTAGGGGTCTGGAAGTTGCAATTTTGAATGCAGATACCTTTGGGGGGAGCTGAGTCTGAGGGACTTGCTTGTAGCTGTAAGGTCAGGCAGTGGTGGGAAGGAATTTGTGTCTTGCAGTCCCTGTGCAGTTCCCTGTGCCAGGGGCTGTGCTGCCCACCCCAAAGGCCACTCCTCAGTCTGCCTCTTCCAGACTGATGAAAAGGTCAGAAAGTAGGATTTGGGGACTTTTCCAGGATGTAAATGGATGGGGCTGAGCACCTTAATTTAAACAGACCAGTGAATAATGAACTTGTGAGCTGGAGGTGAAAGACACTGGGGTCCTCTTATGCAGAACTTCACGTATCATCATGCAAAGGAAATTAATTGCACCAAGTGTGCTGTGGGCATAGGGAAATTCATCATGAGTTTGTACTTAAGGGTGATGAATACCAGTTAGGGCTTAGAATGGCATGGCAAATCAAACACTACATACTGCATTTTGTGTTTTTGAGCCTCTTCTGCTCTGGGGGGATGAAATGAAAAGCACTCATAACCAATTTAAATTGTTTCAGCTCTTGGAATTGTTTCATTTTACATTCTTTTGCTGGAAATTACTGTTTACTGGAAAGCAAGGGCCAAATGTAGTCACAGGACTAGTGGCAAGTTCAATTTGGCTGTAATCAGAAGAGTCCAAAAATCTCCATGTGTTCAGCTGAAGAATTGGCCTCCCAGTAAGTGTGATTTGGTCCAGTTCTCCAATTAGCCAGGTATCATTTATTTCTGTGATGTCCTCTAATCCATGTTGATGGAAACAAAAATAAAGCGTGGTTTTCTGGTAACTAAAACTTTTCACGAGTTATATAGGTCAGTTGGAAACAAAAAAGTAGTTCAAACTCCACCCTCCCTATGCTGCCAGTTTTTCTAATGAAATGTAATTAGCACTAATTGGTAAAACTACACTGATGGCTGGTTATTAATGTTTGTGTATTGGTCCCAGATGTGAGTTTACGGCTGTCAGTACTAATGTCTCAGTGAAGGACGAAGAATTCTCCTTTCATATTCCTGTCATTTTCTTCAGGGTGCCCCCTGCTCCTTTCAAACAAGAGTGATTATGTTTAGGGAAGAGAAAGGTTCTTCTTTAAATCCTGACTTTGTGAGGAAATGAATGCCTTCAGCTCTCCTTTGAATTTGGTAGAAGTCTAAAGGAGACAGCACTATTTAACATCTGCAGACTCAGGACTCTACAGTTTTAGGGCTGCTTTTCTTGAGCCATCATAACTGTTAGTGGTTCAGAATTCATCAAAAAAATTATCCTCCTAATTGCTTACCTGTTTTTGAAAGCACACTTAGGAGGGAAGCCTCTCTTATAAGCAATGACCTTAAAGTATTCTGTTCAGAATAATTGCTTTCCTGCAGTCCCTGCAATTTCTGCGTGTCCAGCAGCCACCCTCTTAACTCTGAGGTAGGTGGGAGAGCTGGCCTTTTTAGACATGGATGGAGGGAAATGATGAAATCAAGGTTTCCAGTGCACATCTACCCAGAGACGTGTCGGGGGTCAGTCTCCTGCAGAATCAAGCACAGGCAATGTCATGGTGAAGAAGAGGGTCTGCAGGAGTACCCTTTTGGGAACCAGAGCACACTTGGAAATAGATTGGAAAGCTCTCAGGAACTCATTAATTCCTGAATATTAACAGTAAGACATCACCACCAACACCTAAGAAGACAAAACCTTTCTTTGCAAAGCATCTATTTATTCCTATGTGGTTTAATAATGTGTACATCCCCAGGTCATCCATGCACACCCTACTTTTGGGAAATATCAGCTCATTAATATTTCTAAGTTCAAAGGGAAATACGGTGTACTCCAGCTATGATGGAAGTGACTGAATGCCTTATCTGATATATAAGAGAGTCCAACAAATGAGTTTTTACTTGAAAATGCTTGAAAGCTTGAGCCTGCTAAGAATACGAGTAATACAGCATATCTCAGGCTATTGTCTTTCATAAGGACACAACAAGGTCATTATGAAATCTTAGCCCTGAGTAGTTTTGTGCCTTCCAAGGCATTCAGAACTACCTTCAACAACTCCCTGCATTTTGTTAGAGGATGCTTGAGTTCTTTTTCTTAATTTTATGTGCAAAATTCTGTTTACACCATGACACCTGTGAGCTCGAGGCAACAGCTCTTCCTTGTGGCCGATGAAATGGGAAGCTGGTCTGTGGTCAGGAGGTTTGGAGGATGTTTTGCAACAATATGTACTTTCAGTTTGGAATGGTGCTCTGCAGCCAAATCTCAATGCCAGTCATTGCCATTTTATATTTTAAAATAATTAATTGCAGTCTTCTATGTTAAGCTGTTCTCTTCCCCATGGACTGACCACCCCTTTACTCCTTTGACTGCCACTAACATGCCCCAGTGTCTTTTTTTTTACAGTCTCACACTGCCACAGATAAATTCTCTCATGACCCTCAGCTACAATCCTCACCACTTCATTTTCACCCTTTCTGGAGTCCAGTTTAAGGCTGAAACTTACCTACCCAACAGCCACATCATCGGGACAATCCTTTCCAGCCTTGTTTTTGAGCAGGTAAAACATGGAGAAGGAATATCCTAATGTGATAATTAAAACCCCCAACCAATTAATCCAATATCCAATATTTTGGGTTACATTTTGATAGAAAATTAAAGATGTCCATGACCACTCATGCACTGAGGCGGACCAGAATGTTAGGTACCCAGGAATTTGGACCTCAAAGCCTCCTTTCCAGCTGACTCTTACCACAGTGTCCTGGTTTTGGCTGGGATAGAGCCAATTTTCCTCTTAGTGGCTGGTAAGTGCTGTATTTTGGGTTCAGCATGAGAACAGTGTTGACAATACACTGATGTTTTAGTTGTTGCTGAGAAGTGCTTACTCTAAATCAAGACTTTCCCATTTCCCGCACTCTGCCAGCGAGGAGCTGCACAAGAAGCCATGAGGGAGCACAGGCAGGACAGCTGACCTGAACTGGCCAAAGGGATATTCCACACCACAGAGACTCATGCTCAGGACATAAACTGGGGGGAACTGGCCAGGAGGGACCAATCATTGCTGGGCATCAGTCAGAGGGTGGTGAGCAATTGTGTTGCGCATCACTTGTTTCTCTTGGGGCTTATTCCTTTCCCTCTCTGTGTCCATCCTTTTCATTCTAATTATTATCCCTACTATATTTTACTTTGTTTCAATTATTTAACTGTCCTTATCTCAATTATTAAACTGTTCTGATCTCAACCCATGAATTGCTTCACTTTTTTTCCCGATTCTCCTCCCCTTCCTGTCAGGATGGTGGAGGACTGAGTGAGCTCATTCATTCCCTAGCTCTTTTTTGGAGTGAATGAATTTGTCCCTTTGAAACAATACTACAGCAGATTTGGCTGCTCCTGTCCCACTTTTGTCCTGTTTTCTGAGCATTCTCAAGCACTTTCATGTGCCATGGCAGCAGCTGTGCAACACAGGTTCACGTTGCAAGGGCACCACTTGGGCTGGTGATGCCATGGGCTCTCACATTGCCTTGGATGTTTCAAAAGATACTTCCTCACCTTCACACAGAGAGAAAATTATTATAGTGTATTAAAGACTGGGGGCTAAATGCTCTGTAGGGTGGGCATGGCCTTAATATTCCTAGTCCTGAGCAGAATCAATGTTACTGCTCTTGGAGTGAGGGGCTACTTTTTGGGTTGGATGCATTTAACTGAATTTTTCAATCCAGCTTTTTACCCAGTACAGACCTTGGAATAAGATAATCACATAAAAGAGTGCACATGAGAAGATAAGAATAAGAGAATGAAGCAGATGAATGTGTATGGCAAGACTAAACTAAAATCCTGCAACTACAGGAGCTATACACACAATTGTTTATTCATGAAGGCAATTGCAAAACCCCAGGAGAAGACAAGCTGTAAGCCCACAGCCAGCCAGGATCTGGCTGGGATGCCCACCCCGCACTTGCTAGAAGCAGCCAGGAGCTGACTGTGTGCACCAGCTGGAGCAGAGCTGAAGCCTCTCCCTCCAAGGAGAGCGAAGCTGGCCAGGAACACCCCTCACCACATGGCAGCACCCACAACCTGCCACGAGTGAGACGTGATCTCCCCCCGCTCCCAGCACCACCTCGATGTTCCTGGGCCCAAGCAACAGGAACCTGAGTCTGGAGGGTGCAGATGAGCACTGGCACTTTTCATCTTCATTCTGAGGGGTGGCATTTTTAGCTGCAGAAGCAGTGCAGGGAGATGGAAGCAGCTGGGTGAGTACATATGAAGCAAAAAAATGTCACATAATCTCTCTGACTTGTTTCCAGCCGGCCTGCTACAGCACCAGGGAGGGTTTATCCCCACCAGAGGCAACTCAGGTTTACTCCCCACAGGTTTGAGGCTCATCTGTAACTTGCTTAAAAAAAACAGTGGAGGGGCAGCCAAGTGTAGGAAGGCACAGAAATCATGACATCTGTGGCCACGAAACACTGGTGGGATAACCAGGGGACAAATGCTCTGGTATTTTACAGTCTGTGCTATGCAACAGCAGCTCAGAGTTTCAGGTCCAGCCCACTGATCACTGCTCTGGCCCCACTTCAGCTCAGAAGGATGCACTAAAATTGATTACAGATGTCAGATTTGGTCACAGAGCAGTTGTAGCCCTTCAGGCAATCCATCCATCCCTTCCAGAAACAAAGCCCAAGCCAGAGCGGAGCAGCTCCTTCCCCTCTGCCTCTCTGTGGTCGGGGTTGCCTCAGGCTTCATCCTCCTCCACCTTTTGCTGCTCCTCACTCAGTTTAGGCTTTTCTGGGCTGCAGGAGCCCTTCCCTGCTCTTGGCTGACATGGATCCCTGCTAAACTACTTCAGCTATTGGGGAGGGGAAGGCAGTCCCTCCAGCCCCTTCAGCCACTGCCACCACCTTGCATCCTACATACACGCCCTGCTCAGCAAGAGGTGAATTTTTACAGTTCATTAAGATTTTGAAGAAGAGCTGCTGCAGAAGCAAACCCTGATTTCCTGGTGCTGTTCGGAGCGGTGGTGCTCCCACTCACGTGGGGTGGCTGACAGGTTCCTGGAGCACTCAGTTGTCCTTCCTCAGGCTGAATGGTGTCCGAGGTGCAGCCGCACACGTGGACATAGGAGTAAATGGCAGAAACAAGGGCTAAGTAGCTCCTATCAACACTGACAGACATTAGTTTATTTGCCTCTTCCTCCTCAGAAGGGTATATCTGGGTGCTCCACCCACACTGAAGGTAGACATTGCATCCAGCACTTTGCATTCTAATTGGCGGAGAACAGGAATAACGTCAGATTGCTTGGGACATTATCTTTTGCTATTTTGATTTCATAAATCAAAGCTACCAAACCAGTAACATAAAGATCCTCTTATTACAGATGGCAAGAATTGCTGCATTATTGCTCTGTCCTGCCACTTGTAGTAGTCAATGGCTTATTGCCTCTGAAGAACATCTCTATCATGTAACTGTGCCTGTGCCAATTTTGCACAGCTTAAGAGGGCTATTACTGACCTGAACTCCCTCTTTGGGCTGGCTGGGGACGTGAAAACTTACCTGATCAGGAAATGATGCTTGGTGAAAATGCTCTATAGTTTCCAAATTTCCCTGTTTAAAAGATATTTCAGAAACAATACATTCTCTTAGCTGAAAATTGGCTACATACTTCCCCATTCTTAGCAGAATACCTGCATTTTATTGTGAGATGCCCATTTTCTCCAGGGGAGATAAACAACTATGCTTCTTATGATGGCCTTGGAACTGATATATTATTTGAAGTAAAATCCCTCCTGAAGAGCCTTAAGTTTTAACTTGGAGGACACAGCATCAGGTAGCAGAGACACTTGAAAAGAACTTCATCTTTACCAGTATTTACTATTAACTTCGAAGCATCGGGATGTGCTATTTCCACACGCTGTTAATAGGATCCCAGTACCTTTGGGTCTGTGTTTGCATTGAGGCCAGGTATGTTTCATTACAAATGTGTCTTCCCTTGTCTCTGGTTTTGTTCCCCTGCTGTGTCCCAGGAGTGTGCCAAACACCTTAATCTGCTTAGCAGAGTCCTCTTCAGCTAGAGGACACCCTCTGCTACCTCTGAGCAAGGGAAGAGCTGCAATGCCCAGCTGTGGGCAAAGGGGCAGTACCCCTAACAGCACACTGGGAATGGCACCAGGAAACACGGAGCTACCACGGCTGCTGGAGCCATGAGACAGTGTATCTGATTCAGTGATTCGTGGCAGTGAATTTCACCGATTCACTAAATACAGCTGGATGCTGATTCCTAACAGCAAATTGCTGCAGCCGTAAGGCCGAGGCGTCCTGCCTTTCCCCAGTGGCAGCTGATGGGTGAGAGCGCTCAAGAATACACCTTCCCACTCCCAGAAACTGTGAAGGATGTGGCACTGCCACCAGCGCTGCTGAACTGTGTCTCATGCCTAGCGTTCTGCCTACGTGACGAAGCACAGGGCATTCCAGAGATGCTCCGTCAGAGCTGCGCACCGCGAAACGCCGTTTGAGGTGAACACAAACGGGCACAAACTACCGGGAGCGAAGCCTTAACTTCGCCTCCCCCTGCCCTT
>VWZT01009115.1:692846-789982 GCA_013397055.1 Pachycephala philippinensis
AAAAAAAAAGGCGCCTTGCCCCGCCGCGGTCCGCTCAGACATCTCTTGGATGACTCTTAGTGCGAAATCCCCATGCAGCTGGGGAAAGCAGGAATTTGGGGAGGAAGCTGGTGATTCGGGTCTGCAAATGCAACGTCCTTCAGCACTCTCCTAGTGGAGGAGCGACCCAGCCTCATTTGGCCTTTTTAATTTTAATTACCTTTTTAACACTATCATTTAAATTATTGAGCCTGTGAGATATTTTCAGCAGGTACTTTTAATTACAAAATTGTTTTAAATTGATTCCATAATTAGACTTGGATTACTGGAAAAGTCTTAAAGTAAACTGCTTTGCTGTAAAATGAACTTGGCTGTGATAATGAGAGCAGCTTCACATTCCTACTCCGGCATGGTATTATATATTTGTGTTGGGGGAATAAGCCATTTTATGATTGAATCGCATCACTAATGGCAGACAGAGCCCGATATAAAAATTGCTTGGGCTTCTTCTCATGCCAAAGACTTATTCCAAAATTTTCTAACTTGAATGCCCAAGCCCCAGCAGCTCCAATCCAGATGTGTTTTCTGTCACTGAATATGGACTTACAGGAATACGGCTGAAGAGGACTTCGAAAGGTCATCTTGTCCATCCTCCTCCTGATTCAGTCCTAGTTTTCTCTCTGGAGACGATAATGCCATTTTCCAATAGAAATCCCGTGACTGCAAATATGATTCCAGCTAAACAAGCTTTTAAACTGTTGCAGTCACTACATATCCCTCTTCAGAAATCAATGGCTTTTAAATAATTTTTATTTTATTGCAACTGTGTAACCCTTGATTTCCTGGCCAGCTCACATTTCGGTGTGGTGGTGCTATTCAGCCTGTTCTGTGCCTTTCTCGGGATTGGAGTTGTGTGTGCTCCTGTCCTTCTCTAACCTCCTTCTTATGGCTCCATTCATAAAAATGAAGCTGTTCCAATGCCCCCTCCTCCCCGAGGCTCTGCATATCCCACAGTATGATTGTCAGCATTTATTTAGCCGATCAGTGCAAGAGGTTCTTCAAAATATGGCTTGTATCTCCCTCGAATGGAATAGTTTTCATCACAGCCTGCAATAAATTGTTGTGCGATGTTGATCGTTATTAACGCTACTGCCTTTCACCTTGGTAGCGTAACTAATTCTGTATCAAATTTCATTTATAAGGCATTTTAGCATCTTTCAATAATTCGGGGCTTTTTTTGGTCCAGAGTCTAGGAGAAGACAATGCACTGAACGATTGTGCATGGGCATAATCACCGGTGAAAAACATTCATTGCTGTTCTGATTATTGCTATTATTTTCCAGTGTGGTTGTGCTCAGAAGGTAGGCACTGCATAAATCCCAGCAAATGTACAGTCCTTTCATGTGGTAGAAGATAAGGTTGTTGGGTTCCTTTCACCCTGAGTCATTCGAGTGATAAAAATAATGAGCTTTGTAATTAGAACAGAGGACTGTGAATTAGCATCCCTCCTATTTTAGGCTCTGTTGTATCTGTGAGCGAGCTCACTGTGCTTACACAGCTTGCTGTGTTTGCTGTGAGGGCTCAGCTTTTGGCTCCTCAGCCTGTGACCCAGAGTTTGGGAACTTGTAAGTAGCTGTTGACCAAAGCTGTGATTTCCCAGGACCTTTGAAAATATCGTTTCTGTAGGACTCTCATTTTATGGATTTGTGTATTTAGACACAAGGCACGCGGCATTACTGACTGGTTTGGAAAATGTAGCCCCAGCCTCTTTCTGTCTTCTCATTATCTGTTAAATAAGGATAATCATACTTCTCTCAGAGATTTGAAAAGAGCTTTGATGACATTTAATGAAAATACTATGGAGGTGGAAAGAATTTGTTTCAAAAGCTTTAGAAAAACAGCACTGACAATATGCTGAAATAAAAGCTACCTCACATATTAAAACATTAAAATGAATAGTTTAGGGTTATTTTTTCTATAAAGCAATCCACGGCTTATATTTTGGATCCCATTTACAGCTTCTTCCCTTCCTTGGCTGATACCAGGATTTGTCTCCTGCAATAATCTTGTCATGACTTGTGTGACTCCTTCTATTTTATATCTGACTAAGCTCTATTGATTGTCACGTTCTACCATTTCACCCCAAATCAATACTACTTATAACTCTTTTTTTTTCTTGTCAATAACCCTACAGAGAATAACTTTGTTTATTACACTTTGACTTTCGCAAAAGTGGATCTAGCGAAAAAATTTGCTGTAGAAGTGAACTCAAATGAGCAAACCTTTCAGCTATCAATATCCCTCATTCCTCCCTGATGTATTTAAAACTCTGCTGATACCGAGGATAAAGTGTATCTCTCATACTTCAGCTTGTGGCTTTCATCTAAACATTTTTGTTTACAGAATCACAGAATGGTTTAGGTTGGAAAAGACCTTTAAGATCATCGATCTGAAGTGTTAACCCAGCACTGCCAAGTCCACCACTAAACCGTGGGCCCAAGTGCCACATCTGCACGTCTTTTAAATACCCCAGGGGTGGCTGACTCAACCACCTCCCTGGGCAACCTGTTCCAGTGCTTGACCACCCTTTTGGTGAAGAAATTTTTTCTAATATCCTATCTAAACCTCCTCTGGTGCAACTTGAGGCCATTTCCTCCTATCCTGTTGCTCGTTACCTAGGAGAGGAGACCATCCCCCACCTGGCTACATCCTCCTTTCAGGTGGTTGTAGAGAGTGATAAGGTCCCCCCTCAGCCTCCTTTTCTCCAGGCTGAGCCTCCCCCGCTGCCTCAGCTGCTCCTCATCAGACTTGTGTTCCAGATCCTTCACCAGCTCTTCTCTGGGCACTCTTCAGTGCCTCAATGTCCTTCTTGTAAGGAGGGACAAAAAAAGAGACAAAGTAGGAGCAGGCTGGGAAGGCTGGTAGGAGGAGAAATGAAATGCATAGTGGATGGAGCTGATGACAACTTAGTTAGGAGTTTTAAGGTATTGTGCAGAGTTCACTGTGAAATCTGTAGTATGAAGGTAGTAGCTGTAACAATAAATTTTGAAACATATTTCCAATTCCTGAAACTATATTAAAATAGTGGAGGATGGCAAAATCTAATAGGAGGGAGAGAAAGAAAGTTCAGTAAGCTTCTGTTTTTGAGGTTTGTTACGTGGTCTTCTACCCAGACGTGACATGGGCTTTGTTGTCATGGGTCAGTTGGGTGAACTGTGTTCTTCTGCAGGACCCAGTGGGGAGTCTCAGGGCTTCAGCACACATCACCACAGGCTTGGAGGGGCCATGACCTTGTCTTGCCTCCTGGCCTCGAGCAGGGTCAGCTTTCTGGCTGGTTTTCTTGTTCCATTCCATCTCTTTGATCTTCCGCTGCAGAAATGCACACTCCAGTTCCTCCAAGACCTGGAGGGCTTCAGTTTCTCTGAACTTTTCCCAAGTTTTTGTCATGCTTTCTGGATTGCTGGTTATTCAGACCATGAGCTTGCTCTCATGGAACCACTTCCCTGTGGAATGCGCCTCACTGGCACTGACACAGAGCTGAGGAATATCTGCCTGTGCCTTAGAGCTCTGCTCCTGCTCGGATATCCAGGGTACCTTTGCTGTCATAGGATGCTGCTGGGTTATATTCAGCTTCTGGTTCCCTGTAGCTCCCAGGCATGCTCCTGCAGGGCTGTTATGTGCCCAGATGTTCCTATTCCATGTTGCTGCTTTTTTTGGCATTACACTCAATTTGTGGTGTTTCCCTGGTTGCGTGTTTTGCAGGCAACATCCCTGCACAGCGGTGGTGTTTTTAAATTGGGAAATACGTTGTGCATGATGGTAAAGAAATCTGGCATGTTGTGAAACCTTCAAATGTATTGAATTTTGGTGATTCCGTGAAAAATAGCAGTGAAATTTTAGTGGTTCCGTGAAAAATAACACGGCTGAATTGTTACTGCTCTGTGATTGCATTGCATTTGATTGAAATTTTGGTTATGCCTTGGTTATGGTAACTAACCATTGACTTTGGATGTAGTGGCCATCACAAACACATCTCTCAGGTGTCTGAGGATGGTGGACTTGTTTCCCTGGGGGAGTAGAAGTTTTCTTGTGTGCTGATGATGCAGGCCTGTGATAGGGCTGACTTTTTGGTAACCTGCAGTTGTTTCTGGCAAGAAAAGCCAGTCAGAGATTTGCCATAATGCCTTACATGTGATTTTGGGATTATAAAGAAGGTTTTCTGAAAACTCAGGATGTTTTCTGATTCCCTCTCACTGAGTCTGTGGGTAATGTATTTTACTGTCTCCCTCTCAGTGCGTCTGCTTCGCTTGTCAAGCAAAACAGACATTTCAGCCTCGAGTTCCCTGTACATTTGATGAAATCATCAATTATTTTGCAGGATTGTTTTTAACCTCCAGTTTATTGGAGAAGCTCAGTGTTTTGGAAGGAAGAGATTTTTCCCACCGTGACAGGATTCTCAGTCCCAGATGAACCTCATGCAACCTCTGTTCTCAGTAGCTAAGTGCCATTCCGGTGCTGCTCTGATTGCAAGTGGCAAGGCCAGTGACATCAGAGGGTGGCAGTTCATCATTTGTCTTAGTGGCACATCCATCTGCCTACAGCCTTGAGAGAGGTGGGCATATTTGATAGATTAATCTTAAATCAGTTCCTTAGCACTCTGCAAGAAGGAGCTTTATCACTGATGTGCCGTGCCATTTGGAGACTGAGGTTAACCTTGCTTCTCTGCTTTGCTCCCTTACTCCCAGGATTGCAATAGAATATCTTTGATCTCTATATTAGGGATGATTACAACTTTAGGAAAATTAATTAATTATGCTTTGCTTGATTTTCTCATCTGTAAAGTAGATAAGCGATGTATTTTGTGGGCGTGTTATGAGGGAGTTCGAGAACCTCCCAAAGAAAATGTTACCAGAATGAGAAATAAGAATTTTAGCAAAGTAGAAACTGTACTTTACCTAAGTAGAAGGTTCTTTAATATTCATAATTTTTGTTGTTGATATTTGTGGGGTTTAATAATTAAATACTCTTACCAGAACTAGGAAGATGCTATCTTTTTTAACTTTTACAGATTCTTATAGATTTTTTCTATAGCATTGATCAGGTGCTCAATATTTTTCCCAAATATTGTCTAAGTATGATTGCAATTCATTTATTTTTATAACAAAATACACACTATTAGAAGTAGGAAACCTTGCACTCGTGCTGTGCATTTTCATGAGGTTTTAGGCAGGAAAAGGACAACAAAGTGTGGCCTGAATTCATATTTGCTGTGTGCCGGTGCAAATGTGAATGAAGGCTGGGCTGCACTTACTGGTGAGCATTGCTTAGTCAGAAAATGAGCTCGAGGGATAAAGCGTTGTAGTGTGTACAATTTGATTCACTAAGTGGAAAAATTTGCTTTGCTAACATATTAAGGGGACTGAAGGTACAAGTATCTTACCAAATTCAGCAATTTAACTGTGAAACTGGCATCTCCTCACTTGGTTTTATACCTCCTCAGCCACTTCCTTCGGGGTGGCACAAGCAGAGCATTATGAAACCAATTATGGGCGGTACATCTATTAATTCTCACAGTGGCGTGGTTTGTAACAGCAGTTTTTGGAGTCCACACTCAGCTTCTATCTGACCGTGTCACCCCATTGCTTCTGTTGACGCCAAGTTCGTCCTCCTGCTTCTGAGAGGGGGCTCCAAATGGCTTTTCCTGAACAGCTGGGCTGCTGATAGGATTTATTCGAGTCGGGATGTTTCTTTCTCCTCGTACTGTAAACAGTGGAAGCGGTTGGTGGTGCCATCTGTGCTCACTGAGATCCCGTGGGGCAAATGTGTTTCCACGTTTGTGACCCTAGAATCTTTTAAATTGAGTAGTGTCCATCCTGGGCTGCTCTTCTGCGTGTTGTTAAAGAGATTGTACCAACATTTTTTTAGCTAGGGAGGTTCCAGAATTTTTCAGGAGCATTTCTGTATTAATTGATTTTGTCAGTATGACCAACTTTAGAAAGGAGTATAGGGGCTTTTCTGCCAGCATCCCTACTTGCTTTCGATAAACATGTCTCATTAAACCCATAATCTGACAGATATTCTTGCTTGTGGTAAGTTAATAGTAACAATAGTAATAAAAATGTGACTTTTTTTTCATATAGCTCTTCCCGTCCATGGTGTTTAAAGCACTTTATAAAGGAACATAAGTTTTATTATGTCCCTTTGTAGATGGCGAAATGACTGTAGAAAGATTAAATGTCTTGAAGACACATTTCACGTAAGAAACAAATGTTGCCATAGACAGGGAAGAGATCCTTTGGATCTTCATCCGGCACTTTCTTCTGTAAATAGAATTTAGGGAAATTCCTAATCCACATTTTTATAATATGGCCTCTATAATAGGATTTTTTGGCTGTGACTGTCTTCTAATTGAGATGAGCAGCTGATTTCCTATTCACTTAAATTGCTACTTAAGCAAATCACAGAGAGAGTTTTTCCAGTGTGGTTTATTTGCCTGACTCCTTTGTGTCTGAGATAGCACATGGCATTTTTCCAGCCACCAAAAACATCTTCAGAATAACAACAAAAAAAAGTGTACTGAGTTAGAGTAGAGCCCGGAAAAATGGTATTATGCAGGCTTCTCATGGTGTAAAGCCCATATTAACAGGAAGGGTATTTCTGCCTTGCTCAGTCATCTGGTTCATGATCACAGTTTACACAAAAGGGCAACATTAGAGAAGTATTGCATGTGATTTTAAATTAATTCTAACATACTTGAACAGTTAGAGAGGAGAAGATCATTGCGTGACCAGGCAGCTCCATGCAGGCTGTGGCATGAATGCCATTGCCTTATACTGCCCATCCCACTTTAGAAATCAGTGGATGTGTAATGTGCTCCCATAAAAATACGGGTTCATCTTACAAATGTTTGCTCATGAAAATATGAGATGTAATGCAGAGGACACAGAAGGATGAAACAGGTCTGGTCCCTTTGTCCTTTCTGCACATGGTGAAGCAGGGCTAAGGGTGCAGCAGAGTTTCTGTGTAAAGCCAAATTCTGCAACTAGTAAAAATTTACAAAATCTGGAAAAAAAAATCTGTAAACTGAAAAGAGGAAACAGAGCTTACAATAGCCTGAGGAAGAAAATAGGTTATGTTACTAAGGATTAGATTATGTAGCAGTTGGGTCATCGAGGTTATCATGAGATAATATCCTAAAAATAAATTCTCTTGTACATTGCTAAAGAAAAAATGGGATATGGCATGCACATGAATCAGAGGAATCATTATATCACTGGACTCCCATTCCAGAGACCAAGAGAACACATGCTAAAAAGAAGAGGTTGTCTTTGAAAATGCAGCGCCTTCAGATCTTTTTTGGTACTGCAGAAAGGCAGCAGAACTCATAGCTGTTTATCTGTCACGGGGCTGGAGAACACCATACAGATTCAAGGGAAAAGCTGCCATACCTGCTGGGAGGGAGGAGACAGTGCTCAGGAAAAGAAGCCTGTAAAGATGGGGTCCTGTTCTCACTTCTGTCATTAGCACCAGCAAGTGTGTAAGGTATAAAAGCTATGGAACAGAAACTTCATTTCCATCTTTCAAGACATGGGACAACACACTTGAGAGCAGAGTCACAGAAATAGGAGTGAAAAAGAGCTCAGAAGCACTTGTAGTTTATCCTCCTGCCCAGAACATGGGAGTCACACATTTACCTCAGGCATGTGACCATTTGAGACTATATGTTGGAAACTCTACAGTCTATCCCAGTGCTTCATTCTCTTAACCATTAAAAATGTTTTTGTCAAGTCCAACTCAAATCATCATTGTTGTAACATAGGACTCAGAGGATTTCTCTGTCTAGTGTGAGATTCCCAAGTGTTACTTCCTCCACTGTGCTGCCTGTCAGGGCAAATCCACCAGTGCTGTGTCTTGGGCCATCCTGACTGCTCCTGTCACTTTCCTGGGTCAGGCTGGAAGAATCCAGACTGTCCCAGTGCAGCCAAGTGTCTTAGAAAAGTTTTGGATTAATTAACAGCCTGGGAGCTGAGGTTTAGCTGTAACTGCCCGATGTTCTTGTGTTGCTGGTGATTCTCGATGGTGGAACTTCCATTTTTCTGGTTTAGTGAAGGTCACAGCTAAGTTTGTATTTAACAAGATCTGAAATCTTACCAGCAGCTAACAGAAAGGTCAGCTTTACCTTGGTAGTTCAGAAGGGCTTGCAAGGATTTTCCAAAGTCACAATTCGAAAGCATCAGGAATAAATCTCAGAGCCCTCCCATAAAAGATGCTTATTTACACAGTCTGTTCTCCTTGGGGATATTAGACCAACTCTTTGTACTTGATCATGATGTAAACAGTATGGTTATTGCCACAGTAAATTGCACCCAAGTGAATTTGTGTTTTACTTCTGTAGACTGAGTGAAGTTGTATATACTGAACAGCCCCGTGGTAATAGATTAGATCCACACAAAAGCCAGTCAATAGCTTAAGACTTCCATGTGTGTTTGCAAATAAACAATTTTAACTGGAATTTTTATAAGCAGCTGCTTAACAGCTGTCACCCCCAGTGCCTGAGTTCCCATTTCCAGTGAAATGGTTGCTAATTACGGGTATCCAGAAAGATTGTGTCATTCAGGAGTGGCAGGGGGAGAGGTGGGGGATGTTAGAGAGTGTATGGGGAGGAGTTGCTTGGTTAGGCTAAAATGGAAGTTAGATTTAGAGCAGCACTAAGAGCTGAATTAACAAGAGGAGATCTGCGATGGTGTGGGGACTGAAGTCAACAGCACTCCTTGCTTGGGTAAATCTTTTAGCTGTAAGAACTTCATGGCATACAATGTGGTTTTTTATGCATTTCTAATATTCTGTGGAAGCCTACCACGCTATTGCTGTGTTTGTGCAAGAATGATTTGTATTCTGAAAGCCACGGGTACTTATGAGACAGAGAGGCATTTTTCTGTATCTCTCCACTTAGTTGACATTTTTAGGGATATTTTGTACACATCATTTTACTCAGAGAAAACACAAATGATCCACTTAGAACTGCAAATAAATAATAAATAATTTGGTCTCCTGTAAATTGGACTTATAAAATAGCTTGATTGCAATTACCAGCTTTGCAGTAATCTTGAAGGAATTAAGATAAAATGGTGTTATCATGAGCAACAGTAAAAATGAAAATACACAGACATTTGTCTTGATCTTGTAAAAGTGCAGAACATTCTTCTCTCCTCTGAAGGGGCACCATACCCCCAAAAAGTACAGTCACAGCCATTCTGGGGGAGCACCAAGCTGCTGCAACCACAATCCTGCTCTATCCCTCGTTGGGTTCAGAGATAATCATCCTGGGCAGTTCTTCCCGTTGCTGACTCATACAATCACATGCTCTCTTCTCTGCACTCCTTGTTCTCTTCTCTGAGGCCTGAGGTTCTTCTGTGGGACCAGTGAAGAAGTATGGGGGATACAGCCTCTCTTTTCATTAGACATAATTCCAGGTTAATACCGTATGGAGTTACGTGGGTAGGCTGGAGGGGGTGACATGGTTGTGACAGCATACCACACACATTTTAAACCTCCCCCTCTCTCTGCTATGGGATTCATGTCCTAAAAAGCAAGGTTGTTGTTTCAGGCCTTGTCCCCTTCTCTTTTGACACTCAGAAATGTTTGCCCAGATGGAAGAATCCAGCTTTCAAGTCTAGCACAGTCCTTCCCTGCTGATAGCCTGTGCCTCATCTGTCACTGCTGCCCTTATCCAGTGCATCTGTCTTAGAGACCAGCACAAGAAAGGTACAGTCTAGGACTGATTTTGTCAAGACTTAGGCTGGTCTGTAGAGGCTAGGATATTTTAGTTCAAACGGAAAACCCCAGTGAAAATATTCACCAGATGAAATATATGAATGATTGCACAGTGTGTGTAGATGAAGCCCAACTCCATTAAGCCTATGATCTCTTGGAAATTAGGTCACGATGGGACACGCCTCTGCACAGTGGCTGTAAGAGATGCCAGTGGAAGAAATTGCAGGAAGGGGCATCTGGTTATAAAGGAGGGATGAAGGAAGGGGTACGTAGCTGTCTTCGCGTGCAGCCATGCACTGATGCACTTAGCGTGCCCCTTATTGATCTTATGGATAGGGAGGAAGATAAATAGAGAGATGTATGCATATATGCTGAATAAGAGTAAGAAATTTAAAAAAAAAGCCCAACCCAGCAATGAAACGGCAAAAAATATACTACTCTCATTGATAGTCATTCCAAGGTTCTTATGCTTGTTCTTAACATTTACAAGGTTGCTTTTTACACTGAAAAATGGATGAGCGCTGGCTCTAATGCTTCTGTTTAGGCGCAAGAGTGATACTGGATTCATGTGAGGGATGGAGAGGGGGATAGAGTTGGGTATATTTATATTCTATTTCATTTTTATTTTGTATTCAGTAACGTTACAGAGACGGACTTCATTCCTCATTTCAAAGAGAAATCCATCAGATAAATTGCGTTCACTGCGGGGAGAGGAATTTTGTCAAAACCAAGATGAAAGATGCCTTCCTGCAGTAGCCTTGATGTACTAGGAGGTTTATTTCCTGGTTGCTGCTAATAGGTGTGTTTTTTAACCCCAGGTTCTGCATGTGGAAGAGTTTTTTGGTTCTTCCAACAGGCTGTCTGAGAAACCTTATACTTAGAGCAGGTAGATCTATGCAGCTCAGGAAATCAGTATGTTGGTCAGGCCAAGGTTACAGGACTGAAAAAAAGAGTATTTTAAACTTTTTTTTTAGAATGCCAACATTATTAGAATATTAATAAATGTAAGGGGGCCCTCATTTAGAGTAGCTCAGAATTATGTCAACTAGAGGTTTTGCTGCAGTGCATTAGTATCACAGGTAAATGATTCATGACATTTGCCATCCTGGCCTGTTTAAAGCTGTGATTTAAAAATGCAGACTTTCAGGGAAAACAGTTATAAATCTGATCTGAATTTTTATATATTTTATAAATCTGATCTGATAATTATTTTTTTCCAGAGGAGCAATGTAGCAGCTCCCAGTTGCAACTCTGTAGTCATCTTAGCATTTGCTGTTTATAATCCCTTTTTGCCATACTTAATCTCAAGTTTAATTCTTCAGTTGTTTTATTGGAGAGGAAAAAATCCTTTGGTAGTGCATCTATACATATATTGTTAGAAAAAATATTTTCCATATGCTGATATTTTCTGTCCTCGCAGTCAAGTGATTCTGTTACTGTAAAGTCTCCTCTGAAGTGCAAACCCAAGGCAGTGCAGGGAGCTGCAGCAGGGTTTCAGGAGCCAATGGGACTGGCAGCTTACTGTGAATGTTAACACGAGACTGCTGTTTGTTAGCTTGGAAATCCATTTGCTGGTTTTTCCCTGATCCGAACATGTTTGGAAATAGGATGATGTAGGGATTTTCCTATTCATCAGCTTTCCATTTCTCCTGTGAATTTCCTATCTCGCTCCAAGGCAGTGATTCAGGCCGTGGGGACTCTGGTCACCAGCAGCGCTGCCAAATTTCCTACAAGAGCAAATCTGGATCCTCTGTATTACCTCCTACACTTGACCTTGGGAATGGAGGAAGTAGGGGTGAGAGGAGTTTTTATGTGATGAAGAGATTTGGCCTCATGAAACAGTTCTAAAACAATGCCCCCCTCAATTTACATGCAGGGATGAAGAAAATCTGCTATTTCTAGAACACAAGGTAGTGCTGGTCCTTCTGGTTTGATGCACAGCCTCTCCTTTCAGCGTCTGAAGACCACTCATTCTTCCTCCCTTACATCCTTGTCAGTCCATACTTATCTCTTCCTCTGACCTATTTTTAAAAGTACTTACCTGAAAATAAAATGAACAGGTGGACTAGTGCCTTTTCTGGGAGATTCTCTGGGAAGCTGCAAGGCAATTAAAAAATGTTTAATACGTTTCTTTTCGTAATTTGGCTCCCATTCAGCCTTCTCCAGATCATCTGGTCTCTCTGCCGTCTAGATCAGCTAGCTTTAAAAAATGTCTTCATGCATACTTTTTAACCATTTGCTTGATCAGAAATACAAAAAAAACGAGACAGAAAAACAAGACAGGGATGTGCTAGATGGGGAAAAAGGTACTCAAGGGATGTATTATTTAGAGCTTTATGTAAAGCTTCTCTTTTATTCCTAGTTGTAATGGTAGTTTCAGTCTTGACTCTCTCACTCCACTTGACTGTATTCATTTGGTTTGTTCTGGGCTATCTTGGTGAGTTTTGAAAGCAAGGGCTGGTCAGTGCCCAGTCCTGAGTGTTCCTTACTATCAGTTCATAGGATCTATGGTAGGAAGGGAGTGATTCTGTACATCCAAGCCTAATGACCTGAATTTGTAAAGCTAAATAGCAACACTGCTGCTGGCGTGACTCACTATTATTTTTAGCTCTGAAGGGGAGACAGTGGAGCAAAGGTTCATCTTTCCATACCAACTGTGCCTTTTATTGAACAATCTGATATTGCTGAGAGGTTTAATGTTCGTCTTTCTGTTTTTAACCAGACTTCTGCAAGATGCCATGCATCTGTTTGGTTTCTGTTCATAATAGGTTCATTCCTTGAGAGAATGGCTCTCTGCTCTTCTGGTACTGCACGGGCCCTTGCACAGGACAGGCACTTCGCAACTTGAATTGTTGCTGGAAACAGCCAAAGTGGAAAATGTGACTGATTTAACTGAAACAGAAACACAGAAGTCTATGGACTTGGTTTATGCTCTTTAAAGTATAAATATTTTGTCCATTTTCCCTTAGAGTGCTAATTATTGTATGTTTAAAGAACAATTTTCGGAGGTGAGACATTTGGTAGTACTGGTATAATAAAGGAAAAATTTTCCACATTTTCCTGTGGGATAACTTATCCAGATCCAGTTTGGAAAAGTGCACTTATCTCTGAAAGCTTTTGCCCCTAATCTCATGGAGTGTTGCAAAGCCTGCCAGGCTGCGTGGCCTCTGCTCCTGCCAGAGTTACCTGGGGAATACCTGGCCATTAAAATCCTCTGTTGCACCCAAGCAGTTCCAGTTTCTAACACTGAATTTCTAATTAAGGTGAGTGGTGATACCGTCAGATTTGAAGGAAAAAACATGTTTACACAACTTAAAAAAGCAGTGAAGTGACTTTGGAGTTTAAGAACTGCTTTAGAATTAGCATAAGCACTGAAATAAGCTTAAAGTCCATAAACTTTCAGTGCAACAAAGGGCCTGAGCTACTGTGAAGGTACAGGGCAGACAGAGAGGTGCTACTGCCTTTGGGACACTTGCTGAGACTGTGACCAAAGCAAAAACCTGCATTCAGTTTACTCAATAGTGGGCTTTAGGTCCTAGTCTGTGGCTCAGAATGGTGATGCAGCATACTTGATAAGGAGATTACTGGTTTTATGGTAAGTTGAAGAAAAAGAAATATTTTTAATCACTTTGGGAAACTGCACATACAGCAACCTTTTAATGGAAATAAACCACCTTACCAGGATGCAAATCTAATTTGAATTATGTCTTAAGAAGGACGTATGATGGTGAATGTCAATTGAGTGACGTTTGTATGTTCTCTGTAGTGAAGTCTCGGTCTGCTACATATGGAAGACTTATCTGAGCCAAAAAGGGAAGTAAGGGCAGAGAATCCGGAGTACAGGGGAAGAATCTGCCTTGCATTATCAGGGGATTGCAAATTCAGATAAAGTAAGACACAGACATTTTGTCAAAGAAGTCGGGTATGTAAGTTTAAAGCTTGCTCTAGGCAGTTTAACTTAGCCAGCACTTCCAACAGCTGATAACCTAAAGTGACACTGACCTTGGCACACTTACAAGGGTAAGCTTTGCACAGGGATGAATTATTTCTTGATCAGTTGCTCAAGTATATGAGACACAGTCCAGCATTCCCTCAGTATTGATTATGGATGTTTGTTTTATCCCAGAACAAACATACTGATTGCAGATAGTGGAAGCAGAACAGTCTCTCTGTATATTTGAGCTCTTCTCCATCCATTTTATTATATCCTGGGGCACAGTGATGCTACTGAGCTTGTGCTGTGCTGCTCTCTCCACTTGCCTTCTTGACTCATTCGTTTTTAAAGCTGTAATGCATGGAGTAGGAAGCAGTGGTTTTGTTCAGTAACTATCTGTACAACCAGGATTTTTGGCTGGATTGTCTTTTTTCCAGACTTTTTGCCTTCCTGTCCAGGAGATGCTTCATGACCTTGGTGTGTGGACACACAATTCCAGTAGCACAGGTAGTTTTCAAGTGTCATAAGTGGCTGCTTTGAGGCTGTCAGTGTTTAGAGACACGGTGGAGGCAACTTAGCCACAACGTCACTATTTTTAATCCACCCTCTGTGTACTGAATCACTGTACCTCTTGCTAAATCTGTCAGGGTCTGTGGGTGGTAAATGCTGCTAGGATGTAAATCCTTTTTCTTGTGAGGAGCTACCCAGACTCAGGAAATAAAATGCCATGGTGGGAACAGAACTCAGCTGTACCCTCCCCGTGCTTATTGTAGTGATTTCTACATAGCGGAATTGGGCAGCTCTGGAGTCATAGCCCTTTCCTGGAATGTCATAACTTGTGGCCCAGTGGACAGAGCCTGTTGGTTCCTTGGACTGACTGAATGCTGTCAATGCCAAAAGTCCCACAGATACTCTCATTTTCAGCTTAATATATTCAAATGCCTGTAAATTAAAAAAAAAAAAAAAGGGTAACAAAAGCCCAGCCCCGAAAGTGTTATGTGATACCTCTGGGAAAGTGACAGCTGAAGGGTCCCTTCTAGATCTTCTGCTGAGTGACTTGCTGGGTTCAGAGATGCTTTTGCGCATGCTACTTTGCCCATCTGTTCTCCCTGCTTCCTCAGATCCCCTGAGCAGAGAGAGAAGCACAACTCAGAAGACTTCTGTTCTCTCGGCTCTTCAGAGAGAAGAAATTGTGTCAACTGCAATACACTGCTTGGATGCAAAAAAACCTGAGCTGGCAGGTAAAAAAAACCCAGATAGTATCCCTGACGTGTGTCAGGCGAGTTGCCCAAAGAATCCCAGTCCCTTTGGTTTTAGCAGTGGTCACTGAATTACAGACCTGACATTTTTGGACAGCCGTGTTTTTTGTTTTGCTTGTTCCTCTGTTAGACATTTAAATAAAGGATGTAATACTGTGGTGAGACGTGGCTTAATTTATACCATTTTCTTTATCAGCACGGCTTTTAAGTCAATAATATGTTGGAAAGACTCGAGCTTTTGTGAGCTAAATCTCTGCTGACAGCACATGATTGACTCAGTTTTGCAGATGGGACAGATTTCCGTGTTGTGTCTCAACCTGTCTTATGATTACTTGCACACAGACCTAGCCACTGACAACCCAAAAATGTTAATGTGGGTGAATGCTCACACATATGCCTTACACATATGTGAACACCCACTCCTTTACGCGTTGCTGAAGGAAAAAATATACTTGTACACAAGAATCCTGTTCTTGATACATGGGGAACACAGGATGCGAAGTTACTCAGCCAGAAATAGGAGCAGGGGGTTGAAATGTCAGCTTGTGAAAAAATGGCAAATTAATGTTGAATGGTTGTATATTCAAGGGGGCTGAGTACGACAGGGACTTGCACTTGATCATTGATCCTTCCACCTTCAGTAGGTCAGCACTTGTTAGCTCCAAATCTGAGGCTCCTTTCACCTGGAGGCCTTCTCTTACCATACTCTTGTGGGACACCTGTCTGTCTCACAGCCCTAGGCCACTTGACACTAATTCCCAGTAATTGCTGTCAGTGTTGAAGGAAAAGCCAGTACTGAACCAGCAACGAGAGGGAATTGTTCTGCTGTCCCTGGAAGTTTTACATTTAGCACCAGTTGTCACTCAAGGCTGCTGTGGCCTCCCTCTGTATTTTCGGAATGTTTCCTGGTTCAGTGAGGACCACAGGAGTTTTGCATCTGAAGTAAAATGTCACAATTAAGTAGAGAAATTCAGTTTCCAAGCTTTCATGAAACTGTTTTTTATTGTAGAATATCCTGAGTTGGAAGGGGCTCACAAGGATCATGGAAGTCCAACTCCTGTCTCTGCACAGATTCTCCCATGGATGATCCATTTAGGATCATACTTCTAGAGATACATTGAAAGCATTTGAAAATACAAAATTTAGCTCACTTTCCAATTTTCTTTACCTTAATGCCAGTTTAGAAATTGTTATTTCTGTTCAAGAGACTTCAGTTGTAGCAGGTGAATGCCTCCACAAAAAAAATTTTCTGGCCTACTTGATCGTGTAACTTATAAAACTGAGCAGGGGAGGCCCTGGCTCTCTCTGAAGGCTAGATTATAACTCCAGTTTATTTTTACAGCTGATGGTTGAATTTCTTTTAGGTTCCAGAGTTTGTCCTTTAAGCATTTATTTTCCCATTTAATGAAAAATCTTTGCCTGAGGCTGAGCCCTGACACATGAGGTGGCATTTCAAGATCAAATATTATTAACGTAAAAAAAAAAGCACTGGAGACCACTGATTTAATTGAAGGACTTAATTTTCAGAGGTGATTTATCCCAAATTTCTAGTAAAAGTCCATGGAAGTTGTGATTTTGTACCATTTTTTGAAACTGGATCCTGACCTAAGACACCTCAGTCATATGGCACCATTAGTGGGGACTTCTGGCCACTGTACTGAAATCTCTTTAAAATGTGACCATCTGCCCAGTGTTCTGCAAAGGCCTGAAATACTAATTACAGAATATTCTGACAGCTCTGGCCTTATGACACAGCTGAATCTGACCCAATATATTCACAAAATGGAAGTTGATGTATATTGGAAACTTCACAGCTCAATAATACTTTGTTTTCTGAACTGTTTTACCTTTGGGTAAGTATAGTAGACAAAAGGAGTGTATTTTTAAAAGGCATTCAGTACAAATTTGCATGAAAATGGTACTGTTGCTACCGGATTTGTTATGAACTGTTACATAAATAATCTGTTTTTAAACAATCTCTAAATACCTATTTATGCAATGTAGCAGTTGAAAAGTCAGTATGTATTTTAAGACTGACAGTGGCTTACTGTGTTCAGCATCTTTGCCTTGTACAGCAGAACATTTTTCACTTAACAACATATTTAAAAAACCAAAGCAAATACCAAGAAACATACTGTGCACACACACTGGATTTAAATATAAAGTTCAAGTCACGTAATGAGTCAGCTGCAAGCAGGAAAATATTAAATCTGACGATTTTTTAGTAGATATTCTCCTGTGCTTAGGTGTTGTAAAGGTTATTTGTCAATAGATAATGCTGTATATGCTATGAGTTGAGTGACCTAAGCCAAAAAAGTTTCTAAATGGATAAATGTTAAGAACTGGAACTACACAGTCTGATCCCCTTAGCCGAGCCCATGAGAGGGCTCCTCTTCAGCCACACTGTTCAGTTCTGCTTTCCTCTGTCTGCAAAACTGCTCACAGACCTGGTGCCTGCTGCACAAGGGCAGCGCCTGCATCGTCTTGCCCTGTTAACAGCAGTGGCCCTGAGTGTTGTCTCCCTGCTTTTGAATCCAGATTCTGACTCTGAACTGAGAACCTCTCCCACGGCCTCTGGGTGAGGTCATGTGTCCCTTGCTACCAAAACCGACTGTGTTCTGTGAGTGGTTTCACCTCTCGTTAGACCATTAATGAATCTTGCTCCAAACATCAAGCTTAACAGCAAAATTGCAGGTTTTTAGTAGGCAGTGAAATAATCTTGACATTGCTCCAGGCTTGTATTTGTGAGATTTTTATGCAATGTGCTTCTGGAATGGAGTAGAATATTGTATTCTGCCTACTCATTCTTCTGTTCTTCATGTAAATATATACTTAAGTGTTTGCTAGAGGCAGTGATTTTTTAAATCAAACAGGTTGTATTTATTTAAGCGTGGGTCTTCTATCCACTCCACCCAAGCAGGTGACAGTTCCTAAGACTGATTATTCAGGATGAACACCTCTCCCTTATTCATGAATATGTCTGCTGTATGTGCAGGAGGGCACTTGTCCCATTCTGAAGTGGTCACCACTTCTGCTCACAGATGCTGTCCCTGCTCTGGCCTCGCCATGTGAATTCTACAGGGACTGCTTGTGCTCCCAGGTACCCTTGGAATCAGTTGCCATAGTGTTGGATTTATCTTGTTCTCAAGTTTGTACGGCCACACCAAACAGCTGCTGTGTGAAGGCAATGCCTGTCCCTAGTCTGCCTCAAAAGGGCTGATCCACTGCAATTCCACTGCGTGTGGGACTTGTGACAGAGGACCAGTGGAGATGTCCCTGTGCACCTTGGTTCAGTGGTGGGAATCCCACCCATATCCTGAGTTTGTTTCAGGGGTGCGAAGTTGTGGCTTTATGTTTGAAATCTGGAGGAATAAATAGCTGAAGCAATTGCTAGCGAAATGTGTTTCTATTCAATTTTGAAAGGAATATATGATTTTTTCAGGGTCGTTTTAGCAGTGCCAAGTGGGAAGACTCCTTAGGCAAAAGATCTGACTGTTTAGAAATTAAAATGGTACAGAATAGATATGATATCTGGAAGATGATAGTTCTGTCCCTTGGGCATATGTCTGTGTAGGCTGAAGAAATTAGTGAAACTGGTCTCCCACCTCAGTTTCCTTAGTGCCCTGTATGTGTTTTATACAACATTTTGGTTTTATAAGCAATCATGGACACGTGGTTTCTGATTGTTCTGTTTCAGACTCTGGAAAATTCTGCCTTGTATAATGGGTCTGGAGTCATAAAGATTTAAATTGTGAAATATGTTAAATAAATCACATATTTCTTTCAAATCCACCTCAAAGCTGAAGACTCAAGACATTCTTCATTTTGAATGCCTCTTGAAGACTAACACTTTCGAAATCACTGTCTTCTCAATCTCCTGGAAGGAGGATGTGATCACTTGTAGCTTACAGTCTGTCCTTGTACTAGGTACAGTCCTTTGAGATGCAGAGGCCATAGGTAATCAATCCCGCGTTCATTTTTCAACAAAAGAATTAATCTGACTGATATTCAGTAAAATTTTTCATTGAGAGAGAGCTGCAGAAATACTGTGAACCATGCACTTAGACTTTCACATTTTTAACCTGTTTGCCCTTGTGCCTCTGTCTAATCTGTAAAGATGTCCAAGACTAGAGCTTTCAGGGGAAAAAAAAGGCCAGAAAAGGAACCACTGACCATACATATTCCCCCTTTCCTCTGCAGTGCAGTAAGCAAGAGTGCAACATAGTTAGCTATTTTTATTGATGCTTTTTCCATTTATTCTCATTGAGAAAATTCCAGTAGGATCGTGAGCTATTGTGACATGAGCCTTTTGTTTCATTCTGGTTAAGGTAAGTTTTGAGATCACAATCGTATTCCATACGTGAGATCTCAGCAGAAGAGGTGGAATTCTGACAGCCTTTGTCACCTGCATCTGTTGGATTGCCGGTCTTGTCTTTGGAATCTTGGGCCTAAGAACACGGCTGTGGCCACGAAGGGGCAGTTGCAGGAGAGGGTGCAACCTTCTCACTACTTGTTTTGAAAGATCAGTTTCATTTTGGCTCCTGGCATACTGGGTCATTGGGAATGTGTTCTTCTTTCCCTTAGTTAAGAACTCTGTAGCTTCCCTGTCTGCCTCCATGTACAGTGTGATATGGTAGTTGATCCAGAAGATCCAGAGTTGATCCAGAGAAAGATGTAGTGGGCTTTGGCCATGACTTGAAGTCATGGAAGAAGCCTTTAACAGTGGAAGGAATCTTTATAGTTACAGAAGCCATGTGGATATTGAATTAAGAATCCAGAAGACACTTCAAACTGCAACAGGCTACTGACCACTTGCCTTTGATTGGAAGCAATCGTCACGATGTAGCAAATTCTGTAGACTATTTTCCTTTTCAAGGATTATCTTTTTCCTTGGAAAGACCTGGGAATCGAGATAGCCCAGTGCAAGTTTCATCTCTGTGTTTGAAATGACGGATATATAAAGTTGCAGATGGGTTGTGTTTCACGGGAGGCATTAAACTGGTGTTCACGAGTATTTATCTTCTTTTGTTGTACAGGAGAGACTTGAATCTTATCAAACTACACCAGGGAGATGTTTTCAAAGCAGAAGACTGTAGCTGTCTGTTCTGGTCCTATGTGAGTGTCTGAGAGGAATGTTTTAAGTCAGGGTAGCTGCAGGCTGAGCACTCCACTCTAAGCCTCATGTTTGACTCATCAACACTTCACAGTTGGCTGTAACAAATTCTGCTGCCTGGTCTAAGTCTAAAGGATCTCTTTTTTCTTTGCCATTTGTGCATCAACATCCAAGTCTGGTGTTATGCAGGCACACATTTTAAAGGGGAGTTCATTTTCAGACACTTACAAATCTCATTAGTCAGTCTGGGGCTGAGCAGATAGAAAGCAGCTCGGGAGAGAGGGAGCTTGGGGTCCTGGTGGACAAGAAGCTGACCATGAGCCAGCAGTGTGCTCTTGCAGCAAAGGCAGCCAACAGCATCCTGGGCTGCACTGAGAAGAGAGAGGCACTGGGGCTTGTTTCTGGTGTGAAGAGGTCAAGAGAACTGAGACTGCTCAGCCTGGAGGAGAAAAAGCTCAGGGAAGCTCTTACTGATGTGTAAAAATAACCGGAATTAGGGAGGACAAAGAGGACAGAGCCAGGCTTTCAGTGGTGCCCAGTGGCAGCACAGGAGGTGACAGGCACAAACTGAAACACGGGAGGTTTCCTCTGAACATCAGGAAATAGTTTTTCATTGTGAGGGTGACCAAGCACTGGTCTCCCAGAGAGCTGGTGGAGTCTCCATCTGAGGAGATACTCAAAGCCTTACTGGACACAGGGCAGCCTGCTCTTTCTGTCCCTGGTTGAGCTGAGGCTTTGGACTAGATGATCAGAAGGTCCCTTCCAGCCTCAGCAGTTCTGCTGTTCTGTGATATTCCACATATCAACACACATGAGAGAAAGCCTCCCTGTCAGCCTAGTCCATCAATCCTGTCGGGGAAATGGGAAGTGTGGAGGACACACTTCGTTATCCAGGCATTGCATAGTTATGGGATGGCTGAATGGGATGTTCAGGTCATGTCCAAAGTACATGGACTTACAGCAAGTTGGGTGCAAGGCTGTGGTGTACTCATAACGTAAAGAAGCAGATGAAGAACTCAGACCTGCTATTTAAATGTTAAGTGTATCCAACAAGATTTGTAAACACACACGTGGACATTTTTGCTCATGTTCAAGAGCCTGAATGATTCCAGCCTGAAAATATGGCCTAAGGAATACTTAATTGTGGCCGCATGTAACTACCCTTCCTCCCTTTTCATATCTCTTCTAGCTTTAGTCCAGAATGAATGGAGCCTTTGGTCAGGGCAAAACAATCTAGCAACCCTTTCAATACAGAGTTAAAGATCTATAGTGCAATGTAAGCGAAGGGAATGACAGAAAATTGAAACTATAAAGACATTAGGTACAGCAGTGCTATTGTGATTTGCTCTTACTGTTAACCATCCTTGTTATTGCTGTTATGAGCGGCATAGTTGTTTTTAGCATAGCCTGGCTACCATCCTCAGCTGAAATTAGGAAGTTTGTTGCTCTGGTGTCTTGATGAACATGCAACATGACCATATGCTGCCTTGGCTCAAGTGGGACCAAACTGCTAAGGCACAGATCATCTTCTTCGGTGTCCTTGTGTTGCTGCTTCCGTGTGATAGGAACAGATGGCATAGCAGGAGTGTTCTCGGCTGGGTTAAAACAAGATGCAGAAGGTCAAATGAGCTGGCTTTCATTGGAATATGCTGGCTATTACAGTTAGGTGTTGTCTAGCAATCAGCCCTAGATGTAATTCTCCATTGCACAGATTATCTCTCAAGTACGGCAAGCACATACCACACAGAAATGAAGATTTTCAGAAGTTGCAAAGTGACTGATTTCATAGACATACATGCATTTTGAGACATTTCTTCCCATATCTGATTCTGAATGCGTGGATACATTTCCATTGTGTAGCAATGAAATGACTGCTCTGTTGGCAGCATCTCAGAGTTGGTTACATAAAAGCCATGATGGCCTTGAAACCTTGAATCTGGACAGAGGGATGAAGAATACTATATTTTAAGCTCATGATTCAGTGACCTTAGTTCAACAGTGACAAGAGATTCCTGCCATCTAAGTAGATAATTAAATGAACTCACACATGTAAAATGGATTTTCCGGTTGCTCAGATGTCTGTATCCCACATGGTCTCCTCATGACCTTTCACAGTCTCATCAGAGGTGCCAGTTTTGGACGAGATTGTGGAAGTTGAACTCTGCTTGGTTGTAGAATTTAACTCCTTGGGATCGGAGAGTGCTGCTGGGGCGATGGGAGAAATTTGCAATCACCTTCTGCTAAGTGTTCTGTTGTTTTACTTCATAGCAATTTACATCCATGCCAAAAGGAAAACATTTTTTTGCGCATTTTAGACTATATTCAGTGACGTTTGCTCACTGTATTTTGGCCTTGTTTATATGCTGTTAGAGGTAGGCTAATTTATGATGGCATGTGATTGCTTGTTGTACTTGTTCTTCCTGAAACTGGGAAGGGAAAATGCTAGGAACAGATCTGCAAAGTGATTTTACCTCATTTTCTCCTTGATTGCTTTAGCATTAGACTGATCTACATTCTCTTCTTTGTTCTGGCGTGCATTTCTTGGCCTCTTAATTTTCAGCATAACATGTAAATAGTTACTCACTGATCCACATGTATATGAAAAGGTGAAAGAGGTCAGTGAAGAGTCTAATGATGAGAGGGAGAGGAAAAGTGTTTTTGAAAATATGTTTCTAGTTTGATTAGATTTTGCCCCGGTTCTAAATATAAAATCCTTGCAAACTTATAACGCCTGTAACAAGGTTAGGTTATATTCCCAATCAATTCAATCTTCTGGCCAGCACACCATTAAGCAGGCATTTTCTAGTTCATAACTGCAGGAGAGACAATACAGCAGACTTTGTGAGGAAGGCTTTGTGTGACTGAGAGATGGTCTGCTTTTTATAATTATCTTAATTGGTCTAGTAAAATATATTTCTTTTCCTGACAAATGTTGCCTTGGTGTATCCTGGAGGCAATCACAGCTACGACAGTATTACTGCTGCTCTGAAAGTCACAGCTGAATATGTCAGTGGGAGTCAAAGTAAAAGGTGCAATAGAAATGTTATGAATTATTATTAAGATACATGAGAAAGCTCTGCAGGGAAGAACTGGAACATCTTGGGAAATGGTCTGCAGTCAGCCAGCTGGGAAGGCTGAAGACAGGATGTTAATAGAAATGTTGTTTTTAAAAATCACCATGACATCAACATTTATATCAAGTGCCTTGTGCTGGAGCTGCTTATATAACTGGGATTATATTAGGTGTGATGAGCAGATGTGTAGTAGAGAGGGGCTGTGCTGCGTTGGGGAAGGTGGAGTTGGCAGCGAGGCTTGCAGCTAAAGCTGCTTCAGTAGGAATCCTTGTTTTCAGTGCCCTGTAACTTTGTACTGAAGCGTTTAACTGAAATTCTCCATTCTTGTTTTATCTCTGGCTTAATAGCTACAGATTTCAAGAAATGTTAGGACAAGATTTTTTAAATACCTAATTGTGCTCAATGTGTTATGACTTAGGTTGCCTGTGCAGACTTATTTTGGATATGAGAAAGACAGATAGCTTCAACTGACCAGTGTTACTGGTGTGGGTTCCAGTAGCATTTTTGTGTCAGTTACGGGAAAGAAAAACCCAGAACTGAGTCCCCTAGCATGCACGAGAAGCATCTCGAGGGAGTGTGGTAAGTACCATACATCATCTAGAAATCAGTCTGGTATTTCCCTGGCACTATTTTCCTCCATTAGTAGGAAGAGAAAGGGAAGTGTCACGGTTCCAGACCAAGTACACTGAAACATAAGTTTTTGTAATTGTGAAGTAAAGCCCCTCTGGCAAAATTTCTTGGTTAGAAGGATGATAGTTAAGAAATACCAACATTAAAAGTCTTTATATGGTGAGTATCTTCTGAAAAATGACATAAGCAATTCAGAAGCAGTTCAGGGACTAGAACAAGTGATGAATATTTCACTAAATGTACTGTTGGAGATACTAGTTGCAAACATACTATATCCTTTTTTTATCCTCCAAGCAAAATATGCTTTAAGGCAGATTTCTTCTGAAGAGCCATGGCAGGAATAGGATATAAAGCGCAGATGCTACTCTGTAGAAGTGTACTTTTAATATTGCCTATTTTTATGACATTTTGAAGGTCAGCTGTCTAGGGAACATGATAGGGTTATGCAAGATGTTGAGAGGTCTGAGAAAGCTCTGCTGTCTTTTCTGGAGAACTCTGGTTTCATCCCCCTTCTTGCAAAGGCAGCCGTGACATATATAAAACCTGTGTTCACACAGACTTCACACAGAAGAAAGAAGCTGCATGTTTTCTTTTGCAAAATCTTTAAAAAAGTTTATGTCTAGATAATGAAAATTTGGTACTATTCTACTACCCTCCTGTTTATATGATATATGATATATATCATATAGTACATATTAATATCTGCTTGCAAAGGGCTGGCTGTCTTGAGTAGCCTGAATTACTTCTGCTTCTCACCGGGGCTGATGAGTTGCTGCATTTTTAGATTAAGCAATTGTTAATCAAAGTTGTTCTCATCCCAGTCAGATTTTTGTCCTTCCTCTGAATTCTTTTCATATACAAAGGAGGCAGTTACGCCATAAATTACATCTTTTCACAAAACCCAACACTGAAATAGAATTTGGTCTTGAGGCAAAGTCACTGCTTCTTGGAATTCAATTTCTCAACTATAATTATTTTCATTAATTTCTCTGTCACTGTCAATAGCTTTTTCTTCTCTACAAAGACATCAGAGGCTCCCTCTCGTGGCTGCATTAATTTCATTTGGATTTCGGGTTTGTTTTCCTTTTAAAAAGCTGAAAAAAGCAGAGCACCCTCTATGATTGAAAGCCCAAACCAAAAGAAAAAGTAGTAGTAATAATAAAAATAATAATAATAAAAAAATAATAATGGCAATAGCTGTTGTACAGAAGCAGCAATGTAAATTCATAGTGAAGAGGGAAAAGGGAATTTCTTGCAGGCAGAGCTGAAGAATTTCCGGCACAATATGAGCTTTACTTTAACACATTTGTACACCATTGCTAATGACCAGGGTGCTCAAACAGGAAAAAGATTCAGGATGTCTACTGAGTGAAAATTAGACCTATTATTTCGCTTAGAGTGAGAAACTACTTTGGTTTTTGACATTTTTAAATACAATTGTAACACCCAGAGGTTTTTTGAAATAATGATGGGGTCTGTTGCGCTCAAAAACGCATCGCTCAATTCCCATTAGTTATTTATTTTGTGTTTATTTTCCTCCCAGGCTTTCCAAGCATATGTAAAATAATTCAGCAGTTGGGTTCTGCTGTTTGTTAGGAATCCATCTGGCAAATAGCGTGGCTGCAGGAAGTTGAAGCTGATGCATTTCATCTCACGGGCGAAGAGTGTGCCCATGCTGTTGCCGCAGCTCAGCTGTCACCCGCTACCTGTGCAAGGGGGATGGGACAGACACCAGCTCCAGGCAGCCTCTGCCAGCCCTAGGAGTGGCACTGACTCCCCCATTTCCCAAAGCAAGGACTGGTTTTAGGTAGTGCCGTTCCCATCTGTACACCGGGAGCTTGTGCTGCCCAGTTCATTCATTTTGTGTAGGTCATGAACAAGCTGCGCTCCCCCATCGTCACGTTCTGCATCTCCCCTTCCACTCTGGAAGCTGCCCACAAACATAGCAGCCATAATTTACAGCAAAAGCCATTTAAATGGCCCAGTGGGTTATAAAACTGGCAGATTTTCCATGGAAGTTTGATGGAGCCTAGAATCTGCAACAGAAAAAACACAACCAAAATGCCGAGGAGCTTGTGGGTTATTACTGGATTTTTATACAGTCGTGATTCTCGTGAGGATTTCACAGTTTCGCTGGAGTCTGTAGCGGTAGATGAGACAGATTAAAACACTTCAGAAGCTTTCTCCCCAAAGAGAAAATGTATCACACAATGTCATTACCAAAAAGAATATAATTCTTCATTGCCGTTATAAATCACTCTACAGCAATTTCCTCCCTCATTTGGGTAAGCTGGATTTCAAAAGTAAGTGTAACCGTGTGGGTTTTTGGCATCAGATTAAGTCTACCTGATTGCTGATTAAATGAATTGTAAAAAAAATGCTGAACTCATCCCAATTTGGAGTATCTGTTCTGGTATTTTTTCCATACCATGTAGAACAGCTGATAACGCTGGGAAAGCATCCCTTGCCTCCTGAGAGAAAGCTGAGGTGTTTCAGCCAGAATTGCATACAGAGACTTTGAGAGGTAGCAGTTTCCTCAGTTTTTCCGTGGGATACAGTTATTTTACCTCAGTCTTCACTCAATTTCCAGTTAGGCTTGTGCATGTGGTGTGCTGTGTACATAATTTTACCTCTGACATAGGAAATACGCTGAGTTTTAAGATGCACAAGGACATACATCTGTACAGTTTTTTCATTGAGATAGTGGAAAATAAAAACAACAGAGTTATTCACATATCTATGCCTAGTTTCAGCAGGTTGCTGATCAGGCACAAGACGCTGAATTTTACGAGAGCAGCAGGTCTAAATGCTTGGAGGACAGGCCTGCTTTGTGAGTGGGAGAGATCTTTAGGGCAAGCCACGTGTGATATCTCAGTGAGGGAGCTTCTAACTACCTGTGGAGGTCACTCCTGCCTGATGTGTGGTGATTGATATGTCTTTGGTGAGCAGCCAAGTGGCTTGAGTCAGAAATCAGGAGCAGAGAGACTTCTTTTCATCCCAGGAGCAAGTATTTCTTAACAATAAGCCAGGTCAGATCAATGGGAGTCTCTCTGTTTATATTCAACATATATAGCAATATATTCACGGGAAAATAATCACATGTGAGGAAAGGTGGCTTTTTCCAGGAACAAATAGTTAAAAGATTAACATTTTCAGTCCAAGGTTAGCGCAGACTATGTCAGAGACCACCAAGCGTGGTAAGATGCTTTCTTGCCTGTGGATTTTATTGCCTAAACTCAAAGACCTCACGGGGAACAATCCTCAAAGGGGAAAGCAGCTTGGTCTGGCAAAGGATAGATGAATCTAGTGTGGTTTTGAGGTGGGCTTTAAAAGACAACTAGACTTGAAGGGGGAAAAATGGGGGAATAGGAAGATGTCTAGTATAAAGATAAATTCAAGCTTGAGAAAAAACAAAGCAGCCAAAACGATATCCTGGGAAGAATGTGGAAGAAATTTAGGACACAGGAAAAATGGAGAATAGGGACATATGTTGAGGAAAAACAGGCTAACGGGCTTGAACTTCACAAAGAAAAGAAAGGAAAGCAGAGCCACAGAAAAAAGCTGGGTGAGGATAGAGGAGATATGGAAACAAAGGGGCATTATTGTTCTCAGGAGGACAGTAAGATGGGTAATGATGAAGAGAAAGGGGTCAGCATAATGTGGTGGTCAGGGAACTGGTTCAGAGACCATACCAATATTTTTCGTCCACCAGCATTATCAACAACCAAGCTCAGAGTTTTATTGTGAAACTGGTTTTGAGTTACTGGAGGCAAAAAATACCCATGTGTTTCGTGTGTAGAAAAGACAAGTAGTCTTGCCTAATCCAGCAAGGGCTCCAAGAATTTTGCAAGAATTGGGTGGTGAGGCACTGGCACAGGTTGCCAAGAGAAACTGTGGATGCCCCATCCCTGCAAGTGTTCAAGGCCAGGAGCAACCTGGCCTAGTGGAAGGGTGTCCCTGCCCATGGTATGGGGACTGGAACTAGATTGTCTTTAAAATTCCTTCCAACCCAAACCATTTTATGATCCTATGATTTCTGACCTTCCTAAAGCAGTTATCTCTGGTCTCAAACAAGGTTCAAGATGGTGTCAGATCATGAAAAAAAAAAAATCTCTAAGGTGGTCAGGAACTGAAAGTGGGAGTCTATTTAGGCATGTTCAGGTCACTTTTAGCCATTATGTCGTATGACACATTGGACTGTGCACTGAGTGACTGGGGTTTGGCTTTCTGCTCACCACTGTCCCATTAGCCCATGCTACTTATGACCTCTGTTTGTCTCAGTGCCCCTCGTGGAAACTGGTAATCTACAAGCCTGTCTTCAAGCTAATCTGCAGCCTGGTTATAGGAATTAAAAAATTATACATAACCATTAGATTAGGACTGCCATGCTGTAGTCAAAATAGCTGCTGAAAGGCCATGCCTACTTAATAAACTGCTCAACTAACTCGGTTATTCAGGATAAATTTGTAGAAAGAGGTTGTAAATGTAACGTGCAGATATAATAATTAGGAAGAACGAGATTGTCTAAATAACCTAACTGCTCTTGCAAGTTAGGAAGCTTGATGTGCTGCTCCTATTGGAGAGACTGCAATTCACCAAACACTGGAAGGCGGGCTCGGGAAGCTGTGCGCCGAAAGAAATGGCTGAGCCAAATATTTTGTAAAAACAAAGTAGGATTTGAAGAGAGAGACCCTGAATTAAATCAGGCAACCTATTATGTGCGTGGCTGGAGTCTGGTGTAAGGAAGGAGCCAGACTCCTGCATTTATTTAAGTCTGCTTACTATATAATTCAGAGTAGTGAAGTGAACTAAGGATGAAGCATTAGCTTCAGCATAGAATTTTTATTCTGATCACTGGAGCCTAAAGTTATTAAAAGAACAAACACAATTACGATATCCTAGGGGACTGGCACACATATAAATCTGGATATGCTGCCTGTTTCTTGCAAAGCATACGTATGGATCTGTGTGCTGCCTGCTCTTTGTTTTAACTAGGTTTGCTGCAGCTGTTGCTCTGAAAAGAACCATTTAACACTCTGGGGAAAGAGAGGCTGCAGAAATCCTCAAATGAATATCTATTAAGAAAAGTAAGTTTTAAATAAATTGCTTGTGTATATGGTTAAAACTCCAGTCCCTTGAATAAGAACAAAGAACTATCACTTTCCTATCTCTAGACCTTTCCTAGTTCCCAGTTAATCAACTTACAGTACCATAAAAATTTAATAACAGCTTATTCTTCCTCTGTTTCTTCAAAACAATGAGAACCTATTTTCGTGAAAGGTAGGGATGTGAATGCTTTCTGAAGAACAAAAGCCCATCATCTTTAAATTTAACTAGCATATGTGATTTTCAGATTGGCTTTTATAAAAATATTTTGAGCATCAGGTAGCTCAGCAATACCTATTATCTGTGCACAAGAATACCCTAACTCTCAATTTTTCAGCTGACTAATAGTGATGTGTATATGTTATATAAATTGTGTTAGACTTGATCTGACAGTCTTGACTTCAGCATTGTCAACGCCGAGTACATTACAGAGTCTGTAGTTTTTAGAGGTGTCATCAGAAAAAAAAAATGAGGTTCTTCTGGTTCTCTCACTTCAATAATATGAGATTTTAGAGTTGTTTTAAGGTAGTGAGGTTAAAAATCTTGGAGGTATGATATAAAATAGAACATAGTTGTATTAAAAGAAAGGTTGTGTCAGACTAATCTGTTAATCTCCTGAGAAAACAGCTGGTTTCCCAAGGATAGAAAATATAGCAGATATTGTCCACCTTGACTTTTGTAAATGTCACCAGGGAATGTATTTGTGAAGATTTGGATTCATAGAAGAATTGGAGAATTGATAGAAAACCGACTAGAAAACTAGAAATCACATTGCATTGAAATGGGAAATACTGGACCAGAGGGGACTTTGTGCACCAATGATTTTTGGGTGATGCCACAAAAATGGAGTGTGCCAGTGGAATTTGTCATTGACATTTTTCTGGATTTTTTTTGTTTAGGGGGTTAAGCATGATGGCTGTGTAGTTGCACAGCATTTTAATTATAAATGTTTTCATCTTGCTCACTGGCTCTTCTATGGCTTTGCCTGAGTTGCTTGTTCCGATGCTGTGAGCAGTCTCCCATTGCTTTCTATCCACTGGGAGTTCCTTGGAAGGACTGTGTGAGGAAAATGGGCACACAGGGATTAAGTTGAACATAGATATGAATCAAAAAGAAAGGAAAAAAAAAATATGCCTCTGCATCATCTTAACCTCCCACTGATTTTTCCAGTCCTCTCAGTATGGACAGAATAACTCACAGGGCAGAGCACTTTAAATGAGTAATTTAAGTTAAAAGTGTTTGGATATGGTGACAATACTTCATTATTAGTGCCCAGCTGGACTCCTGCTACCTTTCTATACAATTTTGGGGTTTATCACATACTTGGAAAATAGCAAGATGATTATGTTTCATTTTTCTTCAGAAAATGCATTCTCATGAAGAGAAACAACAGAGTAAAGCCTGTGTTTTATGCTGACAGTACCAGCAGAGCACAGAAACACACAGACACTTTTCCATGTAGAAGGAAATCAGTTCTCCTTGGGTCCAGATTAGGACCAAAATCAATAAGGGTATTATTTTTTCCCAGTGGATATTATCTGCTTGCTTTCTAAAAGCTTTACTTGAGTAGAAATGCTTTGCAGGGTGATCTGAAGCAAATGTGGAAGGTGCAATGCCAGTCCTCAACATGGGAAAACCCCGGTGAACCCACAAAGCCACCTCAGCTTCCTTTACATCTTCTAGACCTGTAGGCAAATAATGTCCCAACTGTGCAAAGCTAAGCAAATAAGTACCTGCAAGTAAAACACACAGAGAGGAAAAGGTGGATAAAAAATGGATAGCTGATGATGGTGATGGATAGTGATGAGGTCCCCATTTAAGAGGAAAGGCTGTGGTTTCATGGGTAGGTGCATGTAGGGAAAAATCACTGTAGGGCATAAGAGCTGTCAAAGTATCCAGAAGCATCAGAGGATTTGTGATAAGGGATCAGTGCAAAAGATGGAAACAGAGTCTGTTTGCTCTCCTGTTTTAGTATGTACCAGCTTTTTAAATCCCTTGTCTCTCAGTCTTCTCTAGTGTGTACCTCATTTAAAAGTTTAATATTATAATATTCACATGTTAATCCTGATTGTCCCCATATCCAGTTCTGCCTGGTCTTGGGAAAGTATAAAATCGATTTATACAGCACAGCTGAAAAGCAAAAAATTGTTGGATTACCATACTGTGGCATACAATAAAAATATAGTGTTATCTAGGGAAGTCTGTAGCTGATGAGAGCATAAATATCAACCCCCCAATTGATACCCCTGAGTATTTGATTCCTGCATCTTATAGAAACAAGGATCTCTGCTGAACAGTGTGACATTTCATCACTTTGGATTTGCTGTGGTGAATAATATTATATGCTATTGGCCTAGAAGAAGTATTACTATAGTAACTAGCTCATGATTCATTTTTTATGGTTTTTTTTTTCTATATTTCCTAAGGGTTGCCTGTCTAGGCTAAGATTGTTTAAACTAACTCATGGTAATTAATTTTTTCCAGAGTGCTAAAAATACGGGACAGATAAACAACAATACTTAGATACTGCTTTTTGAAAAACACAGCAGGCCCATAACATTCTTGAAATTATGGGAATATTGTTTTATTTTATTTGTCACATTTTTATTAGTAGCTTTCTATGTTGTTATTAATCCAGTTTAGTGACCTAAGGCTGGATTCCCACATTGACAGTATTGCAACTCTAATGAAATCCTTAGACACCTAATATATAAAATGTTACATCTGAGGATGAAAACAGAAATGGGGTTGGTTGGTTTAAATCCAAGTAATGAGCTCACTTATTCATTTAAATCAGTAAAAAGAAAATCTTGGCATAAGTGATGTATTAATATTTTATATTCTGGATTTGTACATATTTAATTCCTTATGATGATGCTTTTGGGTCACCAGTCCACAAGCACACATTGGCAAATATCATCTTTATTACAGTGCCTTATCAGCAGAATGAATAGGAGGATGTGTTAGGTGTTTGCCCATTTACTGAAGCATATAGAGAGCTTAGTGTGCATTTACTGCATTCTTGTTTTTATTACGATAGAAGGTGATGTTTGATTATTTTTTAAAATTGGATTGTTTCAAAAATTAGTCATCCTTGTCAAACCATGTTTAGAATTTATAGAGAGAAATTAGAATAAACAAAATAGAAATTAGAATTCATAGATGTTCATGGTTCCGATAAGAAATGTGGAACTACCATTTCCAAGAAGAACCATTTTTAAGTAGTTTAAATCACCTTAAGGATAATAAATATGCACACAGATAAGCTTATTTAAGCACATTTTGTATTTTAAATTAGCTTAGAAACATGAAATATTATTGAAAATTGAAGAAGTCATTTATTCTAACATACTTCTTTTTCACAGAATAGGAAAAAACCTCACTGGTTTTATACATTTTTTTAATTTCTGGTGGAGTTTGCAGCTTGAATAGAACTAGTCATTAAACTGAACCAGCTGAATAAATGGAGATTCAGAAAATATTCACCTTCTATTTGCAGAAAGCTGACCAAACTTTGTCTTTAGGTTTTTAATTATTTCTGCCTAATACTTGATTTGAACTCACCCCAGTCTAGGCCTCAGAGTACCAGTTCTATAATTTTTAATGCCTTTGTTAGAAAAATAAATATCCAGTTTAAAAGTTTAGGAGCTGGGAGGAGGTTGTGGGATTTATTTTGTGGTAAATTGGCTTTTATTCACCCTGAATCATATCCCAAGATAAGCCATGGTAACTTTCTGTACAACAACACAGAAGAAGTGAGCTCTGTCAGCAAATTTGCTTTCTGCCTTTTGTTTTTCATTCAAGTGATGGCAAATTCCGAGGATCACAGAGCAGCATATGACATTTCATAAGGGTTCATAAATTATGCAGTCAGACTTGTTGGATTACAAAAGCCTGGGAGTAACAAGTGCTTCTTGCATTATGAATGAAATGGCTTATTTACAAAGATGACATAGCTATATTAATTGTGAGAAGTTATGAGTAAGGGGATAGGCCTGTGCTGTTTAAGATGTTAATTAGAAGAAACTCCTTTTTCCAGAAGAAACAAATGCATCTTTTTAGTTTGCTGTGGGTTTACTGAAGTGCTTTGTGATTGTATTCTGAATTGCCTTCCTTTTCCAGCAATTTTAAGTGGTTTTTCCTCGTACATTAGCCTAATGTCAAGGCAATAAAAGAATCCTGCATCAAGGTTCACATTCAAAATTAAAACTGGTGATGGTTTCCATGGGTAGGAAATTCAGCTTGTTCCCTGCTGCATGACACTGGTCAGGCACCAGCTGGGATGTGCTGTCAGCTGTGAGTGTTGAATGGTAATTGGAGTAACTAATTGGAGGCACAACCCCTGAAATAAAGATGCTGTTATTACATCTGCAGTCATCTAGGCAGGGCCCAGGAACCTGCCCTGCTGACACGGCAGCTTGTGCCCCTTTCTCCCAAGTGGTGTTCCCAGGCAAAAGCAGTTCCTGGGCGGTTCCTAGAAGACCCATTTTGTCCTCTGAGGACACTTTATCCTGCTTACAGCTCCTCACATTCCTTCCCCTGTGCCTGCTCTGGAGGGAGCAGCAATTCTTGGACTTTCTAGGGGAGATGTCAGTTTGTTTTAGCACCAAAATGCCCAGGGACTTGTCATACCTGAGTAGGGATTTTAAGGTTGAGATGATTGTCGCTCTTAGGAGCATCTCTGAGTGACTGCCCCTTTCCAAGTGCCCATTGAAAAGAGGAGAAAGGGAGGTGGTGAGCATCACGCTGGGCAAGATTTGGGAGCGTGGCAGTCTTAGAGGAGAGTGCAAGAGCAGGTGGTGGTTTGGCTTAGGGTGGGTTGTGGTGAAGGAGGAGAGAGAACACAGGTGGGAGGCCAGGGTTGTGGGAGAAGATGAAAGATCAGAAAAATGAGGAATTGCAGGTGAGTCAACCTTTCAGCTTTTTGAATGACCAGTTGCCTCTCTTGGAGTCTGTTGCCCTTCATGCAGGGCTTGCATGTTCATTTTTTACTGCAGGTGGGTCAGTTTGCATGACACACTGATTTTCTTTTCTCTGCTATGATGCTCTTGTGTATGCTGAAGGATAAAGAAGCTTACTGGTGTTCTTAATTTGATAGATCAGCTTGTGACTTAAGCAAAATACCCACCCTTGGAGGTCTTTTTTGCCGTTCTGTTTCTCCTACAAAGTAATTTGAACTTCTCTGTTTCTTCCAGTGGCTTGTTAGGCTGCCCTGGGTAAGGCTTAGGCAAGTGAGGAGGGATATCCAGGCATGCTGGGAGTTGGGAGCGTGTTCTGCAAGGATAGCAAGGGAGGTTGTGATTCACATCTTGAACAGGGCAGAGTTTTACAAAGCTGCTGAAGTCTCAGAGTAGCTTAAGCATTAGTGACCCTTCAGGGATTAAGGAGAGTTTAGATTTTAGCAGGCATTGCACTAATGAAATCATAGCTTTATAATTAAATTTCACTTCCAAGTCTAGATGCTAATCGAAGCACATCCTTCCTTTTCTTGTTCCTGGGGTACATGGATAGTTCAATTAACATCAGTAGCAGCAAGGAAGCATAAACAGCCAGAGGCACACAGCGCTGTGCCTGCCTGGCTTTCACAGAAACGGGGCAGAAACTCCTAAAGGGATGAATACGACTTTTCCTTTGTACAAGACAAGCAAGCCCTTTGCATGTTTGCACTCATGGCCCTTCTGTTTTAGTCCCAGAATGGCTTTTTACTGAGAGCTGGCCTAAGATAACCTGCTCCTGCAGTGTTTACAGGCTCCTTATAAAGTGTGCGCGCAGGCAGTCTGGTCCTGCCACAGTCTGTGAAGCCTCTGCCTCCCTCTGCTTCTGGCTGAGACAGATTTAATGAACCCAAATGCAGGTGCTGATGTACAAGAAGCCCATTCTCCATCCTACTGAAGACAAACACTGAAAATACTCTATATCTTGAATATTATTGCACATTATATGTCACTTCTCATTCACTGGGTGTATGTAACAAACTGAAATGAGAGTGATGTCTCTGTTCAAGAATGAGCACAGCCAGTTCTGAGCTCACATGCATCATCAGTGTGTCAGTGAAATGTTTTATAGCAGCTTTAGAGGCAAAGAAGTCCGTCAGATCTAGATTAGAAATCACCTTGCCAGCACCATGAATTTACAAGGAGCTGTAAGATATGGAGGGAAGAGGGAAACAAGGAAAACAAAACATGAAACTGAGAAAAAGAAACAGAGAAAAACAGATTTATGGGATGAACTGAGGGATTCTTCCTTTCTTTTTTAGGCATGTCTGAAGCTCAGTTGTGGCTATCATGATTTCTTGTCATCACACATACGTAATTTTTCCCTTGGCTTTCAGCATTTCAAGCTTTTCATTGGGGAGGAGATGAATCATTTTATGTTTGAGAATGTGCAATGCAGAATTCTAGGAACAATCTGATCAAGTTATTTGCAATGTTTAATTTTACACCCCAAGCAGGGCATTACTTATTTTTCAATATTCTCATTAATTTTACATTATGCTGCCTGACTGACAATTCCGAGTAATTTAGGTAAAACAGGCACCCATATAATCTGCTTGAGGGTTATCCAAATTAAGAGCATTGCTATTTTCTGGTTGGTCCAACAGTAGAAATACAAGAAATTGGTAAATACCAAACCCAAAATGTATTCTGCATCAACTGCATGCTTTGCTGGTGATGATGACCTTATGTGCTCATTAACCTTGCCAGATGCCATTATTGTCCATGATATTTTACACAATATCCCTTAAAGTCTGCAACTTGGACCAAATATTAACCTATTTTGATTACTGAAATAGTCAGTTCCAGCAGTAATTGTGTAGTCTTTACTTTAGGTATTTAAAGCCATGCAATAGCATCCCATAAAGTTGCTGCTAATGGTGTAGTATTGATTATGATGGCTGCTGGCCTTACTGAATTTTTACTGTATAGGTAACATGAAAGTTTACTGCTTTATTTAACAAGTGTGTTGTATAGTTTTTACTGGTAGGTGGTGATGACGATTTCTCCTTCCCTCCTTTTAACCATGAGAAAAAGTCCAGTAATCTTCTTTTCCCCAAAGACTCATTGAAGGGTTTGTAAAGAAACAGAATCCGTTGTAGTTCTAAGTTACTTTTTATCTTATTTGATATACTTTTCCTGAAGGATAGCACCTTTTTATTATAGCCAAAAGATTGGCTTTCCCTTCCAAAGACTTATATTGTGGCTCTGGCTGAGAAGTTTTTTGGCTGTTTTCATCAGGTTCTAAAGGGATTGAAGCATAAGATGTCTATAACATCTCATCTGTAATATAGGATTACTCCTACCATTAGAAAGTTACTGTATCACAACTTGGAGCAGCTGCTCTTAAATGCATAGCTTTGAAAAAGAAAAGAAACCAAGGATTGTGAGAAAAAAAATAAATTACCAAGATGTATCTCATTGAAGACATATATTTACAAATTTTTGGTAGGGTGGAGCTTAACTAGATGAGATTATATGGAAAGGATTATTATGTAAAGGGTCCAAGTCTGCTACCATTAAGAGGAACTGGAAGATGGCAATTCTCAGGAATGTCTCAGCACTATTGTTCTTGACTATTGTACCAGAAGTTTCATCCTTAAATTGGAAAAGACTGATGGACTTATCTGTCAGCTAAATAAGCTGTCAAAACTTCAGCACAGCTCTTGTGCAAGGGAGGAGCAGCCCTGGTGAAAATCAGAGCAGCTCCTGGCTTCTCTGGATGGTGGCAATTGCCCCTTTGGAACACCTGCAGTGCCTGTTGTGCACTGGGGATCCTCAGCACAGGGGCAGCCTCTCCACATCTCCCTCACACATGTCCTTCCTCCTTCCCAGCCAAAGCACAGCCCTGGCTTCGTTGCTTTGTGCCTGGATCATCTTCACCTTCATAAAGAAACTTGACATACAAGTGCCTTCACTGATTCCAGTAGGACGTAGATTTGGGCCAAGTCTACTGTTGGTATCTGTGGAGCAAAGATGGGGTTAGGGTTTTGTTTGCTCTGCCTTCTTGGCTTTACTACGAGATGTTACTGCCTAACTGGCTATTCCTTGAGGCTTTTTCCTTCTTCCTTGCTTCAGGAACAAGCAAGGAAGTGGTCATCCTGTGCCGAGTCCATGTGTCATCTCTTATGCAGTAGCTGAATAACAGCTCTGTAGAAACTAGAGGGTGCATAATTCAATTTTCCCATTCGTGTTCCAGTTTCTACTTGGGAATTCCCCTTGGGGATAGATTTGTCTGCTGACTAACTGCACTCGAGAAAAAGAGAGACCAACACACTGCGAAAGGATCCCTAGGAGGAATGGAAATCTTTGCTTGTGAAAGGTCACCAGAAAAGTGGCAGTAGGGTCACAGAATTAGCCTGCACCAGGGAAGAAAACATTCTCGCCTTCCATGTCGGGTTTTTTGCTGACGGCCACAAAATCTCTAACTTTGCATATCTGACTTAATGAAAACTGGGAAATGAGGTTGGCACATTTTTTTTACCAGGCAAATTGTGTGTGACCTCAGCACCTTTCCTTTTTTTATGTTGTTGCAGAGGCAAAGTAGTAGGCAGTAGTGTACTTATCCCTGATGCAGCTCGTGAGAAAGGACACATATCTCAAGGTGGGTTACAATATTCCTTGCCTGACTGCAAATTCCAAGATTACTGAAGTAACAAAATTGATCTAAATGTCATGTTATCCCTTGGTTTAATGGGAAATAATTAAGATCTTCACTGACATTATTAAAGGATATGAGTTTGCTGTCTGAAGCATAAGAAGCTTCTTTTTAATCTCCAGTAAAAATGGACAGCCCTTCTTTGTTAATAAGTATTGCCTACAGCATGTAATCCCATGATCATGATGACTGTGCTTCTCCTTGCTCATCCCATTGGCAAATGACAGAGTCTGAGGTGATTCCCACTGGAGGACTTGAGCTGTGGGGCAGATGAGCAGGCATGGAGTTCAGGGATGTGTCTGACTTAGTCACTGCTCTGACCCTTCAGTTCCCAGGATAAGCTGCACTGGATGGAAGAGTGAAGCTGCACAGGAGCAGCTGCTCTGCTGCTCTTGTGCTGTTTCAGCCAAGAGAGGGGGTGCTGGTGAAGTGGAGAGGGAGGTCCATGGGTATTGGAGCACTGCAGAGGGGCAGAGGCTGGCTGTTGGTCATGGAATTCGGGCTGGGTTCTGTCCATCATGTCACCTCCTGGGAATTGTAGCCTGGTTGGGGAGTTCAGCACAGGACCTGGAAATCAGGGATGTGCGATCCACCCTGATGACCCCACAGCGTGTGCTGCCCCTGCTCGCAGGAGCAGGTAATGGGACACAGGACACAGTGTCTTGGTGTGGGCCTCCTGTATTCTCCACTAGCAGCTGTCAGCCTGGGGACTGAGCGGAGACATTCAGTGCTCAAATGCAAGAGCCCTTCATCACCTTCAGTGCTCTCCATTTGGCTGCCACAGCATCACAACGAGCCCTTGGCGGAGCGAATGATTTAGCCTTGGGAAACGGGGATTTATTTCAAAAAGTCCTTTACTGTAATATCTTCCTTCTCTCTGACTGCACCGTGGAGGCATCTCATTCTTATCATGCAGGAAGTAACTGAGGCTCTCTGATACTATTCTTTTAAAATCAAAACATTAAAACTACCGTGCAATGATTTTCACATTTTCCAGGCATCCCTCCCGCTGGCATTAATTGCCCCCCTGCTGTTCCTGTTCCAAAGCTATTTACTCTTTCTGTATGCAGCGCTTGTTCAGTGCTGCACGAAACCTTTGCTGCTTTGCAGTAAAAAAAGCTTCCGCTTATGCAAATGGCATTGAAATGAGTTTGATAAAGTGTTAAACAGTCACATTTAATGATTGCAACTGTTGGGGTTTAGTTTTTTATTTTACAGGTAATTTTGTGAAGGTAAAGGGCTTTACAAACTCCCTTCTGGTGTCAATGCAGTAATACAGCACTCCTAGAACAGTGTTTGGAAAGTGTGGTAGGGCCACCAAGCCAAAGTGATAAGGGGGTCACATTTATCCAACATCACAGTGTCCCTTTCCCCTGTGGCAGCTCTCCCTCCCATCTTGAAATCTCCCTGTACTTAGCAGTTCTCCTATTTCAATTACTGTGTCTTTGGATGGCAATTAAGTTTCATGCCCCTTTATTTCCTCTTCCTCTTTGCTTCTGACACATTATTATTCTTACCAGTGACTGCACGAGACCTCCAAAATCCCATAGTCCCCAAAAGTAATTACAGATATATTACTGAACAATCCCCACTGGTAGGCTGGGTCAAGTGCTTTATTTTTATCCAGGGCAACTGCTGAGGAGTGTGGTTGACTTTTGCTTCCCCAGTAGCTGCATGAAAAGACAGGAGCATTTCTGTCACCTGAGCATTTCAGCTGTAGCTGGGGGTGGGTCCTCTCCCAAGTCTGGAGTACCTGGTACCCAAGCAAGGTTGCTAGTGGTCAGTATGGAAGATACAAGGTCCCCATGAAGATAATGGATAAAGATAGAAGAAGCACGAGGAGTAAATGAGCACAGTTTGATTGTATCTTTGTCTGACGCAGGGTTTGATGACCTGCAGGCGTGTGCTGATCCTGGAGCTCCTGAACATGGCTACAAGACACCCAGCGCAGGTGTTTTCTTTGAAAGCGTGGTAGTCCGCTTCCATTGCCAAGAAGGATACAGGCTCAATGGTACTTCCAAAAAACTTTGTGTGAGACACGTTAATGGCTCCCTGAGCTGGAAACCCAGTGATAAACCTGTGTGCCTACAAGAAGGTAAGTCAGTTTTCTTCAAACTGTTCACCATGTCAGTTCTTCTCACTTGTCCACGTACCGTGTCTGTATGTTTCTGGACAAAACACAAAAGGCTGGAGTCCATTTCACTGTGTCTTATTGGATACATACTTTAATTTTCCATCCATAATCCTCGTTTGTCAGTTAAATTTTGTACCATGAGAGGCTGTGTGTGTTGAAAGGGACATAAAGAAATGTGAAAACAGAAGATAACGTCCCCTTTTAACTAGTTACAAATTGATGCAGAGAGGAAAAACAACCTCCCCTGTAAGTTAACTGTAACTGTTTATTAAAGCTGCCCAGTTAATATTCCTTTCTGCAATATTTTACTAGGAAAATACAATCAAATTCCAATGCTAATGCTCCTGCTAATCAGGAATTTTAAATAATTGTATTTTATGATGTGTGCATGAGTCAAGTAGGAAAATCAAATACACATAGACTGCAGAAGTTTAAAGCCAGGGTAGAAGTTTACTCTGAGATAATTCAGACTATTATGGCATAAACCAATTTATTTTTATTGTATATTTGAAATTGTATTTGGTTTTAAATAATTAGGATGTTGCATTGCATTCTTCTTCTAGGTCTTAGAGGCAGGATTAATTTGAATTTCATAACTGTAAATTTTGGCCGAAGTACACCCAGGCAGCACAAGTTATTTATTTCACCAGGTATATTAAAGATATAACCTGTCCTTGTTGTTGATTTATTTTTGGTCAACAGAGCTATTAAAGTCAGCAGACATGAAAAGTGTTAGTTAAATAAAGTGTTTACATTTTAGTGTTGTGACTTCTCCACTGAAGACATTAGCCATTGCCTCATTGTCTTCATGGTGGAGCAAGATAAATTCTATTTCAGGTTGCCTTTCACCATTTAAAATTAGATAAATACATGCACTTTATTCAGAGGTAGTTGAAGACTTACGTGGCTCACAAACACCCTTACTGCATAGGATCATGCATCACTCAGTGTGTATAAAAACTGCAGGTACTTGTTTGTGCTCCTGGCGGGGTGGGTGTGAGAATCCTGTGCCAGGACAGGGATGTGCCACAACAGGGACAAGCAGGGCCTGGGACAACCATGCTCAGGAGGTTCATGTGAAGGGAACCACCCTAAACAGTGTCCAGTGTGAAAGTGGTGCATGAGATAGTGGAGAGAGTAGCCAGAGGTGGCTGGTAAGGAGTCCGTGGGGTTTCAGGCAGCTGGCCTGTTGGCAGGAGAAATTTTGGTAAAATATGTTCTCCTGGACATGTATGTGAGGCCACGGGCTACAGAGCCGTGAGGGGCACAGTCATGAGCTGTCCCATGAGGTGACAGCTGATGTCTGCAAATGAAGGCAAAGGGATGCCACTAGCACCTCATCATATGGCCACGTGGGTCAGCTTCAAAGGAACAATCTGATGCCTTTAAAAATAACTCTATATGAAAATTGTGCCCTCTCCTGTGACAGCCACTTTTCATAAATTACCTTGTCTCTCATCTCGTGGTTATTTAAGAAAAAATACATGTAGACTGACAGCAGCCTGTGTCTAAACTGGCTATTGGAACTACCAGAAAAAGCTTTAATGCTTGGAAATTCTGTTTCCTTAAGCACAGCAGGGAGCTGCTAGGAATCTTGATGTGCATCTTTGAAATGTTGCCTATATCATCCACTGCAGTTATTAAAATAAGCATTAATGTGTTTTATTAAATATTCAAACCTCTTCCCAGGCTGTCCAGCCCAGTGGAAATCTGTGGAGGAAGTTTCTGATCACAATGCCATCAGCAACAAATCTGCCACCATTGTCAGTGTGATCAACACTCGAGCCAGGTGTTTTCAAAAAGAAAGAAATTGGAAGATGAGAATGTGATGGATGATGTGACAACAGTTGCTTTAGAGATAATAATTACTTTCCGGCACAGAGCACTTAAAAAGGATTGCTAGCCAATGCTCTGATCAAGCAAAGCACTTAAGCTGGAGCATAACTGTGATTATGTGATTAGTCTTGTTAAAGTTCTGTGCTCAAAATTAGGCAGATGCAAAAATGCTTCTTATTATTTGGACCAAAGAGTAGGACCCTGATTTAGGATTTAGTGAAGCAAGTGCTTAAGCACTTTCCTGATTAACATTATAATAATACCTCAGGTATTAGATTACAGCACTAATTCTTCTTTCCAATGCACAATAGCACCACTGATTCAGAAGAAATATTAAGCAGAGGCTCAGTGGCAGTCCATGAGGCCTAAGCATTGGCTTAAGTGATTTTAAACTTATCCTTTTGCATACTGGGAGCAGAATCATGAGAGAGGGCCATGGTAGGGAGGTGGACAGTGTAGGAACGTGGCACATCTGGAGACCAGTTAAGAGAGAATTACAACAGGGTTTGTGATTCTCAGCTGCCTAATGACATACATAAAACTCTTCATTGCAGAAATTCTGTAATGATAGATAGAAAGAAATTTGAAATTTCTAGCAACTGCTGGAGAAGGGAGAAGTTAATGTTTTCCCATTCATCATTACCTATCACAAGGTGGAATAAACTTTATGCTGCATTTACCATTTACGGCAGGGGCTGGCTGCTCTTCAGGCTATAGTATGCTCTACACGCCTCTCATCCCAGCATATATAAATGTCAGGCAGTGCCAGCTGAGCTTGAACAGTAAAAACACTCCCTACTTTGGAGTTCATTTATTCTCAGGAGTTTGGATTCGGCGAAGGATAATTTTATGTCTATGTGTTATGTACATTTAATTGTCATTATGTGTTTCCTAGCACAATCTCTAATCACAAATGGATGCTATTTACCAAAGGAAGCAAAGCAACCTGTTTCAGAATGTAATTGATTTTAGAACTAATACGCTTGCCTGGAGCTCTTCACCCAATCAATTTGATTTTATAGGTCTGTCATTTCTCGTTAAGAGGCAGGAGATCTTAAGTGTCAGGATGAGAATGAAGTTGCATGACTCGGTGCCCAATAAATGCCCTGTCAAAAATCTTTGTGCTTAGAGTTATGTTCTTATGTTGATCTACAGCATGTTGTGACTGTACCTTTCATCAGCTCTAATACGGTTATGCACATAAATACCAAACCTCTGAGGTAGGAATTTTGTATTTACTGTTTAAGAGCAGTATGTCATGTTGTTCACACTTTAATCTAATCTTCTCCCACTGTGATAATGTGGCTGCTAAGGCTGTTGCCCTACTTGGAACAAATGCTAGCTCTTTCCTATGAGATTGAATCTAAATTTACAGTCTGCATGGAGACAGCAATGAAGCGAAGAGCTGTGCCCTCCTCTCCCTGTGCTTCTGCAGGCAGACACCTTGGAGATGTTCTCAGTGCCTCATTCTCCCACTGGCAGGGATGATAAACCTGCAGTGAAAGTAGTGGACTGGTACATGATTTGGCTACAGCTCTCCTGTAGGACATTTAGCCCTCCATTTGCTTTGCCTTTGTCCCTGAGTCTGTGAGATCACTGAAATATTTTTATTTCCCCATCTCTTACCTGTCTTGCCCAGTGTTTGCTGATTCTTAAGCCTGGTTGTGAGCACTCTATGATATTTGTAACCAGGCCACAGCTCAATGGCCACAGATCTTAGGCGAAGTCTCTCTGCACTGTTGTAATACAAGCAAAGATAATAAAGAGAAAGTGTTATTTAATATGCACTAAAACACTGTGTTTGCCATCCATGGGACAATCCTAATAACACAGTACTGTGGATTTAACACTAGTAAAAAAACCAAGAGACAATATTGCTCTTAAATGTTTATTTTCAAGAGCACAGGGCGTAGATGAGCTGTCCCTGCATTAAACCAATTCTTCATGATATTCCTTTCATCCCTCCTCCCTGTTTCTCTCTGTTCCAGCCTGACAGTGGTGTGACTCAATGTAGTCAAGACTAATTCAAAGACCTGTCCACAGTGAGATACACAGCATTTGAATTTACGTACAGATAGTAAACAAAACAGTGCCAGAGCAGAGACTGGGACATGGTTCTTCAGTTGTACACACTCTTACAGTGTTGGAAAGGTCCTTGATGTGGTTTTGGCCAACATCCAGTAGTACTCCCCAAGTAAATCCTACAAGCACCTTCTTTGATTAGCATGGACCAGGGACAATTTTTGGATGGTAAGGGCTCACCTGCAATAGATACAAGCCATCCCAAGCCAGCTGGTACCCATGGATGGTGTGGCCGTCTCCATGGTGTCTAGGTCATGCCTTCCTTCTGAGTAGCCATTGTGGTCCAAGTGCTCTTGGGAGGAGGTAGGGTGATCCTCCTTCCCCACGGGCTGGAAGGAGCAGTTCTGAGAGGTTCTGCATGGTTTGCACCTGAGCAAAACACTCTGACTATACTGTTTAACAAATTCTGTTCTTCAGACCAATCTTCCTGTGATGGGGGACACACTTGGTTTGCTAAAGCCAAGAGCTTCTAATGTACAAATCTTTACAAAAGTTAGGTCAAGGTGAGCCCTCGTGCCTGTCAGGCTGTTGAGCCTGCTGGCTGTACCCCACCTCTTTCTGCCCCTGCAGGATAAGAAATGTGTCCTTTTGGCTGGCCCATTTTAATACTCACTCAGTAGATATAAGCAGATCATGTAAAACTGCCAGAAAGGAGTGTAAGTCATAGCCTTTGCTGTCCGATGCTGGTTAAAGACTCTGTATTCCCTTAAATGATTTAGCAGCTTCCACGGATTTGCTGAGAAGGACTTAGAATAAAGTAGTTTATTTTCTAGGACAGGACATTTTAAAATTCAGTCACTTCCTTCCAGCTTTTCCAAGCAGGATTGGTGCCAGCTAATCCAGTTGTTTGTGGAGAGGCGGCTACTGCAGTTTATGCCTGACTAAGTGCTAAACAATATGAATTCAGCCAGTGGGAAAGCATTTGCTTGCAAGGCGTCGGGCAAAAGAGCTGTAATATTGTGGCCCATTGGTCTGGTGTTTAGCTGGGGCTTGTAATAAGCCTGTTATCAAAGTCAGCCAGGATGTGGCAGGCGGAGGACAGTGCGGTGAGCAACTTATCACTGCTCCCTGCCAGCATCTACCCGATTAAAATGATCCCATCTCCAGCTGCTCCTTGGAATAATGCGGATGGAGTCGCTGTGATAGATCACTGTTACAGAATCAATTTCCCCCACTTTGAAAGTGAAATCTCATGTTTTACTGCGCTGTGTGTATACACAACTCCTTTATTTGTATAGCAACAGAAAGATGTTGTATCAAGAGAGGGAGCTGTTTGTTCATTGACATTATCTTCTGGCATCCATCTCCAACCTCCTGCTGCGTGGCTGCCAAGGAGGTTCTCCATCTATCTCATCCCATCCTCGTGGGGAGCCCAGGACAGCCTCTTCATGACAGCATTTATGGCTTAGTATAAGGCATTTCTTATGGGGCATCCTCTGCTGTCTTCTCTGCTGATGAACTTGCTAGAGAGAGAGAAAACTGTTCCATCTTTGAAAGTGATGTCTGCACCCTCGCCAGTGTGTTTTACAACCTCCTGTTAGGGTATGGATCCTCCCAGACTTGTGCATTTATAAATGAATAAATTTTAAGAAAACTTCTTGCTGCAGTTTCTCAGCCCGCCCGGCAGGCTGCCAGCCCTTCCCGCTACCAGCAGCAGGAGGCACCTGCAGCAGCTGCCAAGAAGCTAAAAAGTAACGAGAGAAATGGAAGAATTTTTAACTAATAATATGCTCAGGCCCCAAAGCAAAAAGTTAGCTAAGTATAAGGTATTTTAGAAAACATCCCTATGATGGGAAGGTACAAAGCATGTTTTAACTGGGGGAGCAACAGTGTCCCCCTTCACATTAGTAAAATTTAGCGGTGGAGTCTCAGAGTAATAGATCCTTCTAGTTTGCCTAACTAAATAAAAAGATTATGAAATACATTTGCTCTTAGTAGTTTGAGTGCTGTGCTAAATGACAGTTTATCTTCCTTCTACTTGTGCTTCTAAACAAACAAGCTGTCACTACCACTTTGCTTAGTGCATACTAACAATTAATTGCTAAATACAAATTTAGCTTTGCCTCCTCCTCTTTAGCAAGAATTACCCATGAAAATGGCAGAAACTTTCTCTTCTATGCAAGTCTCAAGGGATTTATTTTTTTTTTTTCTTACTAAATACGGTATTCCTAAATGAAGATAATTGTCTCTCATGGTAGAAATGTTGGGGTAATAAAACAGCATAACACAGGCTTATAATACTTTTTCTGTCTTTCTTTTGTTTGAAATACGTCTTGGGTTTTGATGCCTGGAAACTTTTATTACCATCTCTGTCATGGATTGACTGCTGGCAGACAAACGAAATTTTTCTCCCAATATTTAATCTTTCCCTCTTTTCTGTTTCATCTCACGTTGCCTTTATGATGAGGATGAACTTTGGGTCACCTGGCCTATTCCCTCATACCCTCATGGCTTGTTTCTCAATTATTCAGTATTACTAGGGGATTTTTCCCCTGCTTCACCCTTCCACTTTCCACATCTTTCAGTGTTCTGAGTTTTACTCTGTATTTTGGTGTCTTTGGCACTGGTACATAGAGTGAGATACGTGACTGATGCGTGTCACAGACAGGTAGTAGAGCCCATCCCTGTGTACTACTACAGGTTTGCAGTCCCTTCTTGAGAGTCTTCTACAGTCACTTGAGATACTGCTCAGGACCCTAAAAATCATGCCCTCTAAAGGCACATGAATGCAGTCACATAAAACTATCTGGTTTAAGACATAATCAAGGAGATTAAAGTGAAGGCATTTTCGTAGTGAACTCTGTGGAATGGAGCTGGATAAATCCTGGTAAATGTACCTGATTTTCATCTGTCTCTCTGCTAAAACTGCAATTTTTCTGTGTTCCTCGTGCCATATCTGTATTTTATCTTTTCTTTCGTCCTGTCCTTAGTGCTGTCAGAGTCTGCCTACGCATGGAACCTTGAGATAGTCTGACTTTGTGGTCTAATTTGCACACATGATGAATGGAGGGCCAAAATTAACCACAGTCTTCCTAAAAGCTCCTCATTTTGTTGGTTTAAAAAAGGCTGGGGGGACGATCCATTATTGTAGCACCTCAGCTTCTCCTGCAGTGCTATAGACTTTGTAAATGGTGGTTTACTAGGGAAAGGGCACTTTTACTGAAATGCATGTATTTTCCAAACAGTTTAAGCAGAGCACTTACATTAAATGCTAACTTTTGTTTAAGAGCTTGATTACTGAATAGCTAGCCATGCTTTTTTAATTAAGTTACTATTTCTTTTTCTCGTGAAGTCACAGATTGCCTTGTTCCACATGTTGAAGATGCAGAGGTTCATAACAAGACATACAGGACTGGCGATAAGTTAATAATCAGCTGTCATGAAGGATTCCAGATCCGTTACCCTGACTTAGACAACATGGTTTCCATATGTCAAGACGATGGAACATGGGATAATCTACCCATATGTCAAGGTTTAGTACTCCAGCACGTCCTGTTTTATAGCTCATGCATCTTGTGATAGTTTGCCAATATTTTTTCCTACAGTTGTAAGAATGTCAGTGATCTGATAAGCTCCACAGTGCAGTGTTTGAATAGTGCTGCTGCTAAGATTTTTTTGATTTCTCTTCCCCTTTGCTCGCTGCAGGAAAGATGTCGCTTTCTGAACATTCCCATGCTTGTAATACTACTTTAAATACTGCTTTTTTGTTTGCAAAGCTAAAATATACACACAGATACACTGCATTAAAAAGTAAAAGACAACCAAGGTAATCAGTCAGAAGTTCTGATGGGCATCTTGTATTTTTTCACCAATTAATTTGTGGAAAGATTAACTGCACTTTATCTTTCTTTGCCTTGTGCAGAAGGCAGGGGTAGAGGAGAGAAGCTGGAACCTGTTCTTCTGTCAGAGTTTTCAGCAGAGCTGTTGATTAGATTCACAGTCCATTAAACCTTTACGTATTGACTGAAAATTCAAGGTGTGCACAGGAATGATTTTGGCCAGAAAAGCCATTAGCCGTAGAACTAGAAATATCAACAGCATAGGATCCCAGCTCAGCTTAGACCCTGAGAAATGGCTGGGGGTAAGCCAGCTTTAGTGAATGGAAATTCAATAACCCTGGGCTCCTTTTCACATTTCTAATAAGCAGGTCTGAGTACCACTGACTCCGTTTTAACCAAGTCACGTCTTGGTAACAAGCTTGGCCCACTGAACAGCAGCAAGAGATTTTAACTGAGGAGCAGACAGGGTTAGTCCCAACTTTCCTCAAACCCATCTGTCGCCTCCTAGAGCTAACACTTCTCTGTAGGCACTTTATTGCACCGTCACACCAATTTGCAGAGTCAGGGCAGGCAGGCAGAGGAGCTGGGACACTTCTCAGGAGCAACAGCACATCAGACTGTCCCCCAAGATCTTGCCTTAGACTATGGCAGAAACTTACCCATGTTACCAGGCTAGCTCAGCATTTTAGGGTGCACACATTGTCTCTGAACAGGCCTAACAGCAAAGGGGAGGTTTTGCAAAACCATAGCAAAGTGGACACCAGTTTTGGGGTATCTTATCAGTGGTGGCATCACGTGTGGCAGTATGAAGTGTATAGCCCCCTTCTGTGGGGGTGCACCTCACATCTAATTAAGGTAGATTAAGACTCTTGCAGTAGGGGGAGATGGATGCTCAAAAGATGGATTTGCAGATGCTGTATTTGCTGAAGATCCAGGTGAATACTTTGGGACAGACAATCTTTACTGGGTAAGCAGAAGTACCCCAAGTACCCCTTGGCTTGTTACTTCTGTTGCTGTGTTTATACTGTGAAACAATCAATCGCTCCTACTCAATAGTCGATATTAACTGCTTTTCAAAATAAAAGCAGTGCTAATAAAAGTTAAGAAATCAATTGCACAAGACCCAAGTGCTGTGATTACCAGACAGGCAGAGAATGGGCAATGCAGATTCAAGACTCTGCCATATTTTGCCAAATTCTGTAAAGTTACTGCAGAATTATCTCCAGAATTTTCTTTTTGCCATGTCAAGCACTAATAAGATCAAAGCCACTTCTCTGCTTGCTGTAGATAGGCTGTCAGTTACATTTCTACGGCCCTTTCATTACAACAGGCAGGGGAGTCTTATGACACTAAAATGCCTTTTTTCCCTGCTAGAGCAGTGGGAAAGGGTTGTAGAGTGTATAAGAATCTAACCTCTATTTTTGCCATGAGATAATAATATTAATTACTGATCTGGAATGATGTGAGTTACTTAGCAAAAAAATGTCAAAATGAAGTTTTTCAAGCAGCTTGAGTTGTTTGGAGGCCTAGGAATTTTCACAAATGCTTGGCTGTCATACAAATTCAAATAAATCTCTGTCCTGCATGACCAGGACCATAATGAGCATTAAAATTCTGAGCCAGCAGGACCAAATTTTCCCTGATACAGTTCAGAGAAGAGTAAGCTTGGTCTTGCTTGGGCAGTCTGTGCTCTTTCTGTCCCACTGGGGGCTGCTTATGTCGTCCTGCTCGATGGGCTGCTCAGTTGGCAGGAATTAGTGTGTTGTGTGTGGGGCATTCTTGATCAGGGTACAAGCAACAGCCAGCAGATAGGATGCTTGAAGCTTTATTTGAGCAGGGGCATAACCAGCTGCTTAAACAGCTATCAAAATCATTGCTCTGGTGGTACAGCATGCTGCAAAAAGCTTTCGAGCTTTTTCTCTTGTTTTCTTTTGGTTTTGTTCCTCTCCCTCAAAAGACCATTGCAAGGAAATGGCCGCTTGAAATGCTGCTGAGGCTTTTTGTTTTAAATGCCAGGACCTTACAAGAAGTTCTCAGACTGATTTTTGTTTCCTTCTCTAGCTTAAAATTATGGGAGTCCTATGAACATCCTCACAGATTCCTAGTAGTGGCAAGAGACCTATTTATGGACTGCCATAATGCAGCTTCCATTAGTCACATAATTCTAAAATATTATTTTTCATTCCCTGATTACTAGTCATCTTTTCTCCACATTATTGCAAATTAAAAAATTAAGCAGTATCAAGTATTACTCAGAGGGTCGTTTCTTGGGCCATGAGGAATGACATGTTACAAAGACATGCCATCTGTTAAATTCACTGCTCTTTGTCACCCCAAATTTGGTTGGTGACCATTTAACTGTCACTGCTCAGTACCATCCATGATACAAATCCCTCAGGAGTAATTCCAGCAGTAGAACTGGAACATAGTCTCTGAGTCTGACTATATTTACAATTTCTGGTGATAACAGGTACCTTAACTTTTTGATAACCTAGTCTGAGACTTTGCTCAATGTTTATCATGGGACTGCTCCTAGGAAGTCATGTCCCTTTAGACTTTCTCAAACTGGAATTTCAAAGTCATTAATTCTGCCTGCAAATCTTTTACAATTGCATGCACTTTGTCACAGGAGGGGTTTTAATATTTTAGAGGGTTTACATGCCTGTCATTTTTAAGAGGAGGAATAAAACTAACCGTTTATATAAATGACAACCTTCATTTATTGAAGATTCTACCTCAAAAAGAAATTGCCATCTGCTGATCTGGTGAATGTTTGTTAAACAAAATACTGTCAGTTCCAGAAAACCTTTCCTGGATTTGTTGGGAGTGAAGCCCACGCTAGCAAAGCGTGTGGGCTAAACTACAAAAGGGTTTGAAACAGGATAATGAGGCAGATATATCTGAGGGAGATCATGCAGACATGCCATTCATAGTGGAGAGGATGAAAAATATCACACTCCTCAATTTAGAAACTGTAACTGAGATGTGTGAAGATGACTGAGATAAGCACTTGATAATAAAAGAAACCTCCCTCTTCTTAATTTGCAGGTTGCCTGAGGCCATTGGTTCTTCCTCATAGTTACATTAACATATCTGAGTTCGGGGCCTCCTTCCCCGTAGGAACAGTGGTGTATTATCAGTGTTTTCCTGGATATAAACTAGAAGGGGCAGAGATCCTTGAGTGCATGTATAACCTTATCTGGTCAGATAGCCCACCTAGGTGCCTTGATGTGGAAGGTAAATGTCTTACTGTTTGTTTATCTTTCCATTTAGCAAGATCTGCATGCTCTCTGTGATTTTAACTCAGGGCTGTGGCTATGGTTCCACTCTCTGTGATGTTCCCAGCGGCTGTGCAGAGCCTGTCTGGGCTCTGCTGTGTGCAGCCTGCTGTGCCTTGCTGCACCCTCAGCTCTTGGTGTTCTTTAAGTAATGTTTGCTCTCGCAGTGTCCCAAGTGCAAGAGGGAAAGCTCCTAATGATTGCTTTGCCCTTAAAATGAAAACTCTCTGCTGCCTTTCTGCTCAAAACACTGAAGGAGTTACATAACTCACCTTCCTGTGCAGATGGTCAGAGCTCCTACACATATGGATAGTTTTCCGTGATAAGCTAAAAAATACTCCGCAGAAACTCTTGGTTTGGGCTGTGCCAGCTGCAGTCATTATTTAGCACCACACGGTGCTGCACACTCGAGTATTCGCTGTCTCTTGTAGTAGTTAACCTTAAAGAACGATTGACAACTAAAACGACTGAGCTAATTTATTGATGAGGAACATAAAAACGATTCAGTGTCAAACAGAGGTAAATCCTACTGAGCCAAAAGGAATAATCTGTGACTAGAGCTGGGATGGAGGGTGTTGTAGTGCATTTATATTTGCATCCCAGACATTTAAAACAGAGATACTGGGTAGCTTGCTCCATACATTGCCAAAACTGCATCAACAACCCTCCTCCATCTTCACATCTTGAATGAAACATCCTAGGGAGTCATGAGAATCCAAATACATCCTCTGCATTTCATTCCCCTAAAAGAACTACATTTTTGTTCTATTTCAAGCCTGTAAGGAAGCTGTCTGTATGTAGAATTTAGCTAAAAGCAGTTATAGGAATTCATATGTGATGCTTATGTCCCTGAACTAAATGCTAAGCACTCTGGAAGTGCAAAAATTTGCCAAAAGCATAAACAAAGTGATAAACTGCACAAAAATAATTAAACGATCCTTATTTTTAGCTGACAATTCAAGTTCCAAAATTCAAAAATGCCTTTGCAATTTTGGAATGACAAAACAAGATGATTTTTTTGTTTGTTTATTTAGCTCACCATGAAAGATTAATCCTCATTCAGTTCTATGTAAGCCATTTTTGGAAGGCTTGTTTGTTGTTGTTTATAGCATGGAAAACACATTAAAAAATCAGAAGGGCCCTGTTAGGCTTAGTCTAAACAATGTAACTGATTTGATAAAAATGGCAATTCTTCAGTTAAAAAAATAAGAGCATGAAACTCAAGTGTGTGAAGCAGAAGAAGTTGTGTCTTACTGTCACTTAACACAGGTGAGCATTCCATCTGCTATCAAAATACCCGGGAAAACTCATGTGCTCATTGTTTCTTGCTTGTATTATAAAGTCACAGAGAGGCTCTTTTTCTGGATAATTTAAAACATGAGGCAAGAACTGCTGCCCTGACAGTTCTACATTTAAATAGCATGTCAAAAGTTATCGTCCCCACTCAGCCATGAAGGTCTGTGATGGGGGGATCAGTGTGTGCCAGATGCTGGGCCAAGGCCAGCAGGGAGGCCCCCTGAGTTCTGATTTTGATTCAGCCTCCCTTTGAATCACTTTCTTACTGCTCTCTTTAAATGCCAAACCTCTCCACGGTGATTTCACATGGGCATCCCATCAATGCATGTGTTGAGAGAACCACAGGAGACCAAAGTCTGGAGCACAACACTTGGAAGAGCTGCTTCTGCGCAGTTTTGGGGCAGAAGAGAGAGCTTCCAGCAGCATTGAAAGGTCACCCCTGACAGCTCCCCTTGTGAACTCTGCTGTAGGGCTGCTTCAGCAAGTGTGCAGTGATGTTCAAAACGAATCCAGAGAGGGTAAATCAACTCAAGATGCCCTTGTTTGAAAGTGCTTGTTCAAGTGATTTATGCAAGGAGTGCCAGTCTCCAGGAATCTTCTTACAATCCACTACTCTTAATCAGTGGACAAAACTCCTTCCCTGCATATTTTTTTATTCTCCACCTTGCATTCCAATGTCAAGCTCATTTTTCAGCATTCCTTTTATGTGTGCAGTTTAATCTCGCCAAGCAGTATTTTTCGCAGAGGAAGCCAGCAAATAACAAATTAATTCCATTTATTTCTTTCCATGTTCAATTAAAAATGTATTGTAATGACATTTCCTGCTCAGTATTTTAATATGGTAATGATTAAAAGCAAATGACTGCTAGGAAGCTATGGCAAACCATTTGAGAGCTTTTATTCTCCTATAAACAATGCTGCTTACAGCTTCCTCATTTAGATGTATGTTCTTGTTGAAGCCTCCACAGAAGGGATTTCCTAAATTTGTGTGCAGTCACAAAAATACTATATGTTAATCTGGTGATTTTTTTCCGTCTTTGTTAGGGCAAAATAAATTCTGAATGAAGGGTTTGTAGCTCTGTTTAAATAGAAGGTCACACCAGGGACCACTCAGCTCGTATTGCACATCAGGCTTTCTAACGCTTTCCAGCCTTTTCCTCAATATTGCCGAGCGTGGAGCTTCCCCCAGCTCGGGTGAGAGACTCATTTTTGCTGTTAGGGAAGGAGGTTTTTTTCCTGATAAGTGAAATCTGTGCTGCTGTAGTCAGAGCAGTGCATAGACGCTGTGTCACCTGCCACTGAAGTGCAGCCAGCAGTGCAGAGCTGAGCAGTGACTGCTCAGAAACAGCTGTTTGCATCTGGCCAAGGCAGTGGTTATGGCTCCAGCAAAAAAGGATGCCTCTAGCTCAGATTGCCAAGTGTTTGCTGGTATGGGATCCTCTTCTTGAATGCTTGTACCTTTGCCAGATTTAAAACATTTGGATTGATTTTTTGAGTGTCTGCCTCAAGCTGAATCATTTGGGAGGCTTCAGTTGAAATGGCTGAGTGATATCAGAGAAGGACAGTAAAAGAAACGGTATTGTGGAAGATTTTACAGTCATTTAGAGGATAAGACGAAGCATCGTCACACTGGATTTTCTTCTTTAACTTTCTTTTTTTCTAGTGGACTTCCACAATTATGTAGAAACTTTTTAAACCTTCTTTTGTACTGAAACTCAATAGACACTTCCAAGAAAATTGAAGGAAAATGGGCTTTGGGGTTTTTTATATGATTTTTAAACTACCTATTTGGGGTTAATTATCCATATGTAGAAATTGATGTAAGTTAGTGATTGCTTTCTGTAAAATCTGGTATACAAGACATGGGTGCAGCATTAATGAGAGTGAAGAATACCACATGGGGTATAAATATTGTAAAATAAATCAAATGGCTTCCAAAAACATCGGAGGAGAGCAAACACTTGAAAACATACCTATATGGAACTCAGGGAAATTAAACACTTAAAACTAGGATATGTTTATAATATGGTATTTTAAGGTGAATAAAGATATTACACAGGATTTGAAGAAACAAGAAAAAAATAACAAAAAACCCCTAACCCAAAAAACCCCAAACCAAAATGAAAAAAAACCTTGGCCATGAGTACTTTGGGAACGTGATCTGCATATGATTACACTCCTTGCCATCTGGACTCTGTATTTTAATTTTTCATGCCCTCTGGAAGTCTTCCAGGAAGATGTAAGGAATAGATCTTACGAAGAACTGGGTGGGGAGTGGCAAGGGAAGCAATAAAGAGAGGAAATGCTGGAAGAATTTGATTATAATCCTAGAAAATAAAGCAGTTGTATGGATAGAGTCATTGGGAATTCCCAGCTTTGTATTTAAGAGTGAAAGGAAAAACAGGTTGATTCAATTTGCAAACAATAGACATGATCCTATTATCTAGAATGTCTTGTTCCAGCATCATCCCAGCTGAACAGAAAAGCTGGTCTTGCAAGAAATCAAATATATTGCAATATCAAAACTTCTTTCTACTTTCTGAGACCAGCTGATTCTCTATCTGAGGTTAAACTTAAAAGAATGTAAAATAGAAAATAGTTCAAATTTTTGTAGGTAGATTCGAAATTAAAATGAAACAAACATGAGGAATAGACTTCAAAGGGAAGATTCAATAAACAGAAGAGAGTAAAAACACAGAAAAAAAATGAAGGTATTTCCGAACTCTGGAATATAAAACCACCTCATTGTGAGGGTAAATGAAAAGATAGAAAGCTAAGCAACCATAAAGGTACCGAAAGGATTCTGAAAATTATAGAAACTATGGAAGAAAGGTAGGAGAAGGAAGGAATTAAGAAAATTGTACAACAAAGCCAGAAGTGCAAGGGAACCCAAACCCCCTTTACCTGGGCACCAGGAGATTTCTGGAGAATAAAAAGGGGTTAGTCAGATGAAAATCAAAACCAACAAAGTACGCTGCAGAGAAAAAAATGCTCTGGAAAGACAGGTAAGAATACAGAACAGAGCTTCAAAATTTTTCATCTCATAGGCCTGGGGACAGGCACTCGTAGAGAGGGGCTGATCATTCTGACTTAGAACCTATGAAGTAAAGAGTATGAAAGTGGAGGGTGATATTACAGATGAAATTCTGTATAGTTCAAATAGTTCAAAACAAAATAGCTGAAACTTCGTAACCAGCTACATGCAGGACACTTTGAAGGAAAGCTTCACAAATCTTCATTCTTCTGTAACAATTCCTAATGCCACGAACAGTGATTGACACCGAGCTGTCTATATGATAAACTAGGCACTTAAAATCTTTTAAATTCTTGGAGGAACACAGAGCAACACTCTGAGAAAAAAGTATAGAAGTCAGCCTGTTATCAGTTATGCTCGGGAGACGGGATAAAGTTAGCAATCCTAAGCCTGAGATGTTGTACATTGGTACAAACACATTTCTCTCTGTGTTTCTTTGCTGACATTGAGGAGGCTTTAGATAAATTCCAACATGACAGACTGATGTGTATCCTCAGGGAAGATAATGTTGATGCAGCACATCTCCAACAGATAGAAGTCCTGTAGAGGGAGCAGAGGGCAGCAATACAAGCGAGTTATGAAACACTCTGGTATTGAGAAATTAAGTCAGGTAGATACCAGGATTCCGTTTTAGGTTTGCACCCACTCAGCTTGCAGGCAGGAGGGAGAATAAATTAAATACTGCTCAACTGCCAAAGAGGTCATACAAGTTAACTGAGTTAATGTTAACATAGGACATATTGATGGCCTGGTTTTTAATAGCTCTGACTACAGTGGTATTTCACTGCCTACAGCAATACTTGAGACTCAGAAACTACAACCAGCAGCAAATGCTCAAATAGCAGCAGACAACCATGTATCTAAGGACCTTTACTAGGGCAACACCTTTATGTCAGTGACACCTTTAGCCTGACACCCAAAGGATGAAATAGGCTGACAGTGTCTCACCCTGGGGGTGCTTGTTGTGGAAAGCAAGTGTGATAAAGAAGCTTAAGAGGATAGTTTTCTTTAGAAAAAGTCATTCAATAATTCTGCTTGTTTCTGCACTGTCGACAGTTAATTCCTTCATCACCTAGGAGTGCAGGAATTATATGCATCCATGTATGAGTGTGGAAGGTGAACACTTTAACTTGGAGCATCTGTATTTTTTTGCTGTTGGAAAATGCTGAAGTTGATCTGTCCACTTTTACCCACAGCTGAAGATGTGTGGAAAAGAATTCAATTCAAAAGGAGCACAGAGACAGGAAATGCTAGACAAACAAATCATGTTCTTCTGTGGACATGCTGCTAAATAGTCATCCAATCTCTTAACTCCAGCAGCTGTATTGCAAGGTGAAACACAAAGAAAAACAGACCAAATTCAAGACAGAATGGATACTCAACAAAGTGGGCTTTTTTCAGCTCTTGTGAGGGATGGAGGGTTTAGAGAACAGGCTCCAGGTTGAAGATATTGTCTGAAGAAGATAAATAGCATTATATTTCTACGTGACTGCTCCTTTTTTGCGTTGCAGAAATCTTCTTTGATCTTGGCTGGGATTGAAATCGATGCCTTCTCCACTGTTCACACTTTTTCAAGAAAGCAACAGAATAACATCTTGGAATCTGTTTCTCTCATGTCTTTGGTATTGCTTGTTGCACAGGACTGCCACAAAACCATTGTTTTACACCTGCTCTGTCACCTCTGTACCTTTCAGAAACTCCTTAGCATTTCCAGAATCAGCCAGACATCCCAGATTTTTCATGGAGCCGTAATTTCTGCCCGGAAGTTCCACATTAGCTACCAGATGCATGTAGTGTTTTATCCACTATGCTTTAAATATGCTGCAGATTAGGTGGGGAAAAGCAGACAAAATTTCTTCCTGAGGGCTGTTTTATAATATTAATCTCTAACTGTATCTGACAAGGCTGCTTGGAAGGGAAAATAACACATTGCCTACCTTGAAATCAAACATCTCTGTGCTTTATGGACATTTTCATTAAATTTGGCCACACAGTGCACTCACAGAACATTTTCCACAAATGGAGGGAACTGTAGCTACAGACTCTGTGCATCAGAAAGTCTACTCACTTGTTCATTTCCAGAGATAAAACCCAATATTTAAAGGGTGGCACTTTCACCAATCAGTGTGGGCAGGCACTTGGGAACTGAACATAAATAACAGAAAACAACACTCCTCCATGCCTTCCTGGTCTCGTAAGATGGTTTGTGAAATTACAGTGCTGGTTTTCCTCCCCCCTTTTTTCTAACTTGTAGCTCTCCATTGGGAATGGGATCTTGTGCTTTTTCTTACCTCACATGGTCTAGCTTGATTTCCTCAGCTTTCTGCTAAGCCCTGGAAAACAGCTTGTCTATTCCAGCATTCCTTGTCTCCGTCAATCCCTGCTGACTGGTGTAGGTAACCTCACACAAGCTCAAAGGATTCTTGCTTATAACAAAGAAGAAAAAGCTATTCAAAAAAGAGGGATTAAAGTAACATAAAAACCCACTGATACATCCAGCTCACAGTGAGCACTGGCTGCTTCAGACATCCCTGACAGGAGCCTTTGGCTGTCTGGTTTTCTTAGGCAGCTTCCCGACTGCTCTCCCTCTCTCTCCTCCACCTCCATTATCCTTCTAAGCATTTTGACCTTTTCCAGTCCTGAGGTTGTCCTGGGATGCCTGTCAAATACCCAAGCCTTGACTTATATCGGAAATTCCTAATTCCTTCCTGCAAAGTGTCTGTGTAGTCCCCAGCATCTGCTTCTCAAAGTCCTAAAAGGACCATTACTGATCATAAAGTCAACCACTCATGAAGGAAGGCAGAAACAAAACTGGAAGCAAGTGATGAAGAAAGCCAAAATGATCTGCTGTAAATGAGACCACAGTGCTCAAAGCACTCAAATGTGAATAATGAATATAAATATTTCCTTAAATGTAATTGTGGGCCTCTTGCTAAAAGAAGTCCTAGCTCTCTAGCTGCAAACTTGTCATCAATTTCTTGTAGTTGAAATGAAACTTTCACTGTTTAACTTATAATTTATAGGAAAAAGATCACTTGGGGTGTGCTTCATCCTGTATTTGTTGTGAAATGCATTTGAAACTAAAGACTTTAGCATTGGTATCAGCGTTTCACAGGATACTGTGTTGGGAAGGGCAGAGGTTGAGTGTGAATTTGGCATGATGCTCCTGTAGGAGCTCAACTGACTGGAACTGCAAAAGCTGCTCTGTAATTTGCATTTCCAGGAAGGAAGAGTGTACAATAAGTGCTTGTAAATCACTGTCTGCTTCCATTTTGGAATCAGCTAATACTAAATTATTTTTAAAATATGTTTGAAACTAGTTTTATACTGATTCATTCAGGCTCATAGAGCTGCTTTCAGTGATTGCGATTCTCAGCAAGATGCTGTTTGTCAAAGCTAGACCGGAGAAGCAGCTTTTCTTTAAAAACTTAATTATTCAATTCATTTCACACTCTGTAGAAGGTGAGAAGTTCTTCTCACTGTGTGCACATTGAAAGGCTTACCGCACAGTCATAGCTGGTTCAGAATTACCCAGGGGTGATTGCCTAGGGGTACAGCCAGCAGCCTGGAGCCAGGAGACCTGGGGTATGTTCCTGGCTGCTTGAACACTGACTTGCTGAGTGGCTGAGAGGAAATTGTTTACCTGTTAGGTGTCTTTTCAGAAGAAAACATGGAAGTGGCATTGTGAAGGTTAAGTAATCAAGAAAGGTTAAGATTGAAAAGAATTTAGATACTATTTTCTAAGAATACAATATTATTAATAATTCTTGCTCTAGGCTTTCAAGAAATAAATTCTCTGGCACCTGAGAGTTCAAAGAAAGCATCTTGTATCTTCATTACTTCACATATTCAGTCAGGCTTAAATAGGATTCACTTTATATATGAGTGCTCAGTTGTTTCCACCAAACTTTCTATTCTGTTATTACTCTTGGTGCTGTTGTTTTGCTGTGGGAATGAGTAATCAGAAAAGTTCCTCAAAGCATGGCATCACTTTCAGAACACAAATTCAACGGCCTCCAAGTTTGTTCCAGTACAGCTGTAATAGGCACCAAGTCTCCCTTCACAGTGCCAGCAGCATTTGTTGTAGGAATGTTTCATTAGGATACTGTTAAGCTGGTGTTCACAATAAATGAAAAGTTACTCCAGTAATGCTTCCTGTTCTGCTTACATTCCTGAAGAGTGTCATTAAAAAAAATCTCATTAAGCAGCTGTTCTTAGAATGAGATGTTTTGACAGGGCTTATTTTAAAGCAACTGGCAAATAGCAATTTGCTATTTCCTTCCTTTTACAAACCTCTAAATTTCTTCTTCAAGCTTTTGATTGGATATGAGCAGTTGAGTCCAGTAGTTTTTCTTCCATCCTACTTAGAATACTCGACATTTTAATGGGAATTTTTGGTTTGCTATTTTAGAATTAAAATACTTTGGGTTTTGTACATTTCTGTAAATTGAAATCAAAGTGTAGAATTGAAAAATCCCTTTTTAGTATTCAAAGTGCAGAATTAATTTCCTCAGTCTCTGTACTGTGCAGTGCAGGTGTGATTCATTTGCTGGTAATACCTGTGGAAATGGACAGGTCTGTCAGGTGAACTGGACAGGAATTCTTATGAATATGAAAGAAAAACTTCGTGGTTGATGATTTGTTTTATTCTGAAGGTATGAAGGGTGATGACACTGAGGGAACCAAGAAACCACGTTTTGTTAGCACAGTGTTCATAAAGAAGCAGGAAAAGGAACAAACATAATCTTCATCTTCTATGTTCCTGTAAAAAATATAATTTTCAGATCTTGCACCCCCAAGCATGTGTTTGTACAAAGGCAGTATATGGAAGAGGATCCCTCCTTAGGCCCCAGAAGCCAGCCAGTAAAGCTTCAGGTGGGGACCTGGCCACCCTTGATGGGAAGGGTCAGCCCTGCTGGGACAGACACAGCTGTGGTCTCATGGAGTGAGTGACAGTTTGGGTTAAACATTGCTTGGGATGCAGTAGCCAGGTGACAGGTGTCCAGATTCCTGGTGATAATTAGCGTCCTGATGTGTACAAGAATGACAAGTGAGGCTCAGGAGAAGCTCTTGTTCTCTTCCAGTTTGTGAGCAAAGCAGACAGTTTATCCCCTTCTGAGTGAGACACACCAGCGTTTTCCTGCACAGTGGAACTGGCAGGTTTTTATCTGTGTCTTTCTCATCTGGAAGTTTCATCTTAATCTGTTCTCACTCCTTGCATAATGAGCAGGCATTCATGATGTGTTTGGAAGAAGTGTTATTCTTTATTAGGTGCAAATGTCTCTAATCCTGTCCACCCCTGTGTCGAACAGAAATGGCTGGCCTTACACTGGGGGTTTCTGCTAATCAAGCAATTAATGTCCTACACAAAAGGTGGACTACTAGCTTGAGAGAAATGATCACAGGTGGAAAATAAGCTTGCTTGTTCCTGCCCTTTACTTTTTTTATAAGTGTCCTGTACTTCAAGACATTCTTGCTTTTATTTTTTGGCTCACATAAAAAAAGCTGGGCAAAACCTGAATAATTTGCCACCTGTCTACTTTGACTACAGACTAAACCCACTAGCCTTTGAACATTGACTAAAAAATGTTTTTTGAGCAGTGTAAATATCTGTAACTCCAGATATTTACCTCTCTACCAGTGGCTTTTAAAAAGTCATGCAATGTCTTTATTCTGTGCCATTGATGTTAATTGAGAATATGCTAATGCCAAAAAATCTTCCTCCCCTCCTCCAGTTCCAGTGTCAACATTGCAGAATTACTGCAGCATCCTCCGGGCAGAGTTTAAAAAGCTTCTTGACCATAACGGGTAGGAAAATTCACTGGATGGACCTCATTAATTCCTCCAGTGTGTGTGGGCAGCAAGTGCTCGCAGCCTGTGCCACCCTCCCCTGGCTCTGCTCCAACGGATGTGGCTCTTGCACTGCGGAGGCTGTGATGGAGAGGACACTCCATGGGCCAGACCAGCCCTTGCCTCTGCTCCAGGCCACCGTGTCACACTGCTGGTAACACAAGGCTCAGCTCCCCAGGTTTTAAGCTCTTCTTGATAGTGCTAGTCCTTCATTAAAATCAGCCAGAGCAGGAAGCTGGTTCAGAGGAGAGCCCTCAGCTCCAGCAGCTCCTAGGAGCAGGCAGGGAAGTCCTCCAAATCGAATCAGGAATTCTTTCTTCAAGTTCCTTGAGTTACAGGACTCCTGAGCATCCAGCAAGGGATTTCTTTGCCGTATAAACACAATTGCTCTTTCTTTTTGATGAACGATTCAACTTTTCAGCTGAGAATGCTGAGCTATAAAGTTCCTGTAAATCCCCATACAGTCTGTGGCCAACTGCTGTACAAAGACAGATCCAGAGACCTGGGATCACCTGCTGCAGAACCACCAGCAGACACTATTTGAATTATGTCCATCCCTCTGCCAAGCTTCAAAGTTAAGGACACAGGCATGTGGTCTTTTAATGCTGGTCGTCAGAAAATACTACTGGATTATCCATGCTGGATGTGGTAATTAGAGCATTAAAGTCTCCAAAGCCTTATAAAGTGGAGATGCTGAAAGCTATTGGTAGTAAAGATTTAGTGCCATATTTAAGAACAGCACTTAGGGCTTTTTATTTTTGAGCTGTGAGAACTTCCTGAAGTAGAATTCCCTTGTTTCTGTGATTATTGTGCATACTGCAATTGGCTTTGGCAGTGAAAATGTACTTGTCAGATACACTTCTATTGTAATCAGTTTGTGGCTATTTTCATTCTGTGAGTTTGATGCATTTGCTTGAAATCCATGGCTTGTAATTTCCAAACACAATTAGGGTTCATCACTGGGAATGCTAGAATTTTGACTTCCTTAAAAACCTTCAGTGGCCTTATGTTTGCCGCCTGAGTTTTCCTCCATATTTGATCTGGCACGTTCCTTTAATCCGTGTAACCGGTATCAAACCCTGGCATCCTGCATAAATAAGGGTTCAGACCCTATAAGATGACCGGCTCTGCACTAAAATTTTCTGTCACTGGGAGCCAAGAGAGTTCAGCAGCCCTCCAGACTTTAATAATCTTTCTTTTCTATGGTCAAAACCTAAGGCCACTTGCTGGCTGTCCTTCCACTGGCTTTAAAGGATCTTGGATCAGGATGACCATGGGAATGAAGTGAGTTGAGAAAGGGACTGAGTGTACGACTAACTGCCCAGAGCTCTAAGTGAGTTCATTTGGGGTTTTTGTGATGTATCTTTGACTTGATTTGTGAAAAGAGGCTTTGAACCTGAGTGCTACAGACTATGCATAGGGGCTGGTTTGCCCATGGAAGTGTTAAAGGGATCCTGAAACTGGCTGAACATAAAGTTCACCGGAGGCGGTGAGTGATACCCCAAGAGAGTTAGAATCCCTGACTCTTGCAGTTGACATAAGAACGAAGCACTGTTTCAGCTGAGCCAAAAGCCTTTATTTTCAAACCCGTTCCATTACATCTGCTGGTTGCAAGTGTTTCATGCCGGAGCTGTTGGCAGGTATGACCCCTTAAACCTCAACTCTAATTCATGACTAATACTTGGCAGGGCAATAAAAAATTGTTTGCAGGAGTTTCCAGGCAGCAGCAATACACAAGAATTTCCCTTGAAATATAGATGTGTCTGTGGAAGGGGTGTCACTCTTTTTAGTACTGGGGATGTATCCTACATGAGGAGTGATACTCTTGTTTTTGGGTGTTATAAAATACACCTCCATTTGTAAACAGACTGACAGCTCCATATCTGGGTTGTCCCCACAGTGTGTTGCCTTAAATCTGCCTGGAAATGTGTCATTCTTGAGCTGACCCACATTGCTGGGACGCCAGCTTTGAGGGATTTTTTTATTCATCAGGCTGTTTTGGCTCTCAGTGACTTTAAGAGGTTAGGGATGATGTAGCAGCTACATTGCTGGAGGGGAAAATTAGTTTCTCTGAGTGTTGCTCTTTGTGATAAGGTGTGCTCTACTTGCTCATTGCTAGACAGGTTATGGGCATCTACACATCTCTTGCACACTGCCAGAGCCTGGAAAAATTCCATTGCAGAGGAGCTTAAATTGTTCTCTTCCTTTGTTCTCATGCTCTAAGCATAGGTAATAAAAATATACCAGGTTTCCTTATGGTAGGCCAGGATCATGGCTTTCACTGATCACTTTCTTTTTAACACAAGAATGATTAATAGATGCTTTCCTACTATTTCAGTGTGACAACCTCGCCCTAATCTTAAGAAAATTGTTTTCAATCTTGAGTTGACTTCCCAGTAAAGTATTCCTCTTTCTTGTGGGCCTAGAGACTTTGGAAAGTGTGCAGAGCATTGACGATGTGAATTTTTATGTGAATTACTTACTCTGATTTCAAGTTATTATTAAGCCTTGCCAATGAAAATGCAAACAAAACCATGTCTCCAGAGGATGGGGAATAGACATTGCTGCACATTGTAATCAGCCTCACTTGAAGATTCATTTAATATCTTGTGTATTTTTTTATGAAATGCATTATTCATGCAACAAGATTCACAGGGAGAAGCAGCTGAATTGTAATTTCTGGGAAGATTCTCCTTCCAAGAGATGTCATTTTCATTATTTAAATCAATGCAGTAGGTCTTGCCTGCATGAGAGAGGCGTGAAGGGAAGGGCCTGTAGATGGGGCACTGAGCCAGCTGGGCACTGCCTCTGAAGGGAAATAAAAGCAGCCATCCAGTAACTGAAGCCCCTTTTGGGCCAGTATGTAGTCATTTGAAACATCCTTACACTTTGTAGAGTTTTTTTGCTCTGTGCTAGAAGCACTTAAGAAAACAGTAATCAGCTAACACTTAGACAGTGGAAAAGTTTCCTCTCTTGTAAAAATACTGCTTGCGAGCTGCTTTCCCCACTGCTGTTTTCCAGAGAGTGCTACTTCAGTTCTCCATGGAGTTCATCTGCCCGGGATGTTGTTCCGGGGCCTACAGGAAAAGTCCCACATGTTTATATTGCAATTCTCTCTTATTTACCTAACCCTAAGTAAACCACTCTACTTATTTACCACAGGCTCAGCCTCTGCTATATTTAAGACCTCACTCCACCAGTGGTCCCACTGAGATCAGTCGGGCTGTTCAGAAATAACAAAACACAAATACTACCAGTAGAGTTTAAGCTCAACTTAGTAAAATTACAGTGATACAGACTGCACATGCTTAAGCAACACCTAGGTGCTTTGCATCTCTTGCAGCACTGCAGATGGCAAACTTATTTTTTAAAGAAATTTAATTAATGCATATAACCATTTATTTATGTTAATGCAGCAAAAAATAGCATGTTACAGCCCAATTATAAATGCTTCATGAGGAGCATGAGTCTCCTTGCTTGGACTGCCCCGGTCCATCCCCATGCAGCCACCTGACGGGCATGTGTCCCCTTTTGTCTTCGTCTCACCCTCCTCTTCCCACAGAGGATTGGAAGCTTCCCAGATCCCACCTCAGTGACCCCCTGGCATGTGCATCCCTCCACTGGTGTGGATGAGCACCCGGCCTCCCTGGGCAGTGGCCTGGTGCCACTGAGACAAACCCAGAACTGCAGGGAGCAGAGAGGGAGCCTGAAGTGTGCCTGCTGCATTTTGACGCTCTGAAACTGCCCAGTGGTGGGTTGCTGGCATTAATGTCTTTCTCCTTTTCCCTTTGTTTGTTTGCCCAAGTTTGTCCACTACCTCCAATGGTGAGTCACGGAGACTACATCTGCCACCCGCGGCCTTGCGAGCGCTACAACCACGGGACAGTGGTGGAGTTCTACTGTGACCCTGGTTACACCCTCACCAACGACTACAAGTACATCACCTGCCAGTACGGAGAGTGGTTCCCCTCCTACCAAGTGTACTGTGTCAAAACAGGTGAGGGATAGTCCTATCCTAATAGTCCTGTCTTCTTACAGTTCCTCATTTTGGAGCAAATTCGTAGGTCGGTAATGCCTGGTGAACTTCATCCATTTCATGGTTAAGTGATGAGCATTGATTTTAAGATTCTACTAAACAGAATGCATTCCCAAGATCCTGAATGATCCTAAACCATTTTGATCATTACCTCTCCAAGTGTGTTTTTTAACATCTGGATATTTTTATATATGTGCAAGCTGCGGTCATGATTGCATGTATAAAAAAACAGTCAAGAGGAAAAAGCAAGCTCAGCCACTGTGACAGCCTGATGTTAAGGCTGCTTTTGGCACATGGCATTGGGTTTATGTGTGGTTTTACAAGTTGCATATAAAAAATGTCTAGTCCTAACTGGCACTTCTGAGTAGTGTTGAATATAAAATAATAATGGCAATGTACAAGCACAACTCTTGTGTTGTCTCTCTGTTACAGAACAAACCTGGCCAAATACACAGGAGACCCTCCTGACTACGTGGAAAATAGTGGCATTCACTGCTACCAGTGTTCTCTTAGTACTGCTACTGGTTATTTTAGCCAGGATGTTCCAGACCAAATTTAAGACACATTTCCTTCCACGGTTTGTACTGCTTTCTTTTTTATTTTAAAGAGGGCCTTGATTCAGTTTTCACACTCAGCACTCCTTGCTGGAGAGATGGAGCAGCTCACGAGCCTTGCAGATACTTTGTTCTGCTCTGAGCAGAAGTCCCTGAACCACTAGTGTGGAAAGGCACCCCCAAAAACCTGCAGTAGTCCTTCATGCAGCTAAGATAAAAGGCAAAGCTTGCCAGATTCACTCTGGGAGTAATTACTGCTCTTCTACTGAGAATTGCTGCTTCTGCCTGTAAAAATAGCTGACAATATTTTTAAATACTCATTTTCAGGTGCTGGGGGAATTAATTTTTTAACTACTGTAGACTTAGTAATGTAAGTTTTAAGAAAGAATTTCTTTTTTCTCTATGGACGAATTTATATTAAAGGTTTGCTTTACCTTCATTAGTGTTATTTTCATCACAATTCATAAACATCTCCTGCATCTTCCTTTATTTCCATAAAATACCATGCAGCTGTGAGCATTTGTCATTAATTCACATAGTGCTCTTCATGAGGGAGGCCTACAGCCTGGACTTGTCTAGCTTACTGAAATGGCTTTCAGTCCTCTCCTTTTCAGATGTTTTCATATCTTAAAGGTACTTGGGACCAATTCCCTCCTGCCAGGACTATACTGTGTTTAATAGACTACTAAACACATACTTCAGGGTTTAACAGACCTTCCCAATTAATTGCTTAAAAAAGAAAGCAGCTTAATACTGATTAAGGAAGCCTCCATCCTTTGAAAGCAAGGCCTGAAGGAGGCCACAAATCTTGCCACCAAAGCCTTGTCATCCAGCAGTAGTGATCTCAGTGCCTGTTTACTTGGGCTGTAAACACTTCTGTGCTCTAGCACACATTTTTCCAGGAGTTCAGACACTTTTGGCTGGTGGAGTACATCTGTGATCTTATATCCATGATACCTACTGTGCACAGCACAGCAAATGTGCTCCTTATCTCTTCCACATACCTGTTTACCTTCCCTTCTTGGAACTGTTCTTCACATTACCAGTTTCATTTTTTCCAATTGTAACAGATTCCATCTGTCAACCCAAGCAGAGTTTGGCAAACATTTCTGTGAATGTTAATGACCCTGTAGCTCCATTTGGCATGACTAGGAAGTGCTGTGTTTACTGAAGTTCAGCAGTTGCTCCGAGGTGCTGCTGACATGCTCCTGCTCTCTGTGATAACCCCTCTGTGTTTGACGTAGAGGCAACCAGGAGGGCTCCATGGGCGACCCCGACTTCGTGGTGGTGGATGGTGTTCCTGTCATGCTGCCTTCCTACGATGAAGCCGTCAGCAGTGGCTTGAATGCCCTGGCACCCGGATACTCAGCTGCCGCAGACCAGGGCCATATTTTGCAGACAGAAGATCAGAATCCTCCTGCTTACCCCGGTCCCAGGATTCCAGACACGCCGCCCAGCGAATTTGAGACCTGTGACAGTAGGTCGGGTTCCTCTGAACTGCTCCAAAGTTTGTACCCATCCCTGACATGCCAAGCAGCAGCGCTTCCCAGCTCAGATCAAACTGATGTATCCCAGAGCACTGATGGGGACGCTGCATCCACAAGTCCCCGGATCGATATCACAGATGGTGAGTCTTGCATAGGTGCAATAGGTGAGTCCATGAACAGGGGACATCATTTGTTTGTGCTGGCAGAGCAGGAATTCACCCAGCCAACTCGCTTGTACTTTCTCCGTGGTTTTGTCCACACCTTAATTTGGAATTTTTTTTAAATCATATAACTCCATGGTTATAGAGTTTCCTGTCTCTGATATGTCCTTGCTACCTGTGGTGCATGTGATTTGAATGCCAGGCCAGAAGGCTCCTGTCCAGACCCCAGTCTCATAAACAGGGATGTCAGCAAGCACCTGTGTACAGCAGCAGCAAAGCCAACCCTCATCTTGCCTGTATTGGTCTGTTCATCTGCTCCTCAACTCCTACGCTCACAGCTCCCTCACATACCCTGGCTTTCACAGCCAATAACAGGATTTTCTCCTTGAAAGAGAAAATAAATCATGTTTTCATACTGGGCCAAAATTAGCAGTCTTTATTAACAAACTCATCATGTCTGTGCATCCAGCAGTGTTCCTTCCATCTGAGGCATATGAGCCTTAAGCCATGGATGTGGAAGTCACAGCATAAGGGGAATGTACCCACAGGTCCAGGTGCCAGAAGGGAGCTTGCCCTGTGTTATTGCCTGCCTTTAAATCAAGCATGAGCATGTACTGACATGATTTCATGGAGTTCTGATTGGTGCTGCTCAGCCTGTTAAGGAAACTAGATGGCTTTCCTTGGAGACATTTAGAGGGAGAGACTCATATCCCACTCTCCACAGTCACTGAGCCGAAGAAGCCCAGTGTCCTAAATTCAGTGTGGGTGAAGGTCTGGGTGGAGGAAGTCTTTCTGCTTCAGAGGGGTTTGGATAGTTTTACTGGTATCACAAGAGGGACAGGACACCCAGGAGGAGAGGAAGAAATTATGGTACTGCCAGTAAAAGTGCCTGCCACCTCTGAATGCTGTTTCAGTGATTAACATAGTAGCAAGGATGCAAACATCCATTTGGGTTTTTGTAGTCCTAACTTGTTGGAGAAAATCTGTGTAGTTTTAGTTATCTAATTTCCATATAGGTCTTAGAGCCTGAGTGGGTCTAGAATTGGCAACACCCCACGTCCTGTTCAGATATTTGCAATGTCCATTTCTGGTTTTGTAGAATTGCTAACCATAGTACTCTGCAAAAGCATAAAGGGAAATTGCAATCAGCAGTCAATGCTATTTCTTTGTTTCTCCTAGAGATTCCTTTGATGGAAGAAGACCCTTAGCCTGCACAGAGTCGTGTCTTCGTCACATTGCACTGTTGGGTGACATGAATCACGAGGATTCAGAGATAGAAAAGACTCTCTGTGGAATTGGGGAGGGTGTTTTCCTACTTATCAATCTCCCACGCGATGATGTCACCAGGTTGGGTGTATGTCTCACTCCGCAGCGGGGATAACAGCGTCAGCATTTGGAACAGCAGCAGTTTTATGAATGAATCCTGGGGATTTGATGAGAGCAGATGTAGAAAAAGAACTGTGGCTTTTTAGAAATGAAATGTATATCTGCATCGCAGAAAGTCATATGGCTCTGTAAGAAATGCTATTGGATTTTGATACTAACTGCCTCACAAAAGCATGTCAAAATATGTAAATTTGCTTATAAAGACTGCTTTAAATGATCTATGGACCTCTAGTTTATGAAGAATCCTTTCAAGTTTAAAAACATACCAGTACTGAAACACACACAAAAAAGAGGAAAGATCCTCTTTGGCTTTCCTATGATAACCAGGAAGTTTTTGATTTAGTTGTTGGTGATTTTGCTTCAGACCATGTCTGCAGAAAATATAACAGAAATGATGGGATTCATATATACTTTGATGTATGATAGCAAATATATATAAATATATATATATATTTTANNNNACATTGCATTTGATAAATCCTGCTGTAATATGAGAGATCTAGAAGATGTTAAAATTATGAAATACATGCTTAAGAAATATTGAACTGTTGTGCTTCAACCTTTCTTAAGCTCTTAAATATATATATATATATATATGAGAGTAATCTACAGTCATAGCCCAGAGCACTGCCTTGTCCCTGTACATTGTGGTAGTATTCTGAGCCATTATTGTAGAATACTTTTTAAAAAAAACCAATAAAGCTGAGTTTCAGTTCTTTTGACTTATCTGACTGCTGTGTAGTTGGCCTTTTTTTCCCCTTCCTCACTTTCACCAGCTCGTGCCTGAAGGCTGAGAAGGCAGCAGAACACCTGTCCTGTGGCATTTTCAGCTTTACATCCATTATCCAGCTGGAAATGGAGAGAGTGGTTTTGGTTAATCAGGGCACACGGAATGGCTGCAGCAGGGGTGCAGCTTCTGCAGATGCAGTGTGGGTTTTGTTGAGGGTTTTCTCTGCTCTGCAGGCTGTGCCAGAGCACTGTGCTAAAACCTGTGATAGGGGGTTCACTCTGTGGTGTTACAGGCTATTTGTTCTTTGTCAGGAAAATTCCTGGCTGTTTCACGTACTTGCTGAAATTCAAGGAGATTTTCTTGTCTCATTTTTGGTATTGTGCAGATTAAACATGTTAAACTGGAAGTGTTTGAAGGAGTAACTCACTGTGTGTTAATGACAGAGACTGCCATCGTGTGGGCTAATCCAAACCAAAGGGAAAAATACGACTGAGTTCTGATTTTATGTACAAAGTAAATTAATGGTATCTCTATTGCCCTAAACAGAGGATCACTGAAAGCCGCTCTGTTATTTTTTCATGATTGTTTAATGATTTATTTGTATTGTGGTAGCATTTAGTGGCCTCACTCATGAGTCAGGCTAGTGGAATAATAGATGTCCTGCAGCCATTCAAGGAAAGTGTTTATTAGCATCCTGTCAGCAACTGTACATCACAGGAAGAAGCAAAAGCAGACCAAAAACTGTGTTGAGCAGAAGTAATTATGTCAATTATCCTATGGTAAGATTGATGAGAACACAGCGATTGGTATTGAAAGAGAAGACATATTCCGTATTATCCTCCATTCTTGCTTACACAATATTTGCATTATTTTTTTCTGCTGAATTGTCTCAGTTGCAGCTGTATCTTCAGGTTTATCCCAGAGATGTTATCTATCAGGTGTTACTACTTTCTTGGCTACTCCTTCCTCTTTAGATACCAAGCTTTCCAGAGGTGTTTGCATGGCCAACTGATGTTCGGAATTATCGCTCCATCAAACGATACAGGAGTGCTGTAAAACCAACCCTGAACTGAAGCACGTCCCAAGCCTCCAGTCAGTTGTGTGATTTCTGTTTCATAATGCCATTGAAAAGTATTGAATTTACTTTAAATGCCTTATCAAATATTATGAAATCCATCTTTGCTGGTCTTTTAGCGGCTTGTGAAATTTCATTCCTTATTAAATTTTTTTGCTTCCATTTATTAATTTCTGTTATGAAAGCATCTTGATTAATATTTGGAGCTCTGAGGTTTTATGGATTTACACTGCTGTGTGTATTGTATTGCAGTCATTTCATTAAGGGAGCCGGACAGGGTAACTTAAGAAATGTAAATTTATGACTTATTAGACCATTTTTATTTTAAGAAGTGCAGAACTGCAAATACACCAGAAAACGTGGATATATTAATTTTGCTTGATAGCCTTTTGATAGCACTGTGCTAAATACAGTTTGTAAAGGGAAGAGAGTTTTACCATTTTTTGCTTATGTTGGATAAGACTTCCTCAAAGGTTGTTTTGGAGGGATTATTTGTGTGGTTGAGTTTGGGGGTTTTGCATGCTTGAATATTTGGGGGGAAAGAGAGGATTTTTTTCTCATGCTATTTTTTTCCACACAGGGCTTGAATTCTCATGAGAGGACTGCCTACCTCTGGATCGACACCTATGTCCTGACCCACAGGGTAACATTCTGGGCTGGGGGCTGCCCCCAGCCTGCCCAGAAACCTGGCCACCCTGGAGAACTCCACAGCTCCCTGGCCTAAGACCTCAGGATGTTTTTAGGGCCTCAAGAGACAGGAGGGCTGCTATGATCATGGCAGGATGTTCACTGTGTAAATGAGAGCAGATGGGAGGATGAGCACATCTTACACAGATCATAACCTGTTTTCCCTTGAGCTAACTGGAGGTGAATTAAAACATCCAGGAAAACCCTTGTTGGTGAGGGGAGAAGCAGAATGTTAGTGAAGATGGACAACCCATGTGCCTTCAGCAGAGAGAGAAAGGGTGTGTACTGAGAACTCCAGGAAAGAAAAACAAGAACTGGCTTCATCCTGCCAGTATTTCTAAGAATGAGAAAAGAGGAGCAGAAGTGAGCAATGTGTCAGCCTTCAACACTGACTTATGAATGGGGGCTTGACCTACAGAGTGCTGGGTGAAGGGTGGGGATCCAGGGTCTCACAAGAGCTCTGCAGGGAGTGAATCACAACCTGAGCATGAGTCAACAGAACCTGGCTGTTGTGAAAATGTTAAATGTCAACACAGGGGTGGTTTACACAGAACTGTAACTTATAAAATGCATGAAGCAATCCTTCAGCTGCACTCAGCACTAGTAAGGCCTCAGCTAGAGCAGTGTGTCAAATGTTGAGTGATTTTTTTCTTCTTCAAGGGAAACGTGGTGTAGCTGGAGGGCAGCCAAGCAGAGGGAATCAAGCAGAGAGAATTGGAAGAACCTGTCCTGTCCCCACAGGTCACAGATTATGTAGCATTCAGTGTGAACAACAGAAGACCAAAGGGAACACAGAAATTCAGTTTTCTGTAAGAAGCATATTTTGCAAAAAAGAAGGACTTTATCCATATAAAGTAGGACAAGAATAATAGACTTAATTGAAGCTTGAGAGAATTAGGTTAGATATTAGGAAAAATATTCTAGTCACAGGGATGGTTACAAGGAGAAAGATGGTCTGAAGAAGCTGTAAAAACCACTGAGAGATTTTTTGAGACTGTTTTAAATAAACAGAGGTCACTAAAACACTGAGGGGAGATGCACAATGTGAGCTTTGGGGCCCCTTCTCATTCTGTTTCTGTGTGATTCCCAGCTTGTTAGAACTAAACTTGGCTGATGCCCAGTTTTGCCCACAGACTAATTTGAAACTGATGGTACTGGGCACACTGGTCAGCTCTCATCAAAACCACAGCCAGAAATACTCTCTATTCCACCAACAGAAGCTTTCATGTAGCGTGGGCTGAACTGCAGTAAAATCCTGTGAATTAAACCCTGTTGCATTAAAGTGACATTGATTTCAGAATTTTGTTCTGTGACAAATCCAAACTTGGGATTTTCTGGTCTTCATGTCTATCTTAGGCAGCTAAATGAATGCAGCCCTTCTAATACTCCCTGCGCATTAGGTGAAGTAAATCCTCTCTTGGCAATTATCTGAAGACACCTATTGAGTTCAATGAGAAACAGCAGCTCAGGCAACTGGAGCGCAGAGCCCATTGTCGTGTTTATGCAAAACTTGCTTCCCATGCCCAAAAGCTGTTTGTTCCTCCCTGCTCTGTGCTGCGGATGGTAGCACAGCTTAGCACGTCAGCTGTCAGAGGGGAAGTAGCACAGATGAGAGAAGCACATCTCAAGCTCCTGTTCTTGATATCCCGTGGGTGCCCAGGCAGGACTCGGGGGCAGAAAGGATTACAAAGCAAGTGAACATCTGCCCCAAACCCAGGGGGATCTCCCATAGTCAGGGACACATCCAGTCCTTTTGACACAGTTCCCAAAGGAATTCCACTACACTGGAGGGGAAGCCCTGTGGCAGAAGGGAGGTGGGCCCTGCTTTGCCTCTCACTCTCCCAGGCCAGGGTGTGCAGCCAGAATAGGCAGACAAATCCTTCTCTCCCCATATAATGTATCTAACTTACTTCATGCATTACAGATTTCTCTCCTCACTACTATTATATAGTGGCACACAGCCCGTTCTTCCAGCCCTACATTTTCCAGGACAGGAAGATAGGTTATTTAACAGCAACAGAAAGGGCGTTAGCCTGAGATTGAATTATTTTCTATCCAGGTGTCAGAGCAGACTTTTAATAATTCACAGAGACCCCATAAAGAAATTGGATGGATGAGGCTGACTGGGATTCTTGAGGCACCTTTCCTCAGCAAGGCAAAGGGGCTGCCCTGCAGGGCAGGGGCAGCTGCTATGTGAGGACATTTTATAACCCAGGAAAATTGCATTCACCTGCTAAAATATATTAAGCAGAAACTTGGAGAAGGAAGAAAAGACATTTAAATTTTAATAAGGTCCAGGGGACATGGATAAATTCCCCATGTTCTCCAGTTAGAACAGAGGGAGCTGTTTGTTTAATGAAACTGGTTCAAAAGAAAGTCAAGAGGCAAGGACAAGCTTCCTGGTTTTGGGGCTCCAGCAGCTCGTTTCCTTCACCTCTGCATTTCTGTCATCAGACTGGTTCTGCTTACATGGATCCACTTTTTCCATTTTACTGTGTTTGCCTTCATTTCTCCTCTGCTTATCCTTCTACTCTCTCAGGTTTTTTTGGTCACTAATACTGTTGTTCCAGTCTCATTCTGCCACCCCAGTCATGCTGGGAAGCAAAACAAGTTGCTTAATTGCAGTGCAGTACACAGCAGGACACTTTCCCTCCCTCGTAAGAGGTTGCTTTTATTTGCCTTGCTCATTTAAGTTCTCAGCAGAGAGGACAAGAAGGGATATGGAGCTCCTCACTCTGCTGGCAAATGGTCCATGAAAATGGTTAGAGAGGGGCACTGAGGGGAGCCCACATTTCTCCATGAATGCTGGGTCTATGCCTCGGTCCCAGCTCACCAGCTTTCACAGGCCCAGTATTTGCAGGTGCCCGTGAATGTTCCTGTACAAACACAGTAGCCAAGGGTTTTAAGGATCTGCTAATATTTTAGGGTGTTTCAAGGTAAGACCTTTTTAAAGACCCCCTCCTTTCTGAAACTGGTGAGCTCACAGCTTCAGAAAACTGGCACTGCTACGGTCCAGTTAGGGAGCACAGGCTGCTAACTGTCTGCTTCCAGGTGCTCCAGTATGCATTTCTTGTCCCCTGGATAACTGCTTGAACTAAAGAGTTGCCAGTTGCTGAGCTGTCAGGTTCACATATTTTCTTTTTTCTTTTTTTTTTTTTTTTAANTTTTAACCTAATGAGGCTGGATTTATTTTTAACGTTCCTTATTACCATCGGCTTCTGACTTCCATCCATCTACTGCTGAGTACATGCTGCTCTTGCCAAAGCAAGTGTCTGAGCAGCTCTGTGAGCCCCTGGAACTGTACTGCCCTGCAGGGGATCACATTTGCCACTGCTGTCCCTTCTATTAATTCCATGGCAGCACATGCTGCTCGCCTGCCTTGTTCAGTGCTCTCGTGCTAATAACTGTGCAACCAGTTGTTATTTCTTTCATAACCATTACCATAGCTGCCTGTTGTTAATAATTCAGGGTTAATTACTTACTGAAAGTTTAGCAGAACAATTTAGTTTCACTTAGCCTGTTCATTGATGAAGACTATAAATGTCTGCAGTCTATCACTGATAGAGCCATTACTGGAGTTCGGTATAATTGGCTTTTACTGAAGTGCTGCAGCAAAATTGAGGGTTAGTCCACCTGGCAAAGGGAGCTGTCTGCTTGTACACCTCCTGCGTGGTTTTCCATTGGATTTTGGGCAACCACTTGGGAAGAGAACTGCCACGATAACTTAGCAGGTTTTCTTATGTATCCATTCACATTGCAGCCGTGTGCAAGTGTAGACAGAGCTACAGAAGTGCTGAAGCCCGGCATTAAGAAAGACATCATGACAGCTGTAAAGAGTCCAGCTTTTCAATTAGGCTTAGAGTGCCGGGCTGTCTATCACAAATACATCTTACTGGGGAGAGGCGTACCTACAATAAGGCTTAGATGATAGAGTTCTCTCTGGTTTATGGAAAAAGTGGGGGGAAAAATTGCCAAGAAGAAGCATCATTAAAGGTAATGATGCCTCTTCAGTCAGTTTTCTCTCATCTGGGAGGTTCCTGTTCCCTGAATTTTTGAATCTAGGAGCTGTTACAGACAGAAGGCTCTGGATATACACACTGCTCTCAGTTTCCAGTGAAATGGATGAGAACTGGGACCCCTTTCAGCAATGAGCTCTTTCTGACCTTGCAGTCAGGAGTCCCCATCTGATTCCCAGAAGCAGAAGAAAGGCCATGTGCTGCCTTCCAAGGGAAGGTGGGGTTTATCATTGCACTTCTTTAGAGCAACACCGGACTCTGGAAAATCTGCCCAGACTTCTGATTTTACTTGCATTACAGCATTTGCAGTGACTCGAGGCTGACTGGGTGCATTGTGGTGCTGTGGATTCACTTGAGCCTTCACAACACAGGGCTGTGCAACAGATCATCGACAGCCTTTGGCTGCTCTAGGCAAACACAAGCAAGTGAAACGAAGACAGTTTCCCTCTTAGATACTTAAAAATCCAGAATGGCACTGCCTTCACCTTTGGGTGCCTAAGTGTCCTAAATATGCCTACATATCTTCATATTAAATTATGAGCAAGAATGTGATTAATTGTCCCCTGACCTTCAGTGTCTTCGCTGAAGCTGTGTCACCAAACCGTATTTTGTGTCACTAGGAGACAGCAGACGTAAATCAAATATCTGCCTCCTCTATAATATATAAAAAGGGAGGAAATGAAGTGAGAATTCAAGGAATGAAGTGAAATGAAAAGACAGGAAAGGAAGTAGAATGAAATGAAATTAAATACATATTCAAAAAAATGAAAATACTGAATTGAAGAGGAAATAATGGAATGGAATGAACTGAAGTGTAGTGAAATGGATTAAAACAATGAAATACCCATTCAAATCTTGAGATTTCATTTTATGAAAGGAAATTAAGAATTTTCATTTCGTGAAAAGAAATGAAATGCGAAATCAAGGAATGAAGTGAAATGAAAAGACGGGAAAGGAAAAAGCATGAAATGTAATGAAATGCAAAAAAAAAGAAAATTGTGAAATTACGTGAAAACAATGAAATGGAATGGAATGAACGGAAGTGCAGTGAAATGAACCGAACCTTACTGAAATGATACTCACTGAAATCTTGAGATTTCTTTTCCTTGCATGAAATGAAGAATTTTCATTTCACTAAAGGAAATGAAATGAGAAATCAAGAAATGAAGCGTAATGGATAGAAAGGGAAGGAAATAGAATTAAATGAAATTAAATGTAATTAAATGTAATTGATAAAATATAACATTCTGAAATGAATTGAAAACAATGAAATGGAATGGAATGAAATGAAGTGCAATGAAATTGTATTGGTTTGGCATTGCCTGGTTTTGGTAGCTGGTGGGACTACAGGAGTGGCTTCTGTGAGAAGTTGCTAGAAGCTTTTTCCATGTCTAGCAGAGCCAATTCCTGGTGACTCCAAAGATGGACATGCTGCTGGCCAAGGCTGGACCAATTAGAAATCATTGCAAATCCTCTTAGGTTTTTGCCTCAGCAGCATTCAGCACTGTCAGATCTTTGTATCAGGATGTACTTCAGCCCCAGCTCTGTGAAGTAGTGAATATTTTCAACTCCCATCAGCTCCAAAGTGAGTACCATTGAAAACTAAACAAAAGTTTTAAAAAATAAATAAATAAATCAAGCTTAGGAGTAGCCTCGTTGTTGTGTTGTCCCCATGCATTCATTTTTCTCTTCAGATTAGTCATGCACTTGAAGAACAGGAAGTTCACAATAGGGAAGCCAAATCTCATGTTCATAATCAGGACCCTGGAAAGAAGTCCAGCCTGTAAACCAGAAAAATATTAGCCCGTGATTGCGCTGAAATCTCAACACTTAGTGCAAGATGTGTTCATAAGTGCTTTCCCTAGAAAGCAACAGCCTCTGCCCTGCAATTACATATTTGAGCTCTGTGGAAAAGATTTGTTTACTGAGTGAGAAAGGCACAAATCCCAGCATGCTGGTCAGAAAGAGTCCTATGTAATCATCAGGATTACACCAATACAACCGTTCAAATACCTTTGACATTTGATGAGTATTTTTCTCTTTTACAGAGTGAAGAGAGTTTGGACCTTAAAAGGCAAGTGAGCTGAGGCTTTGATTAGCAGAGCTACAGAAAAAGAAATGAAGAACGACTGTGGAGAGCCGTAAGTATATGCTGAAAGCTTACAGGGAAACTGCTGCCAAGCAGGTTGTGATACATTTTAAATTCCAAATGTAGATGGACTGGCATGTGCAGATGCCAAACACAACTGTTTCTATATAACTTGAAGAAGGTAGGAAATGCAACAAACCCTTGAAAGCACAAATTTGTGGTAACTGGAAAATGCTCCAGTTGAGCAACTGCTTTACCCCTTGGCATGGTCATAGAGAACTGATTCTGCTCTCTTAAAAACAACAGCTGTTCACTTCTGAAGGCTATTTCCGAATTTGCACCATTTACATTAGGGCAAAAGAGACACAAGTTTATACTGTTGTAGCCCATCTGTACTGGGCCTTGACCCACACAGCTCCATCAGTACTGGTGCACTGGCCAGGAAAGCCAGGAGCAAAGGTGATCAGCCACCAAATTCTCACAAATGTACAAAGAAAACAGCATCAGCAATGGGTGGGGTTACTGAAAATGGCAAACATGCTGTTTTCAGGCAAATAGGATTTGTGAGGTGATGGTTGCTTCACAGGCAGTGAGTCACAGAAGCTTCTTGGCATCTGCAGCATCTCTCTTTTCTTTAGGCAGTGACATTCCATGGCAGTAGCAGGTGTAGATAAGAGCAGTGTTTTAGGGCTTGTCCTGATAGCACAAAATGAGCAGAAACTGCTGTCACATCAAAACAGGCAGAAAAACCACAAAAGTGAAACACGTTTCATGCCTGAAAAGTTGGACTTTCAGGTGTGGATGAAGCCAGAAGTGATGTGGCATCCCGCTCCAAGCACTTTCTCCAGTTACTCCTGGCTGGCAGGTGCCGTCGGCATAAGAGCAGGAGTGCAAAGCACCACTTGGTGGAGTTTGGCTTAACCGAGCACTGGGTGAGGTGGAAGGAACTGCAGCACAACTGCTGTATTTTTCTATTCTATATTCACCCCATCAACGTGATTCCCTGCTGTGAGGCAGGAGGTGGAGCGGAAGGGCAGCTCTCTGGAGAGGCCTATGTTGGCCACTGGGAAGCACAGCCTCTGGCACAACTCTCTGGTGGGCGGGTCCTGCTTGTCTGCACCAGTCAGGGGCCCCCCCTGCCCTGGACATAGGAGCCAGAGGCAGCAGCAGCAGCAGCGGGGCTGAGTGTTAGCTTAACACAACGTAGACTTTTAGTGGTGGCAAAGGAAAACACGGAGGCTGCTTCTGAGAGAGAAACTCCTCGAAACTTCCACCATGTCCAGCAGAGCCAATGCCTGAAAGCTCTGACGATGGACATATTGGCTCGCCCAATTAGAGAAGTTGGTAACGCCTCTGTGATGACATATTTAAGAAAGAAAAAAACGCGGGAAACACTCTTGCTCCCCTCCGAGGAGTGGTGAGGGGGTCGCTGGGCCCTTTCCTGGCGAGGGCCGCTGGGGCCCTTCCTGGCGCGGCGGCCGAGACCATGCGGCCGGGACCAGCGCCGGGAGCACCCATGCGGCCGGGGCGGTGCGGCCGCTGCCATCTCCGCGTGGCTCGCAATGAACTTTACTTGCTTAGCCACTTTTAACCGCCCGTGCTGCAGACAGAAGGGCAGGGGCCCCAGCAACTTTTCCTTTTCAGTGCCCTGCATGAAGAGAGGCGCTGAGTGGAGCCAGTGGCCAGCGCGTCTGTGCAGTGCCGGCAGGGACCACATAGCCAGCGATGAAAACATAGTGATCAGTTCCCGACACAGAACACAGACGAGATCAACCTTTTCAGCGCAGTGAAGCTCTGTAAGAACTTTTCAGTTAATAGAACTTGAGAACAATAATACCTACAGACAACAATTTTCTTCCGAGTCAGAGAAATGGAAAAAAAGTGAGGACACCTGAGGAAAACCAACATAGCGGCACCAAGGTCAGTGAAAAGAAGGAGAGGGAGGAGGTGCTCCAAGCATCGGAGTTGAGATCTCTCTGCAAGCCGTGGTGAGGACTATAATACAAGAAATTATTTCCCTGTATTTCATGAAGTGCATGGCGGGGATGCAGAGATCCACGTGCAGCCTGTGAAGAAAAGTGCTTGTGCTGGAGCACTTGGATGCTGAAAAGCTGTAATCTAGTGAGGAACTCGAACAGAGAGAGAAGACCCTTGCTTCCATAGATAGAGAAGCCTTGCTTCCAAACTAGAACAGCTTCTCCTTAAAAGACTAAATTCCATTAACTAAAATGACCCACGGTAGGCAGTTGTGAGAAGACTGCTTGGCCCGCGGGAGTGACTCGCGTTACAGCAGGTTGGGCGGGCTGCTGTTTGTGAAAGTTAAAACCACGCTGGAAAAGTTGGCAGAGCGCTGTCTCCCGTGGGAAGAATCCCATGGCACAGCAGAAGAAAGAAACTCTTTTTCCTAAGTGAACTGAAGAAAGATTTTTTGAAGTGATAAACTGACTAAAAACCCCGTGTTTTGTCTCCTTGCGAGGTTGGTGGAAAAAGAGGGAGGGGCTGGGAAGAAAATAAGTGTTCTAAAGGTTTATTTTAGTTCTCATTACCCTTTTTACTTTTAATTCTGTTAATAATAAATTTTCTTTATACTGTTTAAATTTTGAGCCTGTTTTGCCCTTAAAATGTTTTTCCCCTAATCCTTATCTCAGCTCATGAAGTTTTCATTTTAATTTGCCGTCCTCTGCTTAGCTATAGCAGAGGAAAATGAGTGAATAGCTTTTTGTGGGTGCCTGGCGCTTAGCCAGCATCAAACCCCAACAGGCTGCCACCCAGCTTGGGAATTCACGTGGCCACCCAGCAGTCCTCCCTCGTGAACAGAAGATTACTTCCACCTGCTTCTTGGTAAAAATATGGTCTAGTATTGAGACTTCAGGTCATTATTCTAATGCCTGCAGGAATCTTTCCATGTGAAAAAAATGTTAAGGACTTTTTATCTAGGATGCTACATGCTTTGCTACTAAAGCATTCTGGAGATCCTTAAAAGAGTAATGTTCTGGGAGTGCAAGAAGTGATGTGCCGGTTTTACGCTCTCCTCATCTGTTGTGTTTTTGAGTGGCTCAACGTGACATGTCGCAATTCATGTGTCATTTTTACATTTGGAGAAGTGGCCAGGATGGAGCAAGCCAGCCATCCTGGGTGAGTACGCTTTTGTTAACTGATGGATGTCTCGAGTGCCACAGGAGTCACAAGGACACAAGGCTGTCATGGAGGTGCTAGCTTTTCTATCCCAGCTGCATGCACAACCCTGGCATATTGTCAGCATGTACAGTTTTCAATTTCATGGGACATTCCTTCTGGTGTTACCAGTGGATTTTGTTTTACCTTGATCTCCCCTTTTTGTTAACACTGCACAAACTTATGTCTTGAGGCTCTCTCCTGTCTCTCCCGATCCCACATGCACTGTGTGATTCCCAGGGGGGTTTCCATGGCAGAACCTGAGCGTGCACAAGTGCTTCATGTGTACACTCACATCCCGATGCCAGACAACTCAATAACACAAAAGCTGTCACACGTAATTTTGCTACAGCCCCAACGTTTGAAAGGTATTTAGGTTAGAGTAAAACCACGTTTCAGCTCCAGTCAGCCTTTTTTTGCCGGATACCGGGAACAGCTGGCTGGTGGATGCTACCCGAACAAAGGTCTCCTACTCTAAGTGGCCTCGAGGGGAAGCTGCTGCTACTGTGTCTGGCTAGCTTGATAGCAAGGCCCAAAACAGGGATTTGTCCTGTACAGCTGTGGAGGTCAGATAACCCAGGGCTGTATTTTATCCGTATTAAACTGTGGGAGTACATTTTTCTCCTACAGCCTACTCAGATCTGGGAGAGAAGCAGAGCAAGCTGAATCAGTTCCTCCATTGCTATTTTTTTTCTTATTTTTACTTTGGGTTTAAGAATCTAAAGCAGGGTAAGCACACCTCCGAGGGTTTCTTTTTGCCAAGATCTGACCATGTTAATTTCAACAGAGAAACTTCGCTTTCAGTGTGTGCTAAAATGAAAATATCCTAATTTTCAAGCTAAAATGTAATATGTTGAATTATTCTTAGGTTGAGATGGATAGAGCACTTTATTAAATTGATTAAGCTTTGCTCGTTTAGCCTTTACTGATCTTGCTTTTCTCTTCTTTGCTCAAATTAACACAGTCATATTTGTAACTGAACTCAGTGGTAGCCAAGGCTATAAAGGCAGATAAATGCAAAAACCTGCCTCTCCAAAGTCTTTAGTCTCACTAAGAAAAAAGCTCACAGAAGCAGATTGAGATTAAAATCAATGCTACCTAACCCAAGAAGAAATTCATTTGCAGAGGCTCATTTTGGATTCTTCTATATACATAAAGAGAGAATAATTAACTTTGTACATGCAGAATTTTATCCTTTCTTATTCCATCCATTATGTGGAAAAACTGTTGAGTTCACTGCTTTGATAAAAATCTTTCTCTAGAACACTTTAATTATTCCCAAAATATTGAGGTTTTTTCCCCTGTCCTTTTTTTTTTTTTTTTTAAGTTAGAGGTTTATTAAAGAGATCATAGATTTTCCTATGTTAGTTGTGAAATCCATGGGGGAAAAATATCAAATCATTCTTGGCATTTATTATGATAATTTTAACTGGGACTCATAAGGTAAAGGAATTTAATGGCATTACCTATGCAAGATCTGAGAACGTGTGTCTCCAGAAATAATGACCTTATTACAGAGTTGATCTTGTGTGTGTGGAAGCCAGGTTTAGAAGGAGCCTGGGGGAAATGCTCATGTATTTCACCTGCCTATTGTACATTATAGGTGAGCTCAGAGGTACAATAAGATACACATTTGGTAAGTGTCTTACATATAAGAAATGGGTAATTTAATGCATTAATCACTGGAGTGCAATTACAGGCCTTAATTTAGAAGGTGTTAGTCACTCACTATAGATAACCTCCTGTGGCTATTAGAATTTCACAGGCTGAGTACATTACAAGTGGCAAAAGTCATTTGCACAACCAGCACACACAAGGGGCTGGTTTTGGCTGGAAGCATATTTTTTTCTGTATTAAATCCACTCCATTAAATACAAGAGAGAGCACCTGTTTGGGTCTTACTTCAATAAAGACTATATCCTGACTGCATTTTAAGGGGGCTTATAAAGATTGCACGTTATTCGTGTATTTTATTAACATGTTTAAAATGCTGTGGGATACACTGGAAATGTTATGAGCACTTCAGTAGAAGACATCATAGCTGGTGATAAACCATGGCAATAAACAGCCTATTAACCTGTTGCAGTCTTTATCAAAATGTGAGACAAATGACTGTATAAAACCTGTTAGAGCATTTTAGTGATCTTTTATAAATGAACCTTCATAGATGGTATTTTCTTGAAATTAGTAACATGCTTAAAATTAGGTCTCTCAGTGCTTAATTTCAAGCAGCTGCATAAATCAGGAGACAGTAAAATTCTGTAAGTAATTGTTCCTAATTTTTGGTGTTTTCCTGTGCATATTGGAGAGGACGTCTTTTCTTTTCCCTCTCCATCCTAATCCCTTTTGGTGCTTGCTAGGTGTCTAGCTTGCTGTGTGTATGTGACTTGCATGAGACAAGGGAGGAGCAAGAAATATGTCTGTGCTTAACACAGACACCTTGGCAGGAAGACAACTTTTGCTTTAGTTTCTGTCATTTCTTTCAAGTGACAGAACAGCATGAGAGGGCTGTGTAGGTGTGTCTTTTGTCAAAAATGTAACATGCAGGACATGCTCATCTGCATCATTTGGAATTGCATTACTTCCTCTATGCTAGAAGGCACTGAAAGGTGTCAGCACACTGCTACAGAAAATACAGCTGCATTAACAAACAACTTGGCTGTTTCTTTTCTCTCTGAGAGAGAGAACAACTGCAGTATCTGAATACTTTGGCATCTTTATTATAGACTCCTGTGATTTATGCATGTGAAGCCTGGAGGTTTTTAATAACTTGATCAGAAAGATTTAATCCAGAAGCAAGTCTTCAGTTGTAATAACGGTGTCTAAGCATTGTTCAGTGACAAATCATCCAATACACCAACCCCAAAAAAGTTACAGGTTGGATTTCCAACCATAACTTAGCAAGAGATTTTGCAAAGAAACATTCCTGTAAATTCATGATCACTTGTTAGCAGCAGGTGAGTATACAACAACCAGCAGTGAATACATTGCTTCCATGCTGAAATGTATCTTATGTATTAAATAAAAAGATTCTCAAAAACTATAGCCATGAAAGCATAACAGTCCTGCTTACCTGCTGCTTCAGCCACATCTGAAGTTTTTTATTCACAAACTGAAACTGGCTTAGCTGCCACCTAAACTGCCACAGCATTCTGTGTTTTAGTAATTTCAGTATAAAATATCTCAGCCTTTTAGGTATATAGGCAAACAGTTGAAGGCCCACGCTGACAGGATCCACAAAAACCAAGGTGCTTCCCACCTGCATCAACAAGCTGCAACCACAGGATTATAAGTGAAATATCTACATCAAACAGAATGTTTGTGGCCTGTGAACTGGGGGCAAACATGGTTAAATCTTGATGCTGGTTCTTTCTGTCACCACATAAAAAGAGGTGCTGTTGTGGTAGACTCAGTAGAAAAGAGACTTACTACAGGTTTACTGTCTTTTCCTATTATTTACAGCTATGAGTAATCCTAAAAATATTCAGAACTTAAAGTATCCAATTCCATCTATTCAACCATAAAAGGGAGAAGCAGGACCAAAAAGAAAATTAGTTATATTTTTGAGCATAAGTTTAACAACCATTTCCTCACACTGTAAATTTGCACAAAACAATGGGTGCTTCCAAATACTTCTCTAATAGCCCATGTGTCCTCAAAGAATTGTAGAAGACTTTTCCTATATTTTGCTTTCTTAAATTCCCTGTGTTTTGTTTAAACACACTATTCCAAATTCAGTAAAATAACTTGTCTTCAAGGTCCCATTTCTGTGGTCTTAGAGCTGTTTCAGTGCCAGATCTCTCACCCGATTTAATATAATATTTCCCAGGCAATCAAAGTGGTGCATTTACACAATTTCATTTCATCAATTACTACTCCTGTCTCTTCAATTCTCTTCATTCCCTGATTTTGAGATTTCAACAAGTATAATTTTTGCAAGGTTCTCTCCTTTCCACTGCACCTCATTTCATCCCAATCCATGCCATTGGAGGTGTTTTCAAAAGGGACCTGAGCAGATGGTTCTCGTCCTCTTGTTAGCCACTCAGACACAGGGAGGGGCTTCCTCCGGCCATCAGAGGTGCTTTAAAGAAGGCTCTAGGGAGCATGGTGACCAGGAGTGGGCAAGTAGGGGTGTGGCACAACAGTTTACACAACCAGAGTAAGCAGGCTGGGTTGCAGTCATCCTCCTGGTTGTGAGGTTTTTATTTTGTGATGGGGTTTTGTTCGGTTGGTTTTGGAGGTTTTTTTCCAGCAGTGGTCTCCAAACGATCAAAAGCTATAGCTAGTGAAACAGAACCCCCCAAGAAGGATGTGTCTGTCCAGACCCCTTCCTGTAAGGAGTGTTTGAGGCTGTCAGTAATACCAGGGAATGGTGCAAAAGATGCGTGCATGTGGTGCGGACAGGTGAATGATCTCCTCTGTCTGGTGGCAAGCTTAAGGAGAAAGTAGAAAGACTAAGGAGTATTAGGGAAGTGAAAGGGAAATAGACTGGTGGAGTTTCACCCTTCCATCCCTGAGAGAAGCCCACCAGGAGTCAGAGGACTCCCATGTCTCTTACCATCAGGCAGAAGGAGGAGACCTAGTAGATGTAGGGGAGGGGAAATGGGTACCTACTTGGGGAGTTAATAAAAATTCCTCCCGACCCCCATCACCTACCCAGAATAGGTATGAGGCCCTGAATCCAGAGGGCCAGCCAGATGACATTGAAGAAGATAATCTGCCCAGAGAGCCTTTCAATTACACTTTGTCTGTCAGACAGATCACTACCTCTAACACTAAAAAGAAAGGAAGGGTAGTTGTAGTAGGTGACTCCCTTCTGAGGGGAACAGAGGGTCCCATATGTCAACCGGACCCATCCCACAGGGAACTCTGCTGCCTCCCTGGGGCCTGGGTATGGGATATCACCAGGAGACTCCCTGAGCTGATTCAGCCCGCTGGTTATTACCCACTACTGATACTCCAGGCTGGCAGTGATGAGATTGAAAAGAAGAATACCAGGGCAATTAAAAGAGACTTCAGAGCTCTGGGTCGATTGCTTGATGGGGCAGGAGCACAGGTGCTGTTCTGCTCAGTCCCTTTAGTAGCAGGGACAAATGATGAAAGGAACAGGAGAACCTGCATTATTGACAAGTGGCTTAAGGGCCGGTGCCATCGGCAGAATTTTGGGTTCTTTGATCATGGGGCAACCTTTATGGCACCTGGCCTGCTAGAGCCAGATGGGCTCCATCTAACTAACAAGGGCAAAAGGATTCTAGCCCATGTGGGGGCTGATTGAGAGAGCTTTAAACTAGGTTCGAAGAGGGAAGGGAATGCAACTAGGCTCTCCAGAAACAAGCCCAAGGGGGTTAAGACAGAGCCAGGGTTGAAATCAGCAGCCCAGCTGAAGTGCATGTACACTAATGCACGCAGCATGGGTAACAAACAAGAGGAGCTGGAAGCCGTGGTATAGCAAGAAAGGTATGATGTAGTTGCCATCACGGAAACATGGTGGGATGACTCGCATAACTGGAGTGCTGCACTGGATGGCTACAAGCTCTTCAGAAGAGACAGGAGAGGGAGAAGAGATAGAAGGGTGGCTCTGTATGTTAGCGAGGCTCTCGATGCCATGGAAATTGAGATCAATGATGATAAGGTCGAGTCCCTATGGGTAAGGATTAGGGGGAAGGCCAACAAGGCTGACATCCTGGTGGGAGTCTGTTATAGACCACCCAACCAGGATGAAGAGGTGGATAACTTACTCTATAAGCAGCTGAAGGATGTTTCAAGATTACCAGCCCTTGTTCTTGTAGGTGACTTTAACTTACCAGACATCTGCTAGGAACTCAACACGGCAGAGAAGAGGCAGTCCAGGAGGTTCTTAGAGTGTATGGGGGACAACTTCTTGTCATAGCTGGTGAGTGAGCCTACCAGGGGAGGGACTACACTAGACCTGCTGTTTACAAACAGAGAAGGGCTGGTGGGAGATGTGGTGGTTGGAGGCTGTCTGGGGCACAGTGATCATGAAATTACAGAGTTTTCAATATTTGGTGAAACAAGGAGGAGCATCAATAAAACTTCCATACTGTATTTCCAGAGGGCAGACTTTGGCGTATTCAAGAGACTTATTTGGAGAGTACCTTAGGAAGCAGCCCTTAAAAACAAAGGAGTCCAGGAAGGATGGGCTTGCTTCAAAACAGAAATCTTGAAGGCACAGGAACAGACTGTCCCCACATGCTGAAAGATGAGCTGATGAGGAAAATGACTGGGTGGGCAAGGAGCTTTTGAAGCAACTAAGGGAAAAAAGAGGGTGTATCACCTTTGGAAGGAGGGTCAGGTATCTCAGGAAATGTTTAAGGGAGTTGCTAGGGCATGTAGGAAAAAAATTAGTGAGGCAAAAGCCCAGTTAGAACTCAATCTGGCCACTTACGTGAAGGATAATAAAAAATATTTTTATAAATACATTAATGGCAAAAGGAAGGGCAAGGACAACTTCCATTCTCTGTTAGATGCATGAGGGAATTCAGTAACTGAAGATGAGGGAAAGGCAGAGGTACTTAACACCTTCTTTGCCTCAATTTTCAGCAGAAAGACAGGTTGTCCTCAGGACAACTGGCCTCCTGAGCTGGTAGATGGGGACAGGGAGCAGAATAGCCCCCTGTTGTCCAGGAGGAGGCAGTCAGAGACCTGCCGAGCCATTTAAATGCTCACAAGTCTATGGGACCAGATGGGATCCATCCCAGGGTGATGAGGGAGCTGGAAGATGAGCTTGCAAAGCTGCTGTCCACCATTTATCATCAGTCCTGGCTCACCGGGGAGGTCCCAGATGACTGGAAGCTGGCCAATGTGATACCCATCCACAAGAAGGGCCAGAAAGAGTATCTGGGAACTACAGGCGTGTCAGCCTGACCTCGGTGCCCGGCAAGATTATGGAACAGATCATCCTGAGTGCCATAACATGGCACCTATGGGATGGCCAGGGGATCAGACCCAGCCAGCATGGGTTTAGGAGGGGCAGGTCATGTCTGACCAACCTGATCTCCTTTTATGACCAAGTGACCCACCTAGTGAGTTCAGGGAAGGCTGTGGATGGTCTACCTGGACTTCAGCAAGGCCTTTGACACTGTCTCCCACAGCCTGCTCCTGGAAAAGCTGGCAGCCCACAGCTTGGACAGGTGCACTCTTCACTGGGTTAAGAACTGGCTGGATTGCCGGGCCCAGAGAGTGGTGGGGAATGATGCTGCATCCAGTCGGCCAGTCACTAGTGGTGTCCCCCAGGGATCAGTGCTGGGCCCAGTCCTGTTTAGCATCTTTATTGATGACATGGATGAGGGGACTGAGTCCCACCATCAGTAAATTTGCAGATGACACCAAGCTGGGAGCGTGTGCCCATCTACTGGAGGGTAGGAGGGCTCTGCACAGGGACCTGGACAGGCTGCATAGATGGGCTGAGTCCAACAACATGAGGTTCAACAAATCCAACTGTGGAGTCCTGCACTTTGGCAACAACAACCCCCTGCAGTGGCACAGGCTGGGGACAGAGTGGCTGGAGAGTGGCCAGGCAGAAAGGGACCTGGGGGCACTGGTTGACAGCTGACTGAACATGAGCCAGCAGTGTGCCCAGGTGACCCAGAAGGCCAATGGCATCCTGGCCTGTATCAGGAATAGTGTGGCCAGCAGGACCTGGGAATTCATTCTTCCCCTGTGCTGAGCACTGTTGAGGCCACACTTCAAGTACTGTGTCCAGTTCTGAGCTCCTCAGTTTAGGAAGGACATTGAGATGCTTGAACGCATCCAAAGGAGGGCAACAAGGCTGGTGAGGGGTCTGGAACACAAGCCCTATGAAGAACAGTTGAGGGAACTGGGGTTGTTTAGCCTGGAAAAAAGGAGGCTCAGGAGAGACCTCATCACTCACTGCAACTACCTGAAATGAGGTTGTAGTCAGGTGGGGGTCAGTCTCTTCTCCCAGGCAACCACTGACAGAACAAGAAGACACAGTCTTAAGCTGCGCCAAGGGAAGTTTAGGTTAGACATCAGGAAAAAATTGTTCCCTAAAAGAGTGATTGGTCACTGGAATTGTCTGCCCAGGGAGGTAGTAGAGTCACCATCCCTGGAGGCGTTTAAAAAAAGACTGGACGTGGCACTCAGTGCCAAGGTTTAGTTGATGAAGTGATGTTAGGTCATAGGTAGGACTTGATGATCTCAAAGGTCTTTTCCAGCCTAGTTAATTCTGTGATCCCATTCCATTTTATTCTTTTCACTTCAGTGCAGAATTTCCTCTTTCTTTTTAAGCATTTCATTTCATCAATTTCTTCTCCTGTCTTTTTGTTTGACTTCATTCCCTTATTTTGGGGTTTCAGTAAGTATAATTTTGGCAAGTTTCAGTCCTTTTCACCACATCTGATTTCATCCCAATCCATTTGCTTGTAATCATTCCATTTCCACATTTTTTTTTCTTTTGATTCCATTTTACTTTATCATACTGCATTCCCAGAGTGCTTATTTTTACAATTTCTTCTCTGATTTCAAGATTTTATTTCATGAAAGGAAATTGAATCTTGGGATTTCAGTGGGGATAAATTTGGCACGGTTTGGTCCATTTCACTGCATTTAAACTGCCTGGGCAAGAAAGGAGGCCCTTTTCCACAATACTCATCCCCCAGTGTCTTGAGGTCAGGTAAGAGTTGGCATCTGGGGCTCCAAGGGCAGCCAGAGTCCTGGTTGCTGGCAGCTTTGGTCTGGGAGAAATCCCGTGACATTCGTGATTTTAGGAGGCAGCAGCCCCTTTTGGCAATATGCCATTGGACACAAAGGGTGGCCGTTTTCCATGGGAAAAAAACCTCAGCCTCCAAGTGTCTCAGCGTCAGTTTGGAGGTGGCATTTGGCACTCCAAGGGCAGCCAGAGTCCTAGTTGCCGGCAGCTTTGGTCTGGGAGAAATCCTGCGCCGTTCTCAATTTTAGGAGGCGGCACCCCACTCCTGGCCACAGGCGCCTGGAGGCAAACACTGGCCCTTTTCCATGGGAAACAAAACTCAGCCCCCAGTGCAGTGCATGAAAGAAACACAGTCCCCAGTCATGGTATAACCAGAGACGTTTATTAAAAGTGTACATAGCTTTTATAATATTTTCGCCATCGGGTTAGAATAGCGTGAACCTGAATGGCCATTAGTATAATTGTTAATAAGCTTGCTAACCCAAAATACTCATGATCAATTCTCTAAACAGCAACATCAGACTTTTCTCTCATAGATAAATGCTTATATAATAGTTCTTTCTCCAAACTAGTGTGCACCTGCTTCTTGTTACATTTTTAAAAACTTTGTTACATCTCTCCTGCCCTGACTAAAAAGTCTTTTCTTTCTAGTTAAATGCTCTTTGTTCTATCAAGATCCCTTTGTTTTCTTTTCCTACATCTCCCCCTTTCTTTTTTACTAAGCATTGCAAAGCGAGTACAGTGTGTGTCTGCGCAAGCATTACCTGATTTATATTCTGATTGATTAGCCATTGAATACAAGAAAATACACATGGTAAACATAACCTAATCATTAAAAGTGCTATGAGTCCTGCTACAGTGAAACCAACTACATGTTTGACCCAATGTCCAAAATTAAATCTTCCCAACCAGGAGAATAGGCTGAAAGGATCCCATCCCTGGTTTTGCTGCAGTTTTCCAAACAGCTCTTTCAGTTCCTGGATGCTTTTGTGAATGGATTTGGAGTGGTCACTCAGGTTCATACATCACATTCCCTCAAAGTCTTCACATCCATGTCCTTGGGCTAACAGTAAAAAGTCTATTGCTGCTCTATTTTGCAGTGTTGCATGATGTACTGAGTTGGCATTTGTTAACAATCCTGTTAAAGCATTACTTGTAGCATTACTTTCTTTTGCAAGCCAACAACCTAGTTTATTAATTGCATTCAAGGTGTGTACAGTACCAATAGAGGCAACTAAGGAACTAAAAAATCTCTTTGCAGGATTCCAGAAATCAACTTCTGAATTGCAGTCAGGACCAAATGACTTAGCATCATGTTTATTTCGCCTTTGACATAGTGTCCAATTAGTTAAAGTTTCGAGACTGGGATGAAACACAGTTAAATGACCAAAAGTACCTGGACCTCTGATGCCTTGAGAGGCCACCTAGAAACAGACTAGACAGGAGTAAGGGAATAAATGTGGATATTTATATAAAAGGCCTTCAAAGGTACACCCTGGGCAGGCCAAAGGCTACACCCAAGATGGATGATGAGTCACGAGTTCTTCACACTTTTATAGGTTTGGTCCATTTGCATATCAGCATAAATTTGCCAATTAAAACTTTAGCTAATGATGTCGTTTCTCCAAGCTTACCCCCCTTCTCAAGGTGTTGGTTTACACGTTTTCAGCCTAGGATGGTCTGGGTGTCCTTCGAGAGAAAGCCTGGAGAGGCTTTGTTATGTCTATCTTAGCATGAGAGAACAGGCTACAAGACACTTCAGAGTTATACACTAAGCAATAGAGAATTTGAAAAATATAAAAGCTAAAACCTAAGGCATCACCTCCCACTGCATTACTTGAAATGCCATTCCACGCTCTGTTGCCACATATTAAAAATATGTTATCAGGCAGGCTTATTGCATCGATCTCTGTTGTGATTTGTGAGGGAGTAGTAAAATTGCATTAGGCAGAAGCATTATGATAAATGCCAGTGCCACTTATCTCAACTCCTGTATTGTCTGCTTTAGGATCATTAGCATAATTAAAGTAAAAACACACATGAGCTTTTAAAGAACCTAATATGTCCAACTCTTGAGGCTGCAGTGAGAGAGCAGGGAAGTTACTTACTTTTTTCATGCCTCCATCGGTATTGCCCATATACCATCCCACAGATGGTATTAGATTGCCATGATCCCAAACATGACCACGATGATCTACGCTTACCTGAAATTGTACAATCACTTGTTAACTGATTGTATAATTTGTTCCATTCATCCTCTGACAAAGGAATGCCAACCAGACGTGTCTGAAATGGATCACTAGGACTAGTCATGGATATACAAAGGGTAGATTGGTTAATTGCTTTGGCCAATGTGAGCCAAACATTGGTCTTTGGTCGTCAGACCCATGCTTCATTCACATTCATCAAGAATACGCTGAGGATGACAAAAAGGGTTACATATGTTGTGCCCAAACCCATTGCAACTGGTTACCAAACTAAAATTGCAATGCCTTCAAGTCTTCATCCCTTCTGTGGCGGGTCTGATGTTCTTCGCAGGTAACCAATAGGGTCCTGTGGATAGAGAAACAGAGCCATTACCACGTCCCCATGTTAGCAAAGGCACAGGGCCTAGCCATTGTTAACTCTGCAAGTCTTTTATAAAAAATAGACAGGTGGCTAAGAATCTGTTAAGATATCATGGGAAAACCTTCTTTCACTTGCTGTTTTGTTATCAAATCTGGAAATATTTGAGAAATTTAAAACAAATGTTGCTTTGTTCAATTGTTCCTAAGGTGATATACCAAGGGGATTCCCCCTTTTTTGTTTAAGAAGCATATTCTTTAAAAGGGCTTGTGTCTGTTCCACAACAACTTGACTTGTTGTGTGACGTATACCCCAAGAATAAAAAAAAGTTTTCATTGGTTGTGAAACGTATGCTGGACCATTATCAGTTTTCACTACTTTTGGGACACCTAAGATAGAAATAGCTCGCAACATGTGTTTAATGACATCTCTTTCCCCTTTATGAGCAGAGGCAACAAAAATTTTGGAATATGTCTCAACTGATACATGCACATATTTTAAAGTGCCAAAAGAGGAAATGTGTGTAACATCCATCTGCCAGACTTCATTGACACCCAAACCTCTTGGGTTTGTACCTACTGTAGTAGGTAAGTGTGTTAAATGTGCACAATCAGGGCAAGAATGAACAATTTGACTGGCTTGAGAAAGGGTAAGATCAAATTGTTTACTCAAAGCTTTTGCATTCTGGTAATGAAAGTCGTGTGACAACTTTGCCTGTGTAATATGATTCAGAACTGTTGCCATCATCGTCAGAGTGTCTGTGACTGCATTGCCTTCCATCAGAGGTCCAGGCAAAGATGAGTGAGACCTGAGATGCATAACATAAAAACAGTGAGATCAGCATCGAACATAATCATACAGAGTAGATAGCAGCATAAATAAATCCTTGTTGTGTACTTGCTTTAAAAAGGAATGTTCTATGTGATTTAAAATACCTACTACATACAAAGAATCTGATATTAAGTTGAAATGTGTCTCCCTTAAGTAAATTAAACAAGAGTGACAATTCCACAATTCAATGGAGATACCAAGGGTAAGTCTGAGCCAATTAATAGTTCCTAATAATTTTTGCAAGTCATTTAGTTTTTTAATAGAGGTCTTCAGCACAATGGGCTGAGGAACAATTTTCTGTTCAAATAATAGAAACCCGAGGTATTTCCATGGTGGGATAGTTTGAACCTTGTCTGCTGCAATACAAAGACCAAATTTGTCAAGAGAAAGGCGCAAAAAGGCAAAACAGTTTTGCAATACAACAGGATCATCTGCTGCTAGCAGTATATCATCCATGTAATGATACAACAAAAATTTGAAAATTGTTGCCGCACTGGTTGTAAAGCACTTGCTTCCACAAATTGGCATATTGTAGGGCTGTTTTGCATTCCTTGTGGTAACACAACCCAGTAATACCTTTGCATGGGTTCACTGTTGTTCAAAGATGGTAATGAAAAAGCAAAATGAGGTGTGTCATCAGAGTGTAATGCAATTGTGAAAAAACTGTCTTTTAAGTAAATGATTAACAATTCCCATGTTTCAGGAATCATTGCTGGATTAGGAATTCCGGGTTGCTGAGCACTCGTTGGGGCTATTAGTGCATTGATGGCTCTCAGATCTTGAAAGAGTCCTCATTTGCCAGTCTTTCTTGGAATCACAAATATTGGGGTGTTCCATGGGCTTGTAGAAGGAACTACATTTCCCAGATCTAAGTGTTCTTTGAGCATCTTTTGTGCTTGTTGCAGCTGTTCCCCTCTGAGGGGCCACTGATCCACCCACATAGGAGTATTCGTGTTCCAGGTGAGTCTAAGTCCCGGCTGAATATCAGTGACCCCTTTTAAAAATTTGTTGTCAGTGTCGGTCCCCACTGTGATAACAGATCTCTTCCCCACAGTGTGCACGCAGTAGAAAGTACATATGGTTTGATTCGTGCTTGTTTCCCTTCTGGCCCACATACTGTGAGTTCTTTAGCTGACTGCTGTAGCATTTGCTGACCACTGATCCCTGCAACAATCTCTGATGGAGTGGTCAAGGGCCAGGTAGATGACCATTCATGTTCACTGATGATGGTTGTGTCGGCTCCAGTATCTATCAATCCTGTAAAAGACTTGCCATTTATAACACAGGTTAGAAAAGGGTGCTGCACGGAAATAAGTTTAGTTAGGAGTGCCTGTGGTCCCAAAACCTCCAGTGCCTCTGTCAGCACTGACAGATGGTATTGATTGCATGTCTGGTAATATAGGGAGTGGTATTAGTTGAGCAATGCATGATCCTGCTGGAATAGTACAAGGTGGATTAGGAGTCCAAGCCATGATTTTTATTTCACCCTTAGAATTATAGTCAATGATTCCTGGTAAAATAAAAAGTCCACTTTTAGATGACGATGATCTCCCGAGGAACAATACATGGCATTTAAAAGGAAGGGGCCCATTTAACCTGTGGGGATTAGATGAACCAATGTGTCATTTATTGTTGTTGTGGTAGAAACTGCCAAATTAATCCTGGCACTGTCTGGGGCCCCCAATGTACCTTGAGCTTGAGCTCTGTGGGTTTGCTGTGGCTGGATCCTATTTTGTTGCAGGGCACAGGATCCCAAGCCCCTCTTCGAGTTTCCCTGCTGCGGCAGAGGTTTACCATCTTTGTCATATTTAGAATGACATTCATTACTCCAATGGTAGCCTTTCTGGCGTCTGGGGTACAGTTTACTAGGTTTTTTCTTCCTTTGTTTATTCTTTGAGCATTGCTTGCTCATATGACCTTCCTCTCCACAGTCAAAATATTTGACTGTTGCCTTAGTAACCTGTACCTGTTGAGCTACGGCAATTGCTAGTGAATCTGCTTTGTACTGTTCCGTACCAACATGTGCACAAGCTTTGACAACGTCATTTAAGGAAACACCATGGTTGTTTCTAACTTGATCAAGTGCCTTACAACAGTCAGGATTAGCATTTTCATAACCTAAGGATTTCAGTAAAACTTCTGCTGCAGCTGGTAAATCAATTTGCCTTGTCACAGCTGTTTGCATATGATCAATACAAGTAATGTAGGGCTCTTGAGGTCCCTGCCTTATAGCAGAGAAGCCAGGTTCAGTTTAATTAATGTCCAGCACTCTTTTCAGAGCTCTTATGGCCAACTCCCTTGCTTGGTTAAAAGCTTCTGGGGGCATTCTTAACTGTTCTCTTATCATTGTCTGTGCTCCAGTCCCCGTCAAATGATCCCTTGTTATAGCAGCATTAGCACTGTTTATGTTAGCCCATGCTTGATTTTCACAAAGCCCATCGTACTCTCTCCACCATATAGAATATTTTGCTGCTGTCATATTTGATTTAAATAAAGCTTTCCAATAAGCAGGTAACATAACGTAGCTTTCTGCGATAGCTTCTGTGAGTCTCAATGTATAGGAAGATTGCAAACCATTCTCTTTCACAGATTTTCTTAATTCTTTAACCATTTCATAAGAAAGTTGCACATGTCGAGGCTGATTGCCTTGATGAATCACAGGCAAAGCGTGGAGCAACTCAACATCCCCTTGAAGCAAAGCTGTTTTTCTACGTGTATCTAAAAAGTCTCTTGGCTCAGGGAGCAGCGAAAATTCACCGTCACGAAGGGCTGCTTTAGCACCTTTGCGTCACTAGATGGTGCTGCAGCCATAATTTTTAGCTGTTTCGGCGCTATTTTAGAATACGAATCGCAGACTTTTTCTGCAAGTTCGCCTTCTTTTTCCTCCCCGTAGGTCCCCTCCTCCCCATGCAAAGCAAGTGAATTGGAACGAGAAAGCGGTGCTGTGAGTGCGGGGGAAGTGACTGCAGGAGAATTTATAGCTGGGAGTACTATGTCTTCTGAATCGTGAAAAGCTTGTAATGCAGAATATATAACTTTCCATGTTAAAAATTCATCTGAGTTAATCTCAGGTGTCTCTGTTTGACGTGCTTTTAAAGCATCCCCCACTTGCTTCCAGTGACCGAGGTCTTAGGAGCTGTCAGGGGGGTACCAGGGACAGTAAGTTTTCAACCATATAAGTAGTTATAATAGTTTCTTCTCCTGAATTTTATTATTTTGCTCTTTTGCTATATATAATAAGCAGTCTTTATGAACAGCTTCTAATTTAGATATATTGTTGCCCATTTTATGAGGGGATTGCCCAACTGTGTTGCAAGCTAACCTGTTTCTTAGCCAGCGATTAAAAGGATGTCCTCGGCAATCCTTGAAGCTCACTGTTGGTACAGTCCAGATACACTGCAGGTCCAGGATCGCCTAGGAGGTTGTTTGTCCCTGTGCAGGGAGCCATTTGCATGAGCATGAAGGAAACACAGTCCCCAGTCATGGTATAGCCAGAGACGTTTATTAAAAGTGTACATAGCTTTTATAATATTTTCGCCATCGGGTTAGAAGAGTGTGAGCCTGGATGGCCATTAGTATAATTGTTAATAAACTTGCTAACCCAAAATACTCATGATCAATTCTCTAAATAGCAACATCAGACTTTTCTCTCATAGATAAATGCTTATATAAGAGTTCTTTCTACAAACTAGTATACACCTGCTACTTGTTACCTTTTTAAAAACTTTGTTACATCTCTCCTGTCCCGACTAAAAAGTCTTTTCTTTCTAACTAAATGCTTTTAGTTCTATCAATTGCAAAATCCCTTTGTTTTCTTTCCCTATACTCTAGTTTCTTGATGTCAGTTCAGAGGTGATGTTTGGCACTCCAAGGGTAGCCAGAGTCGAGTTGCTGGCAGCTTTGGTCTGGGAAAAATCCTGCGCCATTCGCAATTTTAGGAGGTAGAACGCCACTCCCCGCCGCAGGCGTCTGGAGGCGAACGCTGGCTGTTTTCCATGGGAAAAAAAAATCAGCCCCCCAGTTCCTTGATGTCAGTTCAGAGGTGGTGTCTGGCACTGCAAGGGCAGCCAGAATCCTAGTTACTGGCAGCTTTGGTCTGGGAGAAATCCTGTGCCGTTCACAATTTTGGGAGGTGGCACTCCACTCCCGGCCACAGGTTCCTGGACTGGCCAAAAGTGCCTGGAGGCAAACGCTGGCACTTTTCCATGGGAAACAAAACTCAGCCCCCCAGTTTCTTGATGTCAGTTTGGAGGTGGCATTTGGCACTCCAAGGGCTGCCAGAGTCCTAGTTGCTGGCAGCTTTAGTCTGGGAGAAATCCTGCACCGTTCTCAATTTTGCGAGGCGGCAGGCTACTCCCAGCCACAGGTGCCTGGACTTGCTGCTCTCTGCTGGTGAATGCCTCACCCATTAGATGCCTTGATTGTGAAGGTATGTGTTCACCTCACTCACTTCTTCCCTTTTACCTGATCTATAACTTCTGAGTCCCTATCAGCAACTCAGAGGAAGAAGGCAGGGGATTCTTGGAGTGCCACAAGCTCTGTGCACTGTCTACAGCTTCTTCAGAGTCTTCTTCAGAGGAAGAAGGCAAGGGCTTCACAGAGTGCAACAAGCCCTAGGCAGTCTCTACAGCTTCCTCTGAGTCCATATCAACATTATTATTGTCCCGAGAATTGGTGATACACACAAGAAAGTGAAGCAGAAGGTGCTGGATATGCAGGCTGAGATGATAGGCATCCTCAAAGATGGCTTAAACCCGGTGATCATCCGTTTGGTTGAGGGAATAACAAACAACCTAAACTCAAAGACTCCCTGAATTATGCTACAGCTGTGAAAGCGCTGGGAGAA
>VWZT01009117.1:2476-70202 GCA_013397055.1 Pachycephala philippinensis
GCCCAGAGCCCAGGGAACCTTGGAGAAAGAGAAGGAAAACGTGTGAAAGCGAGCAAGGAAAAGCCGTGCTGTCTGAACACCCTTGGACAGGGGGAAACCAAAGGCTGTGGCCCAGACAGGTGCTGGTGGTGACAGCCAAGCCCAGCGATTGTGCAAATTCCCAAGCGGGCTCAAAGCTTCTCTAAACGGACCTGAAGTCTCAGTATTTCGGCCCCTCCGTTGGTCTGGTGGGCCTCAACTTTTACCAAAGAAAAAAAAACCTAAGCATGCTTGTATTGCCAAGCCATCAGCGCTGTTCCGATAGATAGGCATTATGTTGCTTTGCAAAGTGAAACAGAAAATTAAGGAACTCCGCAGCTGGGCACAGACTTCTCCTACCAGTGTGCTACAATGTGATGCACAGATGAAACCTGATGTCCGAGCTTCCCAGTGCTTCTTCAGAGAGAATTATGCTATTCCTACAGCACTCCTCATCAACAGGAGCAATGCTTGTGACTAAGCAGCTCATGATAAGCAAGACTGAAGAAGAGATAAATGTACTCAGATGCAAAGGTTTCAAAACTAATCCTAAAAAAGTGTACACAGTCAGAAAGGGACACAGTTTTTAAAGCTGCATTCTTATGGAAAAATCTCTATTCTTAGATATTCAGCGTTCCCTGATGTTACTTCTGTGCTTCATGTCATGTCCTGTCATGTCATGTCAAATACCTGTGTAACTCTTCTTAAAATCATAAAACACAGCAAAACTCATTTGAGCAAGAACTGTAGCATCAGAACTGTTTTCAGATGTTGGTAGGAGTTGGGTTGAACAACCTTCGTTCTCACTAAGAACACGGCAAATAGTGTTTCTGCTGAAATCAATAAAAAACTCACAGGAGCACGGGTCCATCCCAGGGAATGGATTTATTTCAAAAAACATGGAAGCATTTCTGCAGCTCATGACTTAGTTCAAGGCAGGAATTGTATCTTCATAGGGTTTTTTTTACCACACCGAACACATATGATAATCACATGGTGTGACTGAAATAAAACTGCAATTATCTTCTATTACCACCTTTTTGTTTGTTTGGCATTCTTATCTGCAGTCAGTTTAAAAAGCAGGTAAACCTATTAAGTTAACAGTTAAACTAAACACACATTATTATACTTGAGAAGAAAAGCTGGTAATTGATTTATACAAGTTCTCAGAACTACACCTGGAAGCACCAGAAAGCCAGGAAAAAGGTGATTTTCATTCGTTGTAGGTAGGATATAAAAAGAAGCATAAACACATGTAGAAATTCTACAATTTCCATGCTTTCCTTTGGGTTTTACATTCCAGTTTTTCAGATTCTGGAAATTCACATTGATTTGTGTGCCTTTAAAAAAGCACTTCTGAAACTGGGAAAGCTGCTATACTCCCAGTCTTTGAATTTTGAGGCAAACACCTTGTTAGTTTTTTCCTACCCTCTTTGAATACCCCTAATTCTGAGAAAGAAGATTAGGAGGAAGGGAGAAGGACAGGAAGGGAGGAAAAAGAAGAAAGAAGGGGAAAAGAGAAAGAATTTTTTTTTTTTTAAATAAAGTAAGGTAGGGAAAAAATAGAAAAGAGAGAACACTATTAAAAGAACGAAAGATAAGAAGAGCAGGAGAAGGCACCAGAAGACAAGAGAAAGGAGAAAAAGAAAAGATAAAAGAAAAAAGGGAATAAAAAAATAAAAATAGAAAATACTAAACAAGGAAATAAAATCAGAAAAAGTAGAGAAAACTAAAATGAAAAGGAGAAATTTTTAAAAAATTTACAAGCAAGACTGGAATAAAGGGGGGGAAAAAGAAAGGTAGAGGGGGAAAAAAGAAAGAAACGAGAGAAGCCAAGATTTCTCGCAGACCCTGAACCACTTAAAAGGTTCAGATTCTTAGAGCAGAGAATAAGAAGAGAGCAAAAGTGGGGCCACAGTCTGTAAAGCAGAAGTGAACTTGTGCCCAAGGTCTATTTTCTTCTCAAAGTTCAGTAGCAGCATAAAGTGCCTGTAGACCATTTGAAAACTGCTGTGATCTAAGTGAGGTTGGATACATAACTGCAGTGATAGTTGCTCCTGAGGGGCCCATTCCCACCACCCTTACTCATGTGAATTGTCCCTTGGATGCTAATAGGATTGCTCTTGTAAATCAGGGATGCCATATCAGTGCCCAGGGCCCAGGGTTATGCTGATCATGAAGGGCTTGATCTTGCAAACCTCATTCATGGGAGCAGCCCTTTCTCATGACAATTTTCCCATCAACTTGAAGAACTGTCCGTGTAGCTGGAGACAGTAGAATCAGGACACAAGTTTAGGGTCAGCATAAAAGTAGGAATAAAAGAGTTTTTCATTTAACCTCCAGCAAGGAATAGATACTCCCCAAGAAGGCCAGATAAGTGCAATCATTCTCTTTTAACTGCAGGGAGGGCAAAAGAGAGGCATGTATTGATCAGACTTGTTCTGTCCTGTCTCCTTCTCTGGCTCCATTTATTCACCATAATTAGAGTGGTAAAGAAGGTAGCAACAGTACATTTTCACCACACCTCAAGCTTTTGCTCATCATCCCCTTGGTAATATAAATTAGGTGTTTCTTCAAGTAAAATTGGCAAATTATGCTTGCTTCATGAAATAAACCGGTGCTTTCTGGAGTAAAACAAATCGTGAACACTAAGATTCGATCCCTATTTTAACTTAAAATCTGAAATGCTGTTTAAATACCACAAGAAAAGTGTTACAAAAATGTTCAGTATGATGGACTGGAGTCATTTTTTGTGCTGCTCTATTAAAACCTGCACCTTCTGGTTAGGAAGCATTTTCACTTTATCAAATGTTGACACCTATGTAATTTCGCTGTGATTCACACACTTCCTCTTCTTCATAAGATCTCAAGCTGCTGTCTGGTTTCTCTAGGGAACTGCTTCAAAAACAGCAAGAAAGGATCATTGTTCCATTGGGAATACTTCCTGCTGGGTATAGCTCAGTGAAGGCTCCTCTGGCATAAGCTGCCTTTTGGTTGAGCTTCTAACACCAAAAGAGCAGTGTCCATCCATCTGTCTCTTTTATCCGTGGCACTGTTTAGAGGACAACAGTTCTCAGTATTGGAATTTGCCATTTTTTCAGAATTCCAGATGCTCATTGGTGAGACAGAAACAACAGTAAATGATTGAAGTGACCGGTCACGGTGAATGGTGACCAACAAGCAGTGAGAGAAAAAGATACAAACTCCACAAAGTACAGGAGTGGTCATATTGATGCCTTACGTTTTAACTTTTGTATTTTTCAAATCCTGCATTCCCAGTGTGTAACTCTGCAGTGTCCTGCAGCCTGGGAGCTGCTGCTCTCTCATGCTGAGACAGACAGAACAAAGCCTCTCCAGGCTGCTCTCCAAGGACACCCAGCCCGGCCTAGGCCCAAAATGTGTAACCCAGCATCTTGAGAAGGGGGGCAAGCTGAGGGGAAATTCCATCATTAGCTAAAGTTTAATTGGTGAAATTGGGTTGAGATGCAAATGGCCCAAAGCTATAAAAGTGTGAAGAACTCGTGACTCGGGGTCCATCTTGGGTGTAGCCTTTGGCCTGCCCAGGGTGTGCCTCTGAAGGCCTTTCAAATAAATATCACCTTTATTCCCTTCCTCCTGTCTAGTCTCTGTTTCTAGGTTGGCCTCTTTAGGCATCAGTATCTGCTGATTATATGCCCGGTTATACATCATTTATACATTATGCAGAGACCCCACAAATCTCATTTGCTGGTCATTATCAAGTTATCATCTACAGTTGCTTACAGTCTTCCAGATCAAAAGTCAGGTGCAGAGCAATCATAAATAATCCAACGCAGGCAAATCATTTGTAATCTGTGCCCTACCAGCTTGATGTCCCACTTGAGGAACAACTCGGAAAGGGATTGATTGGCAGGCATGTAGGAAAACCTGTTTAGTAGGTCTATAGATGGACCTTTTTTTTGCCTTGGTTCTTCTTTCACTGCATAGGAATACTGCAACAGCCTTCTTGCTTCTGAAGATACAGAACCACTTTTGCAGCTGGCAGCAATGCATGTGTGCTGAGGTGTTTAAAGCCCCGTGCTGAACTGAAGGGGAAAGCTTCACTCAACTTTTGTGATGCTATTTGAACTGTACAGTTGCTTTTATTAGGAAAGCAAGATATTATTATCATTAAAGGACATGAGAGAGTTGATATGTGCCCATAAAGCAGGGTTTTCAGCCACCATAGTAACTTTCTTTTAAACTAATCCAATGAGAGAGTTATTTGTTAAACATTATTACACACAGCTCACAGAACAAAATCTGATCCTTTAAAATAACTCTGAAGTAGCAGAAGGAGAAAATATTCAGTATAAAAGCAGAATGCTTTTCAAATTGCACTTCACAGATTGAACTGACGAGTGTAGAGAACAAAATGATTTTTAAGACATTGAGGTTTTGATCATTTGTATAAGAGTCCAGTGGGTTTTACTTGTTATTGTACTACTTCTGTGCTCCAGAGACACAAGGAAATTACAAAGCTGTAGACCAGACTGGAAGATTTCTTGCCACAGTGACACTCCCAACTGCACACAGAAGGCTTGAGTGAGCTACTGAAATGATAAAAAGTATCTAGCAAGAAGCTGCCAACTTATCTGTGCAGACAAGATATTTCCATAAGTAAACAAGCAAAAGCTTTACAGTTATTGGAAATACCTGTAAACAGACAGACCTTGTATGTCTATAGATAAATTGGTAAAGTGATAAAGTTGATTTTTGAAACTCTCCCGGATCATACATTGTACTACTTGTATAGATGTATTTATGTAAGGCAGTAAGAGTTTGGCCCTGCGGATTGAAGCAAGCTCATTTTCTCATGAGGGTTCTGTGCTACCCTTGGATGGTCTGAACATTTGGTTTCTGTTAATCTTAACTGGATTCGTATCACAGTTGAATGTTAGTAGGCTAAATGGTCCTAGTGCACATTATTAGTCATCTAAAATTGGAGTTTCTTAACACTTTATTTGTGTGTATATATATATCACTGATGGGATGTGAACCATGTTTAGCTAACAGAGCAGCTTCTGCCTGGCATTTTGGTGATGATTGTGAGAGCTGAAAGCAGGGAAGGAGAGGGATACTATTGCCCAGGTGGCTATTTTTGAGGCGTAACCATCTGAAAGAATTAAATGTTCCATGTAAGCAAAATATTGATCAGTAGTAATCACTTGTCCTTCCAGCAGGCAGGTATCACTATCTGTGCTTGGGATTCAGTGGAAGTTCTACATCAGAGGATGTGGGGAGAAGAAACAGGGCCCCCAGATTTGGGGTGTCTGTTTTCATCCTGCGGGAAAGGAAGACAGGAGATTTCTGCCTTCAACCATTCAGCTGTGCCCAACTCACAGACTGAAAGGAGTTGTGTAATGAATGCAAAGTGAGTAGATTTTGCTAAGTTAGAAAAGAGTGCCTGGAAAGTGCTTGTCTGGGAGTTCCCTTTGTGTGTGAGTTGTTCCCATGTAAGGGTTAAGAGGCAGGCTGTGTAGTCGGTGTGAGGCAAACACCACTTTTAAAAAATCAATTATCTGCAATTATAGGGCCTACTCCAACAGTACCTTTGCAGTATGCAGAGCTCCCCCAGGTAGCACAGCTATTTTTATTAGTAATCTCCCCTCCTCCAGCTCTCTATACAGAGCCAAGTTTAGAGTCAGCAAAATTACTTGGAACCAGCACATTTTATCCCCAACAGCCCAACCAACCACAATTAAACTGTATTACCATACATTAGGCTTTAAAGGGGTTCCTTTAGTGCAGTGGATAAAAGGCTGTAAGGAGAGAAGGAGAGGCAAAGGAGAAGACAAACATTCCGTGTGTAACAGGTTAAAGTCCTCCTCCATTTCTGTCCATTGACTTCAGTTGGCCGGGGATGAATACAGACAATTCAATATTTAACAATCAGCAGCTTTGCTTAGTCGGCAAGAAAAGAAGCAATTTAAGGTCCAGAGCCTTCCCCATGCTTTTTCTGCCTTCCTGAATCTCCACTAAGTTGCAGTAGCTCTCTCCTGACAGAAATGACACTCCGCAGGGTTGGCTCTTGGATATTTTCTGCTGTGGTGCAAGATTACTCCTCGTGGTTTTATGGGGCAGCAGTAGACTTTAATAGTCACCCGAGACAATTATTCAGATACTGTATTGTGCAGTAAGATTGCTTTTGAACAGCTGCAGAAATACTTAACACAAACACACTCCCTAAAGCCCTGGGATGGGAAATAAAAACAAACAAGCCACAGTAGCAAGACAAGAGTCTGCATGTTACTCCATCATTTAGCTCGTAGAAAAAAGGAGTTGTGTAATTGATTTAAAAGTTAATTGGGACAGGGACAATTTTTCATTTAGTGGTCCATATAATGCCCAGTAATAATAGGCTACAAATACATACACAGTCACTACTCAAACACAAATCCTCTTTGGGCAGGGTTGTGACCCAGTGTATGGTTCTTTGCCAGGCAATTCTCATTAAAAAGATAAAAAGGTGATAAGATAGGGATGCAATTATTCTCTTCAGTAGTGATGATCTTCTTTGGTGCAATCCTGTTTACAAAGAACATCACAAAATCATACATTCCTCTGGTGAATATGGGCAATTTCCTTTCTCAAAGCTTCAGCCTTGCCATTCTGATGAATGCCATTCCTTAACAAAAATACTATTTATATTTTTTCTCCTCCAAGCCACTATAACCAGTGTTTCTCTGTTACACTCTGCTGCAACTAATTAATTTCCTTGCCATTGCAATTCTAACTAGTCCTGGTGAAGATCTTTTGGCTGATGTAACATATTGTGGCTTAGCTTGATGCTCTCTGTTGTTTTAAGTCTCAAAATACAAACGGATTTTCAGCCGCATTGTCAATTTTGCTTGAATAAAGAGTACTCATAAACACATAAAATTTTATGGAATCTCTTAATAGGTGTCTGGTCATCAAATCCTGGCTCCAGCTCAGGACTCAGGAGGATCTGACAGTAGAGCAGGGGAAGAGAAGTACACTTGCTTAGTTTAGACTCTGAGAGGCTCCCTGTTTCTTTTTAATTCAGCTGGGCAGTTGGTGGGGGCTCAATGGGCTCAGCTAACCCCCTCCTCTGCTGTACCATAACTTTTCTCTTAAGACGCACTTTGAATATATCCTCACCATTTCGTCCCAGGATGGCTATGCAGGCAAAGTCAAGCTGGGACAATGTTTTGTACAAAATACAGTGCATGATATGTAGGGAATTTAGTGGCTGAAAGACTGCTTGTTCACTTTTTACTCGTGTGCTTCAGTGAAATTGCTCTTGATTTACAGCTGGATCAGCAAAATCAGAATCAGACCCTTGCTGCTCATTTCTGTGGGAGCAGGACTAGGCCTCATGTGCTCTTGTGCTCATTATATATCTCAGTACCAAGTCTCTCAGCTTTGATTCATAGAGTTCTCTTTAATTTGGTACATGCAGCCTTCCAGACTAGATCACATAGCAGCAGGATAACAATCCTCAGGAGAGCATTTCAGTTTGAGAAATTCATGAAGAGGGTGACTTTGCTGCTTACCTTCAATGACACTTGTGGAATAGGAAAGAGAAGAGTGAATGAAATGGAATTGCCAGCTTGTTTCAAAATGTATGCTCTATTATACAGCAGATGACAAATAGCGTCCTCTATAACATTATTCTGGGAACTGTGCAAGTTTTTGTTGGGTTGTTGTTTTTTCTTCTCTATAATCTGTCTTTTCACATTTAGACCAGGTTTTTCTTACCTGTGTGCACTGCACACGGGTGCTATGAAATAATTCCTTGTGCCCTTCTGCAAGGAAGGCATCCACAGGCGTTGCCTGGGGTGAAGGCAAGCAGGAGGAACAGAGCCTCTTTCTACCATGCAGAAGGGAAAGACCTTGAATTCACCCCTTTTCTATTCCCAGCACTGTGACAAGGAGTGTTGAATTCAAGAGTGGGAGAGAAGTCATCGCAATGTGAGGTGTTACAGATCTGGGGCAGGTCACTTCCTCGTGGAGCAAAACAATGCTTTTCTGAGCCATGAAAAGTCATGTCTGTGCCTCCTTACATGGGAGGGATGGCAAAGCAGTAACCTTGCCTTCTTCCAGCAGGAATGAGCCACTTTCCTATCGGAGAAGGCATTTTACTATATATTTGGGTGTACTGAAGCTGAGGGGAAAATGTGTCTCTGACAGTAGCTCTAGTGAATCATCAATATATGTATATGTATAGAATGAGTGTAGGAGCTGTGCAGCAAGAGAGAATGAGAAAGGGTTCCTAAAAGAAAAGTGAGCATCTTCCCACTTTAAGAACAGCAGGATTTTTCTCCTGTCTGTGGAAGATTGGCTTCCCACCCTGGCAGCTGCACCAAGACCATTTGGTATTGAGCTCTTGCTGCTTTTCACACTATCCTAATTTCCACACAGGTGCCTCTTTGCAAAAGGCAATGTTGGCCTCCAATGGTAGCATTAACTGTCTTTTACACGAAAAAATTACTTTCTTGTGAAGCAGAGAAAAGGATTTTCATGGGATTACAGGTTGAAGAGAGTTGGAGAAATGTGCTTGACTGTATCCTAAGAAAAGATCAAAGCAGAGATCCCTGACGTGCCACCTCCTCCCAGTCCAAGTCATACTGCCCTGGCAAAAGTCTCCCAGAGTATGCAGATCATGACCTGGACTCCTACCTCAACGATGACCTGAATGATCTACAAGAAGAAGTGAGAGAAGCCTTTTGAAGGGGAAGCTTCAGATGAAGGATGAAAGTCAAGTTCTGTCCTTCCTTGTGCTGGAGCTGACTGTTCTTGCTGGGCAAGACTGCAGGATTTTCTTCTTAACTTCATAATGTACTTAATTAACTTTTAATAAAGTGATTATCCTTGGTTTGGAGGTGTAGGGTTTTTCCATCCTTTTATCATTTTTTTCCAGCTGTTAGCATTGTGCTGCGTGATAAACTCAGAGACTTCATTGCCTTCCCAGTCTAAAGCAGCCAAATCAAAGAGCTTCTCAGCAGCATAAGTGAACCCCTTTAGCTGCCCTGCATAACCTTCCAAGCCAAGGGCAAATTCTACCCCATATTCTTAGATTTTATGTATGTTCACCAATACATTTCATTCACGTTTTCTTTAAAACTTTCATGAAGTTACTTCAGTCATTTAATTCCGAAATTTCAGGTGCACCATCTCATTTTTAACTTCTGAAAAGCCTCTCTGAAATTGTGCCCCCTCTACTTTTGAAACCGGTTCAGGGACTCTTATCACTCATTCTTGCCACTCAGTATTCCCTCTACTCTTCCCTTGACAAGGCAGATAAATTGATATTAATGCTACATAAGGGAGGTCAAGGGCACATTAAAGTGGCCTGATTTGCCTGAATGCAGTCTTTCTGCTACTGGCCTTCCACAAAAGGTGCTGTTAAACTCTCTGGACATTCCATTAATTCCAGGAGGAGCAGTGTAAGTTTCCTTCCTTCACTAAATTTTATTGAATAAACAAGCCACCTACAAAGTTTCATGACCTTTTACAATATGTTCAGAAACACCTAAAATATAACTATTGCTTAATGAGCTATACGGACTTGAATTCAAGTTTTTTGACTACTATTCTTGCAGAAATAAACGTAGTTGATTTGTTTCTTCCACTGCAATAGACCCAATCCAAGTCCTATCTAACCCAATAGATTTTTTTTTTTTTTTCTAATTTTTGGGATATGGCTCACACTCAGCTTAAGTGGCACACAAGGATTTCACTCATTTTCATGCTTTTCAAAAATAACCCCAGTCACAGGTAGTGGCACCTCCTTTAAACCTGAATTTTCCTGTTGATGAAGAAGCTTCAGAGTGGATGTTGAATGAGTCGAGCCTATCTGCAGCTCACCTCTCACCAGTGCAGAGAGCAACAGCAATGGCATCTATTTTCTAAGAACTTTACCCTACAACAACTGGAGATAACTTATCAGAATAAACACTGATGGGCCAAAGTTTCCATCTAGTCAGTCCATGCCAGCTGGTAAATTTGGCACCTCTGATAAAGCAGTGAACTTAATTTTTCACTTCTGCACTTTTGTGCAATAGTTTTAACAAAAAGTAGTGGGTGGCTCCCTGTGCAAATTGCTTAGAGACTCAAAGTTCATTGTGTAGCACTGGAAGGAAGTAAAATTGTATTGTATTGTATTGTATTGTATTGTATTGTATTGTATTGTATCGTATTGTAATGTCTTTCTGCAGAATGCATGGTTAAACCAGAATTTCTACATTTCTTCAGAATGGTGGTTAAAATGTACTAGCCAAAGGTTTGCTTAATGTTTTGTCGGTTTGATTTACATATTGGGAATGTTGGAGGTTTTAGGCCGGTTGTAAAGAAACAAGTTTAATTTCTCCACTTTCTTGGTTGTATCAATGCTCTAAGTGTTGCATGCTTTATTAAAATTAATATGAGTACTGTTGTTTGATGTTTTTAACTGGAGCAGTAGCTACAGGTTCCAGTTTACCTACATGCTTCAAACACTTAAAATAAAAGTCAGACCTGTCACAATACCTAAAAATGGATATATATGCTTAACTGTGCAATTACATTAGTGTCAGTAATGTGTATATTGCACAAAAATTTAGACATGACCATACCTCACTGTAACATTCAGGCTTATTGGAGCAGTAATAATTTTGTAATTTTATTTTTTCTGCTCGTTTAACAAACAATAAGAGATGGTGATTCAAAAGTTATACCTCTAAGGCCTGACAATGTATTGCACGACCTAATGATGATTCCTATTACATTTGTGGAAACAGTTGAAAGAAACTGCGGAGGGATTTGGACAGAAGGAGTTGAGGTATTTATGGAAGCTCCCTGTGTTGGCCTTACGGGGGCTGAGCAAGGTTAAGCACTGTGAACTTTTCCCACAGTGCACGACTTCTTCCTTGTAACCTGCAGGTGTTGTCTTATGTAACTCAGCTCTGCTGATGCTTGTGATCGTGTTGCAAGTTCTTTGATACTCGATGTTCTTCCTGAAATCCGAGTCCTTCGGGCAGGTGAATCTCTGAGAATTTCTCCTGGCAATCCTTTCTCCCTGGCAATCCCAGCTAGTAGAGGAGGAGGGAATTAAAAAATAGGGCTGCATACAGCCCTAAAGGTCAAACAACAACACACATAACACTGAGAAACATAACCCTCATTCAGAAAGGGAAAATCTATTACAAATATTTTCACTTACGGACTTTGCTTTGTCTAGACCTGATTTTTTTAAAACATTGGTTTAATTCCTGAATCAGTTCCTTTGGTTTCAGCTTGGGTCAGAGGTTTGGCAACTGTTTCCCCATATTTTTATTTTAATTAGACTCTCCCTGGTTTTTATATTGTCTATTAAAACAGTGTTTAAAAACTGCAAAGTCTGCGAGGCCTACTTTTCTGGTCAGTACAGAGTGCCCTCACATCACATTGCTCTTAATGGAAATTAATTGTATCATGCCTATAGACCTTGGAGCAGTTTTGCAGATATTAGATTCTTAGACATCTGTGGTGTTTTATTATTGATTAAAGAATGAGAGGAAATCTCATGGTTTAAGACCTTGTAGTGGGATTTATGAATTACTCCTTTTCCTATGTGACCCTTGGCAGGTCATTGAATCTGTCTTTCAGTTTCCCATCCGTGAAGCAGGGAATAATGATGATTTTCTGCTGCTGCTCTTTGTCCATCATGCCTACTTAAATAGTGCACTCTTTGGAACAGGACTTGCTACTGGGTAGTGCAGAGAAATTTCATTCTGAGTTAGGATCTGCAGCTGTAATACAAATAATTAATATCAGCATTAAACAGTCAAAGGTATTACATCCAAGATGCATTTGGCCTGAGGCCCACATAGTTCTTAAAATGATGGATTTTTAATTGATTATTTGGAATGAGACCTTTTCTCAGACTAGCTAAATCGCTTAAGACCCACGCACACCAGCTATATTTAGAGGCGAGGAGGTGGCAGAGTAATTCTTAAAGTGCTCTGTTTCTAATAACCCAGGTGAGTGACAGTCTGTGAGTGCTGCCTCTTTTAAAGCAAACATGACTCACAGCCCCCAGGCTGCAAGCATGTGCAGGTTAGAAATTGTATTGAACTGTCCACACTCAAGAAGCAAGGAAATACAGCCAAATTCATAAACATTGAATTTCATAATTTCGGGTTAGTACAACAGGGTAGTCACACTAATGGCTTAGCTTCTCTAGCAGCAAAATGCGAAAGGACTGTGTGAAATTGGGGCAAGGTTAAGGTGAGTCTGGAGTAAACAAGGCAATATCTTCATCCCACAGCACATGTTGATGCTTTCAGAAAGCATTCTGCAGAAATTACATCTTTATAAGAATATCTCCAGAGTCCAAATCAAAGGCAAAATGGGAATGGCCTTCTTGATGCACTGGTGTTTAATTCTTGTTGAAATGGACACACGCACACACAATTGGATGCTTCCCAGGCATTTCTTGTCCCAAGCAATTACCAGCACCCATGAATGGTCTCTCAGTCCCACCTGGTGCACGGGAGGGTGCACGGGAGGCTCTTCTGACACCCCATGCCTTCTCACTTCTCTGCCCAAAGCTAAAATAAGCAGCACAACAGGACAAAACTGGTTTCCCAGTGCAAGAGGAGTATTCTGGCTTCTTGAAAGATGCTTTATGTCACTTGTACTCCTGGGGACGATGGATCCAACTGATCCTTATTTTGTGTCCTAAGCTTGTCACTGACCTTGGCACCCAGCCACGTTGCACTGTTCCTTTTTCTGTGAGATTACCCAAGGCAGGCACTTCTCTGGGAAATTGAGTGTTGCCAGGAACTCCCACTGAAGCAACAACTTTCTTTCATCACAAGCTGCAGAGTTAAAAGCACACTTTGGTTTTAAATGCAATAACAATATTCACCCAGGCTCTGGAAGAGCTGCATCTTTGTTCTAGCAGATTCTCATTAAAGAAGTTAATGGCTGCATGAAAAATTAAGCTAGTTCTAACTACTTTTCTTCTAGAGGTAGTTTCACTAGAAATCAAACATGGTCCTTCTTCCCTCAATCGTTGCCTCTTTTTTAATAGTTCCCATGTTTCATTCCCAAATATTTGCATTCAGTAAGCATGAAGATAGGTGGAGGACACAATGCAGATGTTTTGGTTCTGAGTTTCCTCACCTCTTTTCTTCCTTTAGAGCAAACACAATATTGACTTTGTGGTTGCCTCCCAGTTCTGCTTCTGGGCATTGAACCCAGTGACAGGTGAGAAAAAGGCACAATATCTGCTTAACAGGCAGTGCACACCCAGCTCTGCTATGGCTAAAGACAATTCCCCATGTCAAAAAATCAGGTAATCATTACTCAGTGCTTTTGCACCAGACTAGGAATCTCTGCATTTTACAACATCTCCTTCAGGTGGACCTGAGGGAACCTGACAGGTCTGAAAAAAGGAAGACCCAGTACCATGTACCAAGAATCTGGTGATGAAAGATGTTCAGCGTCCTCCCACCTAACTGCAAACACGCCTTCAACTCTGACCCACTTTGCTGGGTGGTGTCTCATGTAATCCTTCACCTTTTTAAGATTTGTGTGTGTAAATAACTGTATAATACTTACAGATAATAACTTTCATCACTGTAGAGAGGCTGCCAAGCTCTGAAGCTACCAGGGTGTACTGGATATAAGGTTCATCTGGCTCCTGGGGGTGTTGGACAAGCTGAGATCAGCCTAATAAAAGTACGGGAAGACTGAGAACCAGTAACAACTGCAATGTGTAAATGCTTTGTGTAACATCTCTTAACTGGAAGTATTTCATGCAAGTTATTGCCAAAGATTCAGATTTTGTTCTACTTTCAGAAGTTCCTTTATTTCCACAACACTACAGTTAACTATTTAGTTGGGGACAACCAAATTAACTACTCTTTGTCAGTCTAAGCTGCTCAGTTTATAGTTGCCAGATATCTGAAGCATAAAATTTAATATCTTTTCCTAACATTTGTTCCTCAAAATTAATAATTCTATAGATAATTTTCATTGTCTGCATAAATATCCAGTCCCTTTTTCTACCTTGTCAAGTTCTTGGCTTCCAAGAGAAATTAATGTCAAAGTCCAATTATAAGCTGAGTAAAAAAGTATTGTTTTTTCAGGGTTGGATTTTATTCTTCCTAATGGCATTGAGCTGAATTTGTCTTCTGGTTCTGTGTTATGAGACAGTGAGAAAATAAGCTCCCTATATCTTTGTTACTGATACACACTTTCAGGATTATCCGTTTTAGAAAGGACAGTCTTATTATCCTTATTTAACTAAGAGACAACAGTTTCAGGGATAGATGGAGTGATTAGCAGTTGAATCATACTTATGTTTCAGGCTAATATTCTCAGTTCTTTCCTTCCTTAATATTTGCTTCTATCACAACCAGCTTCCAAGAAAGGCTTTCCATCTGCTTCCTGTGCATCCCCCACCACTTTACCTGCTATAGTTAACCCTTTCTCTTCCAAGCACACTGCCTCCAAAGTCCAGTAGAAACAGTGGAAGGTCCCTATTGATTGCAAAATGTCTGTAATCAGGTCATGGGGAAGTGATGTGTTAAAGGCATAGTTTTGTTGATTTTTTTTCTCTTCTGACTCAGCCTGGGAAGATTTGGCACCATTTCCAGTCTCTCTGAGAGAGGATTAGGATTTAGTTTTATTGGTTTATGTAGAAAAATTATAATCCATAAACTGACCTTTCCTCCTAAACCCAGGATTCTTTTGGTGCGTGTTTATTCCCTTTAAGTTTCTACTTAATGGGTTGTTGCCCTGAGTTGTAGATTCTGTTTACTACAAGATCTAACTTGATTTATTTGCCTCCACGATACAGGACTTTCTGTTGAAATCATATCCCCTGTAAGCTATTAGTCTAATCAGTCCAGCTCTTGAGGAAGCTGATAAATCAACAGTATTTTGAACCCCAGGTTCCCTTCAAGGACTCTGTGTCAAAGGGCTTTGGCGTTCATGTCGTTCCCTGTAATGAGCTCTGCCCTGGAAGGACAGAGAAAATACAGCTTGATAGCTGATGAATGTTTGAGAGTCTTTCTCCAGAGCAGGACTGTGATTCTCCTGCATTTCAGTAAAATACTTACAAGCTAATTTAGTCAGTGTGTTAGTGGTGGTTAGATGTGGATGCTTGACCACTAAAAACTGAACTGGCAAGCTACATGCTCCTTTCTGCTTAAAGTCACTTAAGAGAAGGGGAAGTGATTATCTAGAGTGAGCTGTCAACCTTTATGCCAGCTTTCCTCCTGATATGATTTATAAAACAGCTAAGATAACCTCTTGGGGGGAGCTTTGCAATGGAAATAGCAAGTGATTTTTATTCTAATGAACATAACACTGTCACAAGTTTAAAGTTCAAATCTGAGGTACGAAGGTTTGGGGGAAAAAAAGAGCCCGTAAAATACGAATGTGACAGCATATGTGTTCCTTTCCTGCACAGCGTATGAAGCAGGAGAAATAGGCAAACTTTATTTTTCTAATGAGGTTTAAAATATTTTTCAGTCTTTATCAGGCAGAAGGTCCTCAATACCAGTTGTTTTTTGGTGGCTGGGTTTTTTTTTCCTTCACAAGCTCCCCGATTAAGATGAGGCATTTTTCTCATAGCAAGCTGTGCTGTGCCCTTTGGTCCTTCAGCATTGCAAAATGTCCTGTCACAATTGGCACTCAGTAAATAACCCTTGGTTGGCAGCTGTGGCCAACAGGCAGAAGGCTGAATGGACTACAGGAATTTAAACTGCTAGAGGAGGCTTGTCCTGACCAGCATTTAAAAACACCAAACTACGATTTATTGCAGAACTTATTTCTTCTTATTCTGTTAAAAAGAGGAAAATAAGAAAAAAATAAAATAAAGCATCAATTTGACAGCTTTCATTGATATCTAGCTTACTTCAGAACTGCTTTAAAAATAAAATCAAACTCTTTTCTAGAAACCGTGACATGCAAAACAAAAACAGCAACAACTAATTAGAAAGTTTATACATCAATGGCAGGTTAACCTGCCCCTGAACTTACCCAGCATATTTCTTATGATGAGAGCTGTATGAATGCAATTTAGGCAGTGAACCATAATGTCTGCTGAGGCTGATAGCTTTTCACTTTCTAGTCAGTACCTTTCTGTCTCAAGGCTAGAGTTGCACTACATCCTTGCTATCAGCTGAAGTAGAAAGAATCCGCTGAGTAAGAACGGAAAGTGAACTAAAACTTTAACAAAGCTCTAAAAACACTTAAATTCTGTTTATTAGCCTTACTTCCTGAAGACATATCTCACCTTGAAACCTTGTATTAGTAGGAAACTCCCTTGTAGTACCAGCTTCGGGGCACACTGCCCGGTTGGAAATGAGGTAGTGGTGGCTCATGGGATTCAAAATTTCTGTGTTGGTCTTTTCCTCGGGGGCCCAGCCATCCCCAGCCAGGTGAGCAAGGGGACAACAGGCCTGTGGCAAACATCTGCTCAGTGGAAACATGGAACTTTTCCATGGGACATCAGTGGAATGATTATGACCTGGAAGAAGCAATATTGAATGCGTCAGAAATCAAACCAAATTCCTTCTGCTGGTTTGGTGAAGTTGCTGTGAGTTGTACAGAAATGTTCACAGCCCGTGGGAATAGGTGCCACTGCCATGCACTTGCTTGCTCTGGAGTCCTGCCATGCTGAACTTCCATAACTAGCAGCAATTTTAATTTGATCCCCTTATTTCTCTTTCTAAATGCAAGCTGTACACGTGCAAAAAGGTACTGAATAGGCTGAAGACACAAGGGGTTAAAAAAAGAGGAAGTATAGCTGTGCTTTCCAGTGTGTCATGTGATTTCAGCTGACTTTTCTGTTTGTGAAAAACAGAATATAGTCTAAACTGCTTTCAAAATAACAAAAACCTGCTTGGGCAGTATTTTCTTAAGCTTTGTCTGTTTAAGTAACTAACTGGTGGGACAGATGGTAGATAAAAGAAAAATGAATCTCCAGGAAACCCCAAAATCCCCTTTGAATTTTTGAAAAAGAAGAAAAAAACAAGGCAAATTAAGAGATCTTTTCATACTCCAGCTGTTCCCAAATGATAGACACTACCACACCATTGGGAAGTTTCTATTTACTTTGGGAACCTGACCTACTTGACACTCGGGGACAAGTACTCTGTCTCTCTGTGGCAAAAAATGCACATTGAGTGGGGACAATGCAGCTCAGGTTTTTTCCCCTCATTAATGTCTCCTCAGATATGGACAGCACAGATCTGGGCTGGGGAATGCAAAAGCTCAGTATCACAGCTTGTTAAAAAAATCAGGAAATCGGTGGGAGTTATTTCTTTCTTTTTCATCAAACTTCGAATTTCCACCGGGGGAATAAAATCAGTAATTCCTGATACATCCAAAGCTTTGTATCACAAAAACTTTGAAGGTAATTAAAGTAAGCAGCCTCTCTATTTCCCGTTAGCAGGTGTCTGAAGCTTTGCTGAGACTGCTACTGGCACAGAGAGATGCTAAATGCAGTATTTTGCCACCGACACGGGGTGATTTATCTATGGAGTATAATTTTTTATGCAGCTGTTATACCTCAAGTGGTAAATAGGGCTTTGTCTGTGCTCCAAAATTGTGCCACTTTAAATATACCGCTGTAATTAAAGTGCTACAACCCATTGGCTGTTGTTAGAGCCCTGTAAAACACCATTCTGTCATGTACTTGTCCCTGTATAGCAAGGGGAGAGGAGTGATTTTGCACTCTATTGCACACTGAAGCTTTTTATTGATGTTACAGTTAGTTTCAAGAGAAAAGAAAAGGCAACCAAAATGTTATGCTGGGAGAGGTCTTGAGTGTAGATAAAGTCTAAATCAGAAAGATTGTGAGCAGCTTCAGGTACAAATTATATTTTCCTGTGGCCAGGCATAATGGTAGCACATTATAGCCTGCATTAAATACCATTAACAATGACAAGAGTGTGGCAAAAACATTTCACCAAGACAGGAAAATACAAAGTTTGTGGCAGTAGCATCAGCAGCGTTACCAATGAGCACAGACGGATTTCTTAACATCCAAGTCATGTGCAGAATAAGACCATTTTATGTTTTCTATCAGAAATCACATCGTCACCATGAAGTCACTCCTGAGAACTGAAGTCTGGGCCATGGTAAAAAATTGCCAAATACCTTGCAATACCTGGAGTATAGTATTTGTTTTCTGATTTCAAATAAGCAGTGAAAAACTCTTCTTGCCAAGGGTTTCCAATAAGGATTGCAGCTGGGTAAAGCTTATTTTAATGTCCGATTTCAAAAAATCAGATTCACTTAAATTAATTGCCTTTTTAGCAATTTAGAGAATATCTGCCTGGAAAGCTTCTGTGGGTTATTCTCCCAGCAAGACAAATATCAGCATAATGTTCAGTGTTGTGACAGAAAGGCTTTAAATGGTGTGCCCCACACATAAAGCCCGTGGTCTGATTGTCACACTGTTGGATATTTTGAAAAGGCTTCTTTTTCTTTTTCCTCTCCCATGTCAAATTTGTAGTGGCTTTGATTGATCCTTATGTAAGTAGAGTCATTATTTAGGATCTTGGTTTTTCCTCTGATCTTATTTAGGGTTCTTCATTTCTATATTTGGCCCCGCTGTTAATTTGCAAGGGAGCCACAGTTTCTCTGTACCACAACTGACCCGTCTCTAGCGTGGCAAATAACATTCCTTGCCTATCTGACAGAAACGTGCCAGACTTAATTAGCAACAGACAATGTTTTCAGAAGTGACTGGTTAGAGACATCCTGTGAAAATTGACGCTCTTCAAGACTATCAGGTTGAGCCTCTGGATACACATTCACACTGAAAATTCACAAATAACTTGAAAAACAGTTGGTGCACTGATAAGATGCATTTTAAACACGTTACTGCGTATCACAGCAAATATATTAATGGTTACTTTCATGCACATATTTTGAAACCTAATCCTTTCCCTTATTCAATGCCAAAGACTTGAAATCCTAGCTATTCTGGGTTGGTGTATTCCATTTTGTCTAGCAGAGAAGGGCAAACTCTGTCCATCCCACCTGCAAAATCCAGAGGTGAAACACATTACGGACCATGAGAAGAAAGAATTTTAAAACTTCGAATTCAAGCTTATATCTGCTCTTGATTTTACAGCTCCATCAGGATTTTACAACTCCGTGAAAGCGTGCTTGTGTGACTGCCAAAATCCTTCAGTGTGAAAAATATGTGTTGTGATTCCTTCACCAAACTGGAAGCAGCAGCCACTCGCACAGCGCACACAGGTGCTATACAGCTGTTCCATGATGGATCTCTTGCTTGCTGACCTGATTTCCACTGGTGTTAACTCAGCACAGCACTGTAAACTCCTCTGGATGATTAGAAAACATTCCTCTGAAATATGTGAACAAACATGAGCTACGAGCACCATGCTGGAGATTATCTTATAAATGTGACATCTCTGCAGTGGAACAATATAACTCTGCTGTTTTTTTCTTCTGTCAGCTGCCTGGATTTTAACAGTTAGTTGCAATCATATTAAACATNAGCATGATTCTTTTCTCTTGGAAGGAGCCAGACCAATTTGTGTGCTCTGTCATCCATAAGTAAATGTAAGAACTGATCTGAATTCAGTGTTTGTTTTCAGGTAGTGCGGTGTGGTAATCTGAGAGACATAAACTCACTGCAAGTCTTCCATGGAACAGGAACTTGAAATTATGAAAAGACACTGGAATCAAAGATGTCTTCCTCATCCCTTGAAACACTTGCCAAACTTTTTTTCTGTTAAAACTTGAGGTCTTCCCTCTGAAATTGATGCCCACTGTTACACATGGAGAAAGGCAAACATTTTGGTGACATGGCTGTATCACTGTTAAACACTGCAGCCCGTGTGGTCTCCTTGGGCATCATTTAGCATGTAGGCTTCTCCTTCACCATTCCAGCTCGGCCAGTGGAGCTGGGTGAGGAAGTTAGGGTGTCCTTGTGTTTTTCTTTTCCTGTCAGATCCTAGTGTGATAGCCAAAACCTGGTTTTCATTCCTCCGCCTTCATCTCTGCTGCCACAAATATAATTACTCGATGTTCGTCTCGCTAAGAGATCTCGTATCTGAGATCTTCAAAACGTCTGTCAAGGAGAAAGCAGTAGGAAGAAAAGCTGAGAAACTCAAATGTGGGTTTAGGTCAATGTGCATTATGAATGTGACAAAACTACTGATGTACAAACACTTATGTATCTTAACTGTAAAATGTGAGCACCGAATTCCAAATTTATTTCCCTATTATTCCCTTTCTGTCTTTCTTTTTGAGTTTCGGCTTTCTTCCTGTAACAGTATCAATTATTTTTCAATAGTGTCTTGCATCCCATTCTTTCTCATCTCTTTTTCAGTACCACCCCTTTCTCTGCTAAATCATCAAAGATATTTTTGTTCTTTTATTGTGGCAGAGTCTGTAAACACGACCTTAGAAAGAGAATTTCTAAGTGCGAGCATTTGTGATGCATTTGCACTAAAAGCTTTGAATTGCTATCTTTGATAAAGCTATTTGGTCTGATTATATTGTTTTGGAATCACACATTCAGGCGCACCTCTCTAAAAAAAAATGAATTTTTCAAAATGTAGTATATTGCATGTCTCAAAATGGAGGAGGATTATTTTTACACTCAGTGTATTCCATGGAAGCAATTGTATTTCTATCCTGAAACTCACACACCAGCACTTAAACTGAAATTTAAAGTTCAGTGTTTAAAACCCAATAACTCCTAATCTTAAAGATGTACCAAACATAAATAAACTTAATAATAATTATTCTAGTTTTATTTCTCTTAAATTGCTTCCATGCTTTCAAAACTGCCTGGGCAGATGTTGCAGACATCTCTTGTATTGAACACGACAAATATTCTATGTGAGCACTGAATAGCAGGTGCAAGAGCCACTGATGGCTGTAGTGTGATTTTTAAGTGGAAATTGAAAACAGCATTTCCAAATACAAATTCAGATCTGATGGGCTGCAATCTAAGTGGGAGTAACTGTACTTTGGGAAATTCAGTGATGTCTTCAAAGAGCCATATGCAGTCAGGAAAAAGTGTATTCACATCACCAAATAGTTGAGGCCCAGAGGTACAGCCAGCTATAAAGTTACATGATGTGTTGTTATCAGCGTTTGAGGCAGGTTTAACAGTAAATGGAGTTGAAAAAGTTAATCTGGTGTGTTTCAGTTGAAGCTAATTTTGAAACAGTTCTACTGTACATATCCCCAGATTAGGAGTGTAACTTCAGTTTTGCTCATTTTAGGCAAATTGCTGACAATAGAGGACATTGTTCCTGGTAGTCCAGATGTCTCCTCATCACTGTTGAGTGGAAGGATCACCTCCCTTAACCTGCTGACCATGCTGACACCTGTCATAAAGACCAAAAACTCGATTAAAAATCAGTTTTAATGCGAAAATATTGGCCATTGCAAGAGAAGCATTTTAAATTCTGCCAGTTTTGCCCTCAACCAAGCCACACAAGGCACTGTAGACGAGGTCTGTAGTGACTCACAGAGTTCTCAGCTTGTGGACATTCAAGCTGGCAGATGAATAAATAAAATTATGTTACACTACTTCCTGTACCAGTTTACAAGGCAGAAATGTGTATGAACAGATAAGGGAAATAAAAAGGGTTTCAAGATGACTGCCTGAAACTTCCTGCCATCAACTTTCATGTGATCATCTGTGTACCAGAATTTTATGTGGGCAGACAATCTGGGGTTCATATGATCATTGACACATCCCATGCAAATTTGTGAGATTCCAGATACTCTTTTGTGGATGAAACCAAAAACTTTAAAGTAATACTTTTCCCTTTGTAAAAGGATGCTCTGCTGGCTCCAGCATTCAGCTGTCATCTTCTACCATTCTTGGGCCAAAACTGTACTTTTCTCAGAGCTTTCTCTCTCTGTTGAAGACTATCACTTTTGTAGACGTAATAAACTATTCATTGACATGGAGCCATGAATTTGCCTCTTCCCAAATTCCAGGGGAGCAGCCCTAATCTCTAGGTTTCAAAGTCAGCTCCTGTACAGCTCACAAAACTTTACACAATGTAAAGCTCCAGCAGGAGAGATTAAAAGATTGTCTGGGCACACCAGTGGTTGGAAAGCTCTCCAGTGAGGTGGGAGATCTACTGTCAGTCCCCTGCTCTGATGAATATTTGCTTCTAAAAAAGATGCTGACACCTTTTCCTGGCTTCTCTGAAACCAGTTATGTTGGATCAGGGATGAATTTAGAGCAGAAACTCTGCCACCACCTAGTACTTATATATGTATTTTAGAATACTAACCACAGTCTAATAAATGGACTTGAATATAAATGAACTGTCACTATGGGAGAATAGTTGAAATCATCTTGGATATACAGATAATATTGTCTCAACTGTGAACTCTGCTTTAGAATCTCATTTCAGCCTCTACCTAAAAATCTATATGTCAAAAGAAAATATCCTGGGTGCCATCTACAAACTATAACATGACACAAAAAAGCCATCTTTCTATATGATAGAGCTACTTCTAATTTTCCCATTCGACCAAACGACACCATAAAGAATATCTGCCAACAACATGATATAAAACCACACCATGCATCATGAAAAATAATTGCAATTCAATTACTCCTGAATTATAAAACCGTCAGCTAGGTGCAATAAAGACAAAAGCCTTAGAGCATATGATAAACTGCTTAGCATAGATAATTATGTGTGTTTGAACAAAATCCCCAAAATAAAACATGTGCAGTTTGAAGGAACAGGGTAATCATGCCAAAATAATTCTCATTTATAGTAAAGGTTTGAGGATCAGCAATTTTAAAACCATCTCCCTGAAAAAAAATTATCAAAATGAATTAGCACTCATGGAGCGTAAAGTACATTTCTCACTCAGAGAGGTCATGCCCAGCAACTGGGCAAGAAACATTTTCTTCTGTCATCTTGCTTAGAGTCTACTTTGCCAAAGTATTTAGTGTTGCTGCTCAGAATGGTTGAGTTTGGAATGCACCTCTGGCGATTGTCTCCTCTACCCCACCTGCCCGGAGCAGAGCAGCCTGCAGCAGGTTGCTCAGCACTGTCTCCAGTCAGGTTTTTGATATCTTCAGGAATGAAGATTCCACTCCATCCTCTCTGGGCAACCTCTTTCAGTATTTGACAACCTCACAAGTTTTTAATTATTCCTAAATTGAATTCCCTTTGTTTCATTTTGTGCCTGTTGCCTCTTGTGCTGTCACGGGGCACCACTGAGGAGAGCCTTTCTCTGTTCTCTTTGCACCCTCCCTTCAAGTATTTTCATACATTAATAAGAATCCCCTGAGCCTTCTGTTCTCCAGGCTGAACAGTGCCAGCTCTCTCAGCCTCTGGTCACACGAGGGATTTGTCAGTCCCCTCAGCATCTTCATGGCCCTTCACTGGACTCACTCCAGTATGCTTGATGCCTTATGTTTTAGCTTTTATATTTTTCAAATCCTGCATTCCCAGTGTGTAACTCTGCAGTGTCCTGCAGCCTGGGAGCTGCTGCTCTCTCATGCTGAGACAGACAGAACAAAGCCTCTCCAGGCTGCTCTCCAAGGACACCCAGCCCGGCCTAGGCCCAAAATGTGTAACCCAGCATCTTGAGAAGGGGGGCAAGCTGAGGGGAAATTCCATCATTAGCTAAAGTTTAATTGGTGAAATTGGGTTGAGATGCAAATGGAGCAAAGCTATAAAAGTGTGAAGAACTCGTGACTCGGGGTCCATCTTGGGTGCAGCCTTTGGCCTGCCCAGGGTGTGCCTCTGAAGGCCTTTCAAATAAATATCCACCTTTATTCCCTTCCTCCTGTCCAGTCTCTGTTTCTGGGTTGGCCTCTTTAGGCATCATGCTCACGTCTTGTACATTCTTGTACTGCTTTAGGTACCATGGAAAAAGCTATGGAATTCTTGCTTGGTGTCAGTTCTGTGCTTTTGTCACACTCCCTGCTTAAGTAAGAGAAAGAGAAAGGAAAAAAATTACAGTGGGGGAAAAGTAGGATTCAGAGAGAAGACAGGCTTTTGCAGGACAAGAGGAGAAAATAAAGCTTCTAGCAGAGAGGTCCTGTCTACACTCTGCACCAGGACCTCTGGGGCATTCTTGGGAGAGGGATTTAATTCTCTTTCTTGGTAGGCTGCATTTCAGCAGAATGAAGAAAATGGCTTTCCCACCTTATTTTTTACTGTTACTATATTAGGAAAAAACAAATACAATTCTTAAAATACAGCTTTTCCCTAAACTGAAAGTCTCACTGTGGTCTTGCACTTTCACAGACAAAAGTGGCCATGGAACAAGACAGACATAACACCCATCCTGCAGCAAGGCAGAACTGGGTACGGTTACCAGTTAACATCTGGCTAAAGTCCTGGCACTTTTGCAAAAATACTTGCCAAAGGGAGAATAAAATTGTTCAAAGTTGATGTGATACCATAGTTCCAGAACTTCTCAGAGAATTTCTCATATAATCAGTAATTCTAAGAACTGGTTATTTCATAGATGCTATCTTTCATCCTTCAAAACATTTGAGAGATCTTCATAAAATATAAAACAATTTTATTTTAGTAGATTTGCTAACATAACAGATTTCATAAATTGGCTTTCTCAAAGTCATCATGACCACATTTCACTTTCTTAATTGACCTTTTCCATGCTTCACAAAGCACTTGGGTTTTGCATGTATTTATTCTTCTGGTATGGAGTTGGACAAATATTAGGCAGCATTTTTATTGATGCTGATGAAGTTTCTCACAAGCATCAGATATGGCTTTGAAATGCTGGGAACTCCAAAAGCAGCACTGCCGTATTCTGTCACAGTTCTGCTTCAGGCCAGGGTACTCTGAGACTACAGTGACAGGCAGTGCAGAAATCACTTAAATGGGTGTCTGAGGTAACATTTTAAATAGGATTTTCATTATTCACCTGTGAAATAGGATATAGGACATAGGAATTAACCCATTATCCAACGTGACACCTAAAGATGAAAAAAAAGGGACCAAAAAAAAGAGTAAAAACGTTAATAGAAAAAGACAAAGTTCATCCTAGAAGCTAAATTTTTATTATTTTTTTTAACTATTAACCTTTTGCTCTGCATTTCTTCTGTCTTTTAAATTGCAGTCCTCAAGTCAGTGGTCATTGAGCCAGCTTCTCAACCCATGCAGGTTAATGTGAATCGTAGTGCTAACTAGAATGATTTGACACGCATAATTTTTTATTTACAGTGTCAAAATTCTCGTGTTGCACTGTCAGCCTTGTCCATATCAATTATGTTTCCACCCCAGATCTTTAGCAGGAACCACAGCCCACTGCTATGATGAAGGGTAACACCTCTCACATGCTCTTTAAATAAGAGTAAAGCTGAATTAAGTTTACTATAACATTAGAGAGACTGACCTTTCTAGAACACAAAGAGTTCTAAAGGCTACCCATTAGCCAGAGGAACTGTCGTGCTGGACACTGAAGTTCTGCCTCTTCAGTTTCAATAAATGAATTTTATCTACAATAATTTATTTTACAATCAATAAATTTACAATAAAAATACTGATAACTATCCCTTGTCAGAGAAAATTAGTAGAAAATTTCAGTTCCAACCTGTCCAGCTTAATTCACTTGCTTAATGCTAATGTATAGGTTCTAGTATGAGAAGAAATAACCTTTAGCCTTGGGTGGTAGGGTACCAAATAGCAACTCTTTAACAACCAGACCTCTAGTGGGCTGACACTGTCATGTGAGAACAAGTATTTTTATAAACCTCTCTCCAAGATTTGACTGCCACATTTTTCAGATCTTTAAAAAAAGATTTGTTTAAAAAACACGCAAAGTCCTTACTGGCAGACAGAAGTGCTGCCAGAAGGGCTGGGTTTGGAAATAGCAGTTATTTTGTGTGTCCAGTTTCTAGGAGCTTTGGTATATATAAAGCTCCACATATGTTAATGCAAATAATAGAGGTTTTTCATCAGGGTTTATGCTGTTCTATTTAAGAATAAGTCAATGAATGCCAGGTGATTCAACTACAATTCACTAAAAACCATGTCAAGTAAATAGAATGACCACCTATAGTTGCTGCAGAAGTGATTAACAAAGTAAATTCAATAAAGATCCTGTTGTGATATGAAGCTGTATTTTCTCTTAGCATTGAGCATGTTAACTCCTGTGCTGATTGATCTGTGACTGTCACCACCACACCCTTATTAATCACATGCAAAGGCAATTCAAAAGTAATCATGAAAATCACCCACTTCCTGCTTTCTGTGGCATTTATAAGGCTCAGTCAATTATTCCCTTTTCGCAGCTTGTAACCCCAAATTAGGGTAAATGAACCCACATGAAGACTAAGAGGAGCCATCCCAGCTAGGAGCCCTGCTCTCTGTGCTGGTTCCCATTAGATGGTTGAGTGTGAGCTGCTAGCACCCATGAGAACAGGTAAACTTGGCACTCTGAAGAAAAACAGACTATTTTCTGCTGGAGAAAGAGTTTATTTATCCTTATGCTTTCTATCTGATGCTAAAATACACTTTTATTTGCTTTAAAAAAAGGGAAAACTAATTTTCTTTGTGAACAGTTAGATAAAAGTAGCTTCATGTAACAGAAGATACGTGCATCTCTGAGTTAAAATATTTTTCTCTGTCCTGTTTTGATTTGAGATTGGCTTCTTTAGGCTTTGATGAAGAAACTATGCTAAGTTATACTTTTGATTTCTCTGGTTGGTTTGTCCAAAGGAGGATCATTTTAGCTATCATGGGTCAGAAGACAGATGTAGTTCTTGGCATGTTACCAGTCACAGCTGTTTTCATCTCCATTAGAATGTCTCTGAAATCAAAGAGATTTTTGCTGTCTGAGTTTTTGCTTTTGACTTGTAATAGATTAAAAATATATTTAATTTTAGGAAACAAGTTATTACTACTTAGATTTAAGCTTCAGAGTTTCTAGGCTTTGTGTTTGAATCACGGTTGGTTTGGAGCTTTTTTGGGTAATCTTGGAATCTTTATCCCTACTGGTTATATACTACTGTGCTGCTGTTTTGTGTTGCAGTAGTCCTCATATTCTAAATAGATCTGAACAGGCCAAATTCGAGTAGTTGTAAGGACAGATGGAAGCAAACAGCAGAACCCATGTCTCAAAAAATGCCATCAGAAACACTGAGAGCTCTGTTTAGAGAAGCTGACCTGGTTTTCCACTTCCTTGTGACATCTGGATGCATTTACATTTGCACAAGATAGATGTGGGCTGCTTCCATTTGTAGGTGGAAGGATTTTGAACAGGTGTTAGTGATCTCAATGAGCTCCACAAAACGGAGAAGCTGACCTGGGAAATCAGCAAACTTCGCTGTGGATAAAGCAGCAGGAACTTTATAAAACACTGAGTTTGGCTCTTCCTAATTCCCTTTCAAGGCTTTTGTTTGATATGAGAGAACGTTGCCTGTGCCCCTGCCCCTTCTGATGCATTGTAGCTACAGGGCAAAGTCTGCCTAGAGAAATAGTTGTGGGTTAGGCTGCTTCTAGAGTGCTCTTTTTTATTTCTGATAATAAATTCAACCTACTTTCTTTTAAAATTTGTTTTTCTAGCTTACACCTACTAGCATTACTTATTTTTATAATTACGTTTATCTGAATTTCAACCAGAAATAGAAAGAAATATCAGAATGATTGGATAATGTTAACCTTGAAAAAAAATTCCTGTCTTTTATCTACTTGCTGTTTTTCACTTGTTGCCTAATTAAAGTATTGGATTATTTTAACCAAGTTATTTTCTCAATCTGTTATTTGAATTCTGCTGAAAATGTTAGCTTTCATGTGTGTTTAAACCTTTATCTTTAACATACAGATTGAGTTTAACATACAGTATTGGATTCACATAATTTAATAGGTAATATAATTCTGGGGAAAAATCTTATTCACCCCCAAATGAACTAATTAAATAAACTACTTAACTTCCTAGTGTTGCTAAATTCAGAAGCTGAAATGTTCATATAGTTCTTTGATTTTTTTGTTTGGGTGTTTTGGGTTTTTTTTTTAATACTCTTTGATCCTATATGTAATATCTCAAAAGTGACAGGTGCCCTGAGAAATTGTAGTAGCAAAGTGTGGAATTCAAAGCGAGAGTCTTACCAGTTTGCTGATGACAGTGGAGGAGCACAGAAGTGTACCTGTAACTTAAGCTGATCTACTCAGTCATACTCCAAAAAAAAAAGACAAGCATGCCTGATGCAGACAGAAGAGAGATGCAGGAGGAGGGATTTTTGAACCACATGGCTGACAAGGAGCAAGGACCCCTACCTGGGAGAAGCAACCACGCTGGAAAACTGCCTCAAGCAGGGAAGAAGCTCCAAGAGGCAGTTTGTGTGCTGCTGGTGGAGCTGTGTGAGCGATTCACGTTCTTTGGCATCGTGTGCAACATGATCCTCTTCTGCACCGTCAAGCTTGGCTACTGCAGCTACCAGGCAGCGATGGTCAACATGTGCTTTGTGGGCACCTCCACGCTGACCCCCGTGCTGGTGGGCTGGCTCGCTGAGTACCTTGTGGGGAGGGTCAAGCTGGTGTGCATCTGCATGTTCCTGCACTTCCTAGGTAGGTGACACCCCGCTGGCTCTGTCACGTTTTACTGATTCTCTTGCAGAAACGCGCTCTTGAGTTCCCCAGCTTCTGTATTCCCCAGCCTTCTCAACAAGTAATTACTTAGCCCCTCCTCTGCCAAATGCACTGCACTGGTTTCACCTTTGCAGTTTTCTAAGGCAGCGCTTTCAAGAAGACAAAGCAACATTTGTGTGTGCACCTTGTGTAGCTGGTGCACAAACCTGACTCCTCTGCAGTGGGTCAGACACTGACAGCACGGATGCTCCACTCTTACAACTGGTCCATTTAGCAAGCACTTAAAGTTGTTAGTGTTTGGCACAAATGCAAGGCTTCAGAGAGAAAATTTAGGAACTGCTTCCCTGCTGTTAGGAGTAAGATTATATGTAAAGGTACAAGACTTCTGTATTTGCACGAGAGGAAAGGTATTTAAGAACACACCAGTATAAACAAAGTTTGTCTTAAGTGTCCCAATACCTGCACTGAGGGCCTGCCTTCTGTTGGTACATTCTGAATCTTCCCCGGGTATTATTCTGAACACTTCTTACCTAAAAGAGCACTGCTCAAACTAAATCCTCCTGTTCTGTAGCAGATACTGCATCTCCCATGCACTGGTGGTTACTCTGTCAAATTAACCAAGCTGATAGAAATTCTTCTTGCTTGAACCAGTTGTTGAGCAAGTCTGATTTCTACAATAGCCAGCCACATTGTTATTTAGACACACAACAAAGCAAGTAAAAAAATCAGAGTCGTTCCTCAAATGTTCTTGATCTGATTGCAAAACCATTATTCAAGCAGTCTGGAAAAATGCTTGCTGTTGTGTTCCACTGTTTCTCCCCTGGGATTTTGGTTTAAATCTCTTTCTGCCACTTTTACTTTCAGTGCATTTCTTAAAGTAGAAGATTGGAGACACAAACACAATTTGATGCATTTGGGTATTGTTTTAACTAGAACATTTTTTTCCTTTGGAGATAAATCATTAAACATTCCTGATATATTAGAGTTTGATGCACAATCATAATAGTGGTTGATGTTGGTGTTGTTGACACAGATGTATATTTTAAGTTTAGTGTCCATTACAACTTGAAAAATCTATAGCTGATTAAATCTGAAAGACTTGCTTTGCAGACTAGAGGTGGCAAATGCAATCCATGGCAGTGCTTCTATAGTTAAATCTTCTGAAAATCATATTTTCTATGAAGCTGCTGCAGAAAAAAAAGAAATAACATTTTCCATGAAAGTTTTGAGAATTTATTTCTTAAATTATTATTCTTATTACAATTCTGGGGTTTTAGAAGAGGCGAAAAAAGCTGCCCTCCACTATTGGATGTTTTGTGGGTTTTTTTGGTTAATTGATGGTTCAGTTGATAGAAGAACCTGAATCCTTACAAGCATTTCAGAGGAGGTTTTGTTTCTTGGAGCCCCATAGTGGTATTGCCTTACTTTACATAGCAACATCTAAAAAGTTTCTGCCTCTCTACAGAATTATGCCTCTCCCTCTTTGCACTTTTCTGTTGCGCATCTTTGATTTTCCATCTGTCTTTTCAACATCCTGCCCTAAAAAATATATGTCTTAATCATCTGGTTCTAATTCCTTTCAAATGACAACTTTCTTTCTGTTCCAGGCACAGCACTGTTACCTGTGGTGTCATTCCCCTTTGAAGATGTTTACATTGACAGACGACATATTCTTCACACTCTACCCAAAAGGGAGCAGAAAATTGTGTTCTACTTTGCCCTGCTCACAGCCAGCCTGGGAATAGGAGGGATAAGAGCTATAGTGTGTCCACTAAGTGCATACAGCCTCGAGGACTGTGGGCCAAAGGAACTGCTTTCATTTTTCAACTGGTTGGTAATTTAATGTTGGCTAAATATCTGTTGGGAATGATAGAGCATTGCCTTGAAATTCCCTGCTGAAATTCACAGATCCTGTGGATGGTGGGTTTCATGTTTTGTTTTTAACTGCAAAACTTTTAGATTTTGGAAGAGTTTCCACGAGGTTCAGTTAAAACTTTTCCTGTTTTTTTCCTTTTGCTAGTAGATGATAATCTATTTTGGCCTCCTACAGAAATACTCAGTCAGAGTATTCAAGATTAAACAACTTTCCCAATACTCAAAAGACTTGCCAACCTAGGTGCTGTTGGAACAACATATTCCATTTGGTTTTCTGCCTTTAACATGGCTATGCCTTTAGGATATTTTGCTGTTGCTCCCTAACAGTGGCAAAATTCAATGATATATTGGGATTTACATCAGGGTAAATTTTTAGCAGTGACAGGCAGCAGTAGATTGCTGGTTTGCTGGAAGTCAGGATTGTGAGTAGTCTCAAACGAAGCTCAGTGGTAAGGATCTGCTGTTTTGTTTCAGCTTTGTTGCTGGGAAGTTCTGGCATCAGATAAACCACTTAATATTTGTATTTTGGTTGACTTTTTTTTTTTATTCTTTTGGAAAAATTGCTCTTAAAATGGTTCTTAAAAATCAGGGTTTGGATTTCTTTTTTTTCGTATTAACTATTTCTTTCTCCTTGCATAATTTTTGATGATTTGTTTGCCCTTATTTGCCTCTCCTGTAGCCCTATTGAGAGTGCTATACCTTCTATCCTTGGTTAAACTGTGTAGTGAGGAAGTTGCAGTGGAAATCTCTGTATTCCTGCTTCAAGGCAGGGTGAAAGACAGCCCTAAACTGCCCCCTTTTCTCTCCTTTACATGCACGGTTATTAAAATAAAAACTGGGAACATTTGCATATTAACAATGCAATGCTGAAGAATCAATGAAGATCTTGGTGAATCAGATCTCTTCTCCTTTGGGGATGGCTTTCCTGGCTATTCTTTTTTCCTCCAATTATGTTAATATCAAAGAGTTTTGAATTAAATCCAAACTTCAGTGAATAAAGTAGCTTTACCAAAGGTGGATGAGACTGTTTAGTTCCTTAGAGCAGATCCTGCCTCCTTGACCTGCCCATAGGAGAAAAGAGGAAAAAAATCCTTCCTTTTTACTCTATTCTGAGTTTTAATCCTTAATTAGCAACATCATTTTGATTAAATAAAACTCTGGGGGATTAAGACTGGAGAGCAATCAGTTGTTCTGAAAGGTAGCTCTGGAGAGTTTATTGTACAGTGGTCTTGGCCATTCAGAATTGTGTTTAATCAAAGTGACATTCCTCAGTGTTGATTACAAAGGAGATATAATACGAATAAAAAGTTCCTTGGGGGAATCCAAATGGGTCAGTTCTTGGAACTTTGGAAATATCAAGAAAGGCACATGTGCAATTCAAAAAAATTTAATTTTTGCACTGGCACCCAAGGAGGAGCTGTTGGAATGCAATCGCAAAATTTAGAAAAATGGGGGGTTCGTTCTAAGCATTTTTAATCTCATTAAACCCCTGGCCACAGGGATTGCTAAACACATTGGTTGGGTTTTTTCCTTCTAATTTTTGTAAGAGGATGGAAACTTTACATTTCAGTCTTTAAAGTACGTTGCTACACAGCAGTGAAAAATGAAAGTGCTCTCCTGTACTCCAGGGTTTTCTTTGGATGCTCCTATTTCCAGTCAAACATTCATAGAGTTGTGAATAATGTCAGGACTTCAGGTAGCTCAGGCACACTTCTTTGGAAAGTTTGGAAAACAGCCGCTGAAGCTTCTAATTTAAAAATTGTCAGTTAAGAATTGATTCAAAACTTCTACACAAGTTCTAGTTAAACGAATCATGTAATTATATTTTTTTAAAAGCTTTAGTTGAATGGGTCAGTATTTTATGTACAAAATCCCTCCAACTGTATCATCGAGTAACATAATTCCAAATCTTTTGTCACTGAAGGTAATTTTAGATTCATTAGCCCAAATACTCAAGTTCAAATAACATGCATGAGGCAGAAGTGGCATTGAACAAGAAAAGGAGCTTTGCTTCTTGAAGTAATATGTATTAAGCTGTACAATTACGTATTGATGTGTATTTCACCTTTAAACAAAACCATTTTGCTATGGCTCCAGCAAAGGCAAAGGATTCTCTTCTTGTAGTTGCTTACAAACCGTAATCTTTGACACATTGAGACAATACTGCTCAATTATTTTGCTATTTTCAGGGGTTGCAAACTGCAGTAGACCTATCACTAGTGGTGTGCCATCTGCTTCCAGGAGTGTGGGATTTATCCTTTGAATATCTTCCATGATTAGGAGGGGCTCAGGACTTGCTTGGGAAGCGCCTCTACTACCAATTACAGTCTCAGAAAAAATTGTGTTGGGGAACCTCCTTATCAAGATATTCCAGAAGCAAACAAAAATTCAACCTGAGCCTTGCAACTAATAACAGATAAATCAAATTTTAATATTTCTTACACTTTTTAACATTTAATATTTCTTAACGAAGGGGTGGTGGCATTAAGACATTTCTCTCTTAAGCTTGAAACATATGATTTGGTGATATTTCATACACAAAACTTGTTGCCAGATATTAAATGTGTAAATGGTAAATGTTGATGTATTTAATTAATGTCACCCACAAGAATATTTCCAGTAGTAGACTGATAATTTGTTCAGCTCTACTGCCTTAGTACACTTACTTTAATCATATACCTCTTGGAGCTGAGACATTTGAGTGAAAATCTGTTTTAATTGCTGTGTAAATGTGTGCATGGTACTGATGCTGTCCATGATTACTATACCTAACCATGCCTTTAATTGGATGTTTTAATCTTCTGTAAAGGCTTTTATATTATTCAGCCTCTCCACTTTTCCCTCTCTTGTCTCCATGTACCAGGTTTCATTGGCTGGTTAACTTGAATTCAGCAGTTGTCTTTGTCAGCATTTCTTACATCCAGCAGTCTGTGGCCAGGAACCTTGGCTTTCTTATCCCATTTGTGTCTGGGCTTATGGCAATGATCACAATTCACATGGTTCGGGGTGAAATGATTTACAAACCCAAAACAGGTAAGAGGCAGCTCTGTCTTAGGAAATATCTTTAGAGATTACTTTCACAGAAGAAATCAACTTGCATATCTGAACTCTTTATTCCATAACTCTGCCCTGTTTGGTTGGAGATCTTTGGGCTTTAGCCCTCCAAAATCTGCATGTGAGAGATGATATCCATCCTCTGTAAAGATAAACCTGGAGATTGTGGGCAGGCTGTAAAAGTGGGAAGCAGTGTCTGGCAAACCCATGTATGTTTTCTGTCGTGTCAGGGCACGTGTCACAGCCTCTGCTTGTGCAGGAAGAGGTGTGCTATGCCGCCTGCTGCTGGAATTGATTTTGTCACGTTTGATTCAACCTTTTGTCTGCCCAACCTCTCACATTCCAAAGGGAAGGAGATGGCCATGACCATCTTTGAGACCAGGTCAGATGAGCCAGGGCACAGCCATGGTGCTGCTGTTTTGTTGAGCTCTCTGCTGGGCTTGTCATGGGGCACTCGGTGCATCCTCTGATTTCAAACCTGACTGGGTTCAAACCCTTGCAGAGCCTAACACCACATCACTGCTTCTTATTCCCTTTTTGTGAATGTCCAATCTCTAGTATAGGGCAAAGCAAAATAACATTCCTCTAACCTAAAATATTTCGTTACAAGCTCTGCCAATGAATTGAGCTGATACCAAATGTTCTGTTACCTTTCATTTACTTCTGAAGCTAAGTCTGCTTTGAGAAGAGCCCCAAGTCCCACTTGTTTTCTGGTTAGCTTCTTAGTCAAGTCACTCTGGAATTCTGCACATTTTTTCTTTTAGTCTTCAGGTTTGGTCTTAAAATTATCTAGGTCTGAAACTTAAACATCACTTACAATAAGTGGTGAGAATAGTTGCCTAGTACAGTCCTTCAGAACAATAAAACCTCTACCAACTCTGTGTTTTCAGGTTTTGTTATGCTGTCTCAGATTTTATTCCATAGTGGCAACAGTCTACAGGTTAATACTACGCAGCCAGGGAGTTTTAAATATTAGTTTATCTAATAAAATGCCCTTACTTAGTCCTTTAAAGCAAATGCTTCCAGTAGGTGTCAATGGATATTTCTAGAAAATAATTTCCACATCAGAGATAGTAGGGAGACATTTTAATTCTGCAGTTTTAGTTCTTGATTTTTGGGAAGTATTTATTTATAGATACCCAACTTATTGCAGTGCTTCAGCACTCAGAAAAGCAGAGAGGTGCCATAACCCCTATTTGCATGGATGGCAATTTGCCAAAGGTAAATGAACCTGCATTCCCAAGCCTGATGTTAACTGTTTTGTGCTCATTCTACTTGTATTTCATCTGAGGACCAAATTAGCAATTCCTGAGCCCAGTAACTAGTGAACAAGTTTTAAAATGCCAAGTACTAGACTGGAAACTCCTATTCTGTCCTGCATACTGCTTGGAAGACCTGAGATGATATTTCTGGCTTTGAAAATTATCCGTGAAAATTCTCTTAACTCATCAACTGTTTTTTAAACTCCTTTTCCTTCTCACTTTGCTGCTGCCCTTCCCTTGCTCCTGGACTTCAGCAGACATTCAATACACATTCAATAAATGGAAAGAAAAAACAAAGGAAATTAATACTTTACCTGCTCAACCAGAAAAACACATGGTGGTGTGTTAAATAACTGGGAATAAAAGGCACTCTTCTCTGTGGCTGTTGGACAGGATTGCTTTTGTAACAATTAGGTTGCGAACCAACTGGGTTCAAAAAAAATTCTTTTTAGACAAATCCAGACTGTTATTACCCTTCCCCTCCCCAAAAACACATAAAGGTGAGTATACCAGCTTACGTTTTCCCTCCCAAAGTGTTTTGTCTTGGCTTGTTTATTTTGGCAGCAGGCAAAAACACACCAATGTCTAATGTCTCTGATTGTCTGCAGACAGTTCCCTGCTGACAACTTTTGGGGTCATTTTTAGTGCCCTGAAGACGTGCTGTGTGCGGTATCGCTATTTCGGCACGGGCGTGACCAACTGGCTGGACCATGCCAAGGAAAACCACGGTGGTCACTACAGTGAGACTCAGGTGGAGGGCACAAAGTCACTCACCAGACTCTTCCCATTGTTTGCGTTCCAGATTCTGTACAGAACGTGCATTATGCAGGTGGGTACACAGCTTTTAAACAGAGATCTCACAACAGGCCGTGACACGTTGTTTAATACTGTGTCTCTAGGTGTGGTTTTTTCTATCTGTTGTTTTGCCAGCTGAGCAACCTTGCAGAGTAGTTTTAATTGCCTAAGAATATACCTTGCTGTAGCCTCTGATCTCCTCAAATAATGAAAATTGACTTGGTCAAGACTCATTGAGTTGGTCAAGACTCATTAAGACGCTCCTGTGAATGCTTGCTACTCCTTTCTTGGAACCTTTTCACTGGCTAAACCATCTTGTGTGAGAGTCCTGTGCTCCTCACGCTGCCGTGTCACAGTTACCAACACTGAGACTCAGGCTCAGCAGTCCTGAAAAATGTAATTTTCCACTTTCCTAAGTGTTCTGTCACTTTTGGGGAGAGGTAGAAAATCTTTATTTGCTGTTTTGGTTGCATGTTTCTCCTAGTGTTTTGACAGGATTGTGTGGCTGTTGTACCTACAGTGGAAGTGGGTGGGTTTCCATTTGTGGAAAGCAGCAGTCCTTCCACAGCTCCTCTGTCAGGCTGTGTGGTTCTTTTCACTCCTCTATGTGTGTGTGCGATGTAAATGTGTCAAGAAGCTCCTTAAGCTGACATGATTCCTTCAGATTCCTTTCTGTCTGGATGATCCTGGCTAAGCAGGAGCTGGAGGTAGCTTACCCTTTGGCAACTGGAATAACAAGTTTACGAGCTGGCTCGGAAATTCATTTTTCGTCGTTGGTGTTAAAATGCTGCTCAAGGAAATTCTTACAAATATATATGAGAAGCATACACTTCTTCACTGACACTTCCTCTTGCCATCATTCTAAGTTCCCATCCATCTGCCTCGTTCTTTCTCCTCTTCCCTCCCTCCAAAAGCACAAAAAACCCTAAGCAAACAAAAAAAAGAAATTCAAAACCACAAAACACAAACGCATGACCAAGGTTATGCATTAGTGACCAGATAAAAATTAAACAGTTATTACAATTTATCAAGTTTATTATAAAGTAGTTATCTAGAAAATACAGGTGTCTTTCCACTGCTGAAAGAAATTAATCCTTTGGCAGAATTTCCAATAAGTTTAAGGCTCTTTCTCAAACTAAGAGATAGATCAGTATCTTTTTTTGTAAAGATTAGTACAATTTTCTTCATATTATTAAGTTAACAGCTTTCAGTGCCTGTGATTCATGTTGATGATATTTTAATTCCTATTAAGAAGTCAATTCTTATTTGTGATAGGCATTGGAAAAAAGTAACCAACAAAATTTGACTCAGTTCTAAACACACATGGTTCTGTTGCTATTTATTCTCCCTTTTACAATTTATATTTCCTTTTGGAGGTGGAATGTAGGTGAAAAATATTTTTGTTAAGAGCTAGCATTTGAGTAATTCTTGAGCACTGAACAGAGTCCCAGTGAGTAAGGTTGACTATAACCATTGATGAGAAACCCTACAGGAGCTCAGTTAATAACTATACATTAATTTCAGACAGCTATAAAGCAGCAATATTCTACCTGGATTTGAAATTACTGGTCATATTGAAGAGTGTGCAGGATGCTGCAGGAATCCAGAACTCACTAAAAACAGAGTAAAGAATCCTGTTCTAGGTTGAGTTCTGTCATGACTGTACTCTGTGAGTTGCTTGAGTTGGAGTTCCCCAGTCTGTAAAATAAAGCGAATTATGGCTCCCTGATGCACATGAAATTAGTTAATCAAGCTTTCTCAAAATAAACCCAGACCAAAAAAACCCACTGAAAAATCTGTAAATCTGTTGGTAGAAGCCATGGAGATTTTGATTTTATACTTTTTTGTAGACTCAACAGCTCTTCCGTATAGCCTGACAGAAGCAGAAGGAACTATTTGTTTTTGTAGTGAGAGAGTCTTATAAATCTACTTAATTGTGTACCCTGTTGTCTGCCATTGGAAGGTTCCTCATCTGCTTCCTTTGTCCTTGGTTTTCAGTTCCCCCAGGTAAAAGGAAGTCCTCTCTACAGGTGCTCTGGCTTTGAGCTGCATTAAGCTGGTTCTAAGGCTGTACCCAAATCTTCATTCCCTGTAGCTTTTAAAGTGCTGGCAAGAGAATCTTAAGAATGACCCCTACCTTGAGCAAACCGTCATAAGTCCAAAATCACTCTGTGCCTTGCAATTTTAAAATAAAATCACTCTGCATTTTGCTGTTTTAAGATTCTGTTCTGTTAAGCACTGTCTGGGTGAAGTGACTGAAGTATTGGGTGGAACCATTTAGTATATTGGCTGATGGCTTTAATTAGGGGTGACCAAATAAACTTACAGACTGTTGCTTAATTTGTTAAATGTAGGAGAAAATGTTATAAAAGGGGAATGTTATGTTCTGGCAGAGAACAGTATTGTCGCTGTCTGAAAGGCTTTCTTCATGAACAATCATTCCTTTTTTGCCAGCAGGTATTTGGTTTAATGTGACCTCTTCAGAAGGAAAAACTTGAGGTTTCCAAATATAGTGAAAATCTTATCCATGGATTGTGGTTTTATCCTTCAATACAGATTCCTTCAGGATATTATCTCCAAACCATGAATTCCAACTTGCACTTCAGTGGGTTTGTCTTGCCAGTTTCAGCAATGAACGTGATAAGCATCGTGCCACTGCTGATTCTTGTCCCTATTTTGGAATGCATTAACTCATGGCTCTTTAGCTCCAAGGACAATGGACATTCTCCAACAATTTACATTGGTATGTATGAAATACGTGTGTTTATACAGTTTTAATATGTCTTCTGTTTTTGAGAGAGAAATTTTGGTGTGATGGATGATCCTAGGCAATTATATCTGACTTTAAAAGTTAAAATGGACTTGTTTTGGGATGATGCTCAGAAGTAAATATGTTTTGAAGCAATTATTGAAAAAAGCAGTCCTGAAAACACTTAATAGATAGTAAGGAAAAATGTACAGGTTTTGTGTAGGACAGACTCCTCTGACCAACAAAAATTTTGAGGCACACTCACAAATAACTAGGGGTCACCCCAAGGAATTGGTATTGGAGAGAAGCAGTATTTACTATTTATGCCTGAGAATTACTTTGACTTGGTTATCTTTTATATGTTTCTTTATCCATTAGGTTTTGGAAAGTTAATTCACAATCAAAGACTTTTTTAGAAATTAAAAAGTCCTTCAGTTAGTTGCTCTCTGATACTGGAGAAATGTGTTGCTCAAAATGATGAGCCTGGATTCAGATAACTCAGTTATGAATAAAGGCTTTGTTTTTCTGTGACTTTTATGCTGTAAGTGTATTGTTGTGAGGACTGCAGCTCGTAAGAGAGAAACTGTATTACCATTACTCCTCAGTTGCATCATAAATGAAATAAAAGAATCTAGGCTAATTCTGTATGTGCAATAGATGTTTTTAGAATGGATGAGAAAAAGAAAACATGCAGAAAACTGTGCAAAACAAATGGGTGTGTGTCACTGGCTGCTGTTCCCATTGAATAGGCTGAATATTTCACAGGTGGAAGGTTACTTGGAGAGGTTACACCCTTCCTCCCCAGCACTAGAGTTTTCAGTAGAATATCTAATAAGAGATAATTGTTCAAGTGTTTAGTATTTTCGTTATTAAAATCCTTATTGTACGCTCAGTCACAGCAAAAAGGGATCTCCAAAGGTGAAGTGTTACCTCTTTCTCACAGAAGTGGCAAAAGGAAGTCTTCTCTGTTGCAGACTGACACTCGTTTCAGAGAAATTCATAGCCTAGAAGCAATGATAACTTTCATAAGAGTTGGGCTGCCTTCTCTTGACACTGATGTGGCTTTTTTTTATTTATTTGTTTTTTAATTACCCCCAAACCTCTTATGTTCTAGGATCTGGAGGGATCCTCTGCAACACTCCTCAGATGTCAGCTACATGTAGTACCAGCAGTAAAGCAGCTTCCATTCTGTATTCACTTAAAACTATTCCTTTTCGTAGATACTCTCATTAAACTTCCTACATTTTTTATCTTCCAGTCTGCATTGCAAACCTCAGATGAAAATATTTATAAACCGCTATTTTCTCAGTGTGCTGCTATTAATTCAGTGCCCCATGGCAGGCAGCACAGTGAGTACTGACACACACAGAGGTATTAATCTGACTAAATTAGCCTAATTAAGAGTGTTATTAAGTTTTATACAAACCAGAAGCATATAACACAGCAGGTTGCAATTAGCCTAGTTTTTAAAATAACATCTGCATTAAAACACAAAAAGCACATTCAGATAATCATTTTCCTTTAAACCATGGAAATTTCAAGTTAGTATTAATGTTCTATCCTGTTATGTTGAACAGCAGTAGAATATATGCAGTGGTTTATTCTTAATAGGTTCATTTATCAAAATAGCCTCCTGTTAGGGGTGATAAACTACCCAAGGCATAAAAATACCTGTGAGTACAGGCAATGGCTTTAGCTATCCAAGTATATGACTGCACCTGCAAGTATGGTAGACCTCTAAGTGCCAATATTTTTGCCAACAGTTAATTAGGTTCTCAATTATTTTCAGCAACAAAATTGGAAGTATAAATAGGCAGTTGGTGTTAAGCCAGCCTATAACTATATTTTAATTCAACTCTTGTAAGGAGAAGAAATTTAAATAGTTTTCTGGAAACTCTCAGTACGTTAAGAATAACAGTTTTCAAGGATGAACCACGTAGACAATGTTGAACTAAAATATCTGATTGCTCTGTGTTAAGGGTCTACATAAAAATTGTAATCCGTTACTCTCTCTATAGTTTTTGGTTTATTCATAAACTAGATATGACCTAAAAAACATTACAATCTTAATATGAATGTAGATTGTGTCCCAAATATGTTGAGTATCTGGACCTCTTTATGTAAAACGTATTTGATAGACTTCAAGTTTTTCCAGTTTCCTGGTGGTTTATTTGTGGGGGTTTTGTTGGTTGAGGTTTGGTTTGTGGGTTTTTTGGTTTTTTGTTTGTTTTTTTTTGTTTGGNTACTTCATGCTATTTGATTTGGTCAGTAATGTAGAATATTCAGTAGAGAACTGAAATCATGTGTCTGCTGAATAGTTGTCCATCTGCTTCAGGCAAGAGGCTCTAGATGAAATACCTAAGGCATAGAAGTTCTTTCTGTAATGTTCTTCATGCCTGATTATACTGGAATGTTGTCTCAGTCTTGGATTTACTCCATCCATGAATGATAGGGAGAACAGCTCTCAGTACACAAAAGCAACTCCACAGTCTTATTTGAGGTGATTTGGAGGTTGATGGTGACCATTTCTCCCTGAACACATTCTACTTTGAACAGGAAAGCTTTTTTAACTTGCTTGACTCAGGATGTGAGATCAGAACTCACAAAAGTCCAATACACCCTTAGTCTTGAGATAATATAAAGAACCTTGTTGCAGAATCAACCCTGAATGTTACCAAAACAGCCTGTTCTATAAAACCAAATCCTCAGATGGTCATTCCAAGCCACGTATTTTAAAGAGGACTGAAGGGAGAAGAGTAAAGGCAAAAACCATATCTCCAAGGTTCTTGGTTTCTTCCTCTGCCACATAAACTCTTGAAAAAAAAAAGTTGAAATTTTGGGGCACACAGAGGTTACTTTTTCTGAAATGTATTGGCTTTTAGTAAGGAAAATGCTTCAAGTATAGCACTGTTAGGAATACTGAACTGCTGGAGGTTTCTTTAGTACCAACATAATTTTTCACTAGGAGAGCTCTTACTTTGGACGACTACAAGAAGCTCCTTGAGGGCTTTATACCTGGCTTTGATAAGGTGCATTGGCTAGAAAACGCTGCTGAATTCCCTCCCGTCATCAATTTTCAAGCAATAATTCATTGATATTCTCATTAAGCACTAGAGGAGCCTAAACAGCAAAACAGCTTCCAAGGCTCAGGTTAGGCAGGAGGGTAGGGTATTTAAAGCTGTATTTCCACATACAGGAAAACTGTGCTAAAGAAAGGGTGTGAGAGCTTGGTGCTGAGAGGAGAAACACAGAGGCCTGCAAAAACATAAAAAAGGCTAAGGCCACTTAGCTCTGTGAGTTTTTCATCTCTCTGTCCTGACACTAAAAGAGACAAAGTGTATATATAAATATAACATGAAAAAAAGAGGTTTTGACTGTTGATTTCCAGTCTAGTAAGTGTAAAATTATTAGTCATGAAGGCTTTGTTAGAAAAACGTAGTCCAAGTGTTTGAGCCAAAACTGTCAAAAGCAACCAAATTCTCCTCACATTATGGCTTAGAAATGCTGACAAATCAGGAATTCAGTCAAAATCAACGGGAGCTCAAACCATGAGAAGTATAGGCAATTCAGGTTCAGAGACTTACTTACTTGGAAACTTTGCTTGCTTTGTGTTTTTCTTTTTGGAGAGGATACAACCATTTCATACTGCCAACATCAAGAAATATAAAATAATACCTTTTAATAATATCCTCTATGCAATGGGTGAAGTGTGGGGTAGTTGTAAAACATCTGAGTTTTAGAAGAATTTCCTGCTGCCTGATAGTGTTGCTCCTACCCGTTCTCTTGTGGTATCTGGAAAGACATTTGTCTTTTCTTTCTTTTCTCCTTCCTTTTCTCCCTCAGTCTTCAAAAAAAAAGTGAAAAGTTCTTCTTTCTGACTTGGGTCTTCAGAGAAGTTTTTCCTCTCTCATTTATTCTGCACTCTAAAATTGTCTCTGTGCTGAGCTGGTCCTTTTGCCATGTATATACATATATATATAGATAGCACTCTTTATTCATGTTTAGAAAAAATGATTTGGGGTGGGGGTAGGAAGCTTCTTTTGCATTTCTTAGGAGTTTGTTTCACTCTAAACACGTGATGATCCTGTAACTACAGCCTTGGTGAATGCTGTCTGTGCTTTTTACCCAGTTGTAGGTCACTTATCTGCTGCACTTTCCGTGATGGTTGCTGGCTTCTCTGAAATACACCGAAAGCGCTTCCCTCAGGTGGAGCAGACACTCTCCGAGGAGGTTCTCCTGGTCTCCTCCATGCCTTGCTTCCACTTAGCTCCTCAGTATATCCTGCTTGGAGTGGCTGAAGCCTTGGTAACTCCCTCCTGTAAGTAAAATCAAATAGGCTAAAGCAAGAGTGTCCCGATTCTCAGAGAACTATATCAGCTTCCTAAAAATAATTACTGTCATCTGATATTTTATCCCTGGCTCTCTTCCACGGGCTTAATGAGCAGATCTGTGCTTTACCTGCTTCAGAGAAGCATAATTTGTCATGCTGGCTGTAACTCAGGATGAGTGGTGATGTTCCAGATTAACTGCACAGTCCAGTCAGGTCCCTGGGGGGCAAAATCCCCTGTTTGGGTTTGAAGCTGAACGTGCTTCAGGAGTGGATGAGCTCCTGAGGTCCCTTCTGACCTGAACTCCCCTGTGATGATTTTATTGAGATGGAAGAAAAACACACATGAGAGCTGAGCTGTGGTTATGCTCTGTGACCATCTTAAAGGCCACAGTCAGAGCAAGGTGAAGCAATTTAACACCTTTCATTTGTGGGCCCAGCTAATAGAATTATTCCATGTTTTTCACTGGCACAGAGCATTTGTGGGCAGGTAAAAATGACAGGTTAACCTGGAGAATGGCGTAGGCAGCTGCAAGATTTTTGTTAGTGCTCCAATTGGGAGTCATGAGAACATTCCTCCACGGATCATCATGTCTTAGCTTGTGACATGGAGCCAGAGATAAACACTCCTGTTTTTCAGAGCACAGGCAGAGCTCAGCTTGTGCCTGCCATCCACACATTATGTAGTCATACACTTGATTGTGAGTCTGAACCTTTTCTGCTTCCCATAATTTACTTTTCTGTCTCTACACTGACATTTTTGAGGCTTATTTTCTTCTGAGGAGCATGCAGAGTGCTTACCAGTGTTTTACCTTGCAGAGCTTTAAAAAAAAAAAAATAAAGTTAGTGTTATAAAAATAATCTAAGCAACATTCACTTAGAGACACAGGTAAAGTAATTGACTGGCTGATCTCTGCAGGCATTTAATTCTATGGGTTGAGTGTCTCTTGTTCCAGTACAACCCCAGAAATGTTCAGGCTTTTATTTAAGAGCAGGAAATAACTTCAGTGTCTCAGCTTCATTCTTATACTCTGAGACTACTGAGAGCTGTGGGTCACAGTCTGTCACTAAAAAGGTAATTTTCCCTAGTTTTAAATACTTAGCACTTTCATAATGCCTCTTCATCTGATAGCTCTCAAGTACTTAACTGAGACAGGTTTCTAGGCAGGTAATTTGGTTTCTAGGTTACAGGCTAAGTGTAACTGAAAACTGTGACCTTCTCTGTTTAGCTTAACAAAAAAAAGGTTAGGAGGTGACTTGCTTACAGTCTTCTCATGCAAAAGCCTGAGAAGAATATTGCTGGTAGAATAAGGCTTTTTAATCTAGCACACTGGGACACAACTGGAGTCCAATGACTGGAAGATTACATTAGCCTTTAGAAAAGAAATAAAACTCCATCTTGGGAGTTTTCTTCGTGGTTTTTTGTTTTTTTTAAGGATCTTTTTAAAGGATTGTGGTTAGAATTTCTGAGGAAGAAAAGCTGTCCTTCCCCATTTAAGCAGAGATTAAGCATTGTGCTTAGAGCTGCAGTGAGAGGTGTGACTTAAGAACCCAACTAAATGGGACTTAGTCTGAACGTGAGACTTGCATATAAAAAGCTGAAGGGAGGTGCCTAAAATAGCACATTTCTGTAGCTGATGGGGAAGAAGGCCTCCATTCTCTTGCCCACAAATTGGTGTCTGGCCCTGTTTGTCATGGAGTGTCCTGGCTGTGCAGGGTCTCTGCAGTCTGTGACCTCCAGCTGCTGCTGGACAAGAGCCTGGATTTCCCCCAGCTCTTGCACTGTATCAGACAGCTCAGTGCAGGTGGCTGAGGTCCTCTGAACCATCTCCAGCAGCACTAAGCCTCTGCATTCAGGCTTCTGAACTGAGCTCCAGCTTTCTACTTCAATCTGAACTGAATTTCTGTTCAGGAACTGTTCGGTGGATCTCTGAGGATGTTAGTGACAGCCTAGACACTTACAGAGTTGTTTCACCTTTCCTGATGTTTTACTGCCTTTCTTATGCAGAAGGTCAAATTCAATTATCATATTAATTTACTGCACCTGAAAGTACATGATCCAAGCTGAAGAGGGAAATGTTCACTCTTTTAAGCAGAGGGAAGAAAGGAGATAGCTCATTTCTGAAGAGCTTGGTTAGAGAAGTTAGATTTGGCACATTGAACTCTTTATCTTCATTAGGACCTCTCTTATTGGGATTGTTCAGCCTGGAAAAGAGAAGGCTTCAAGGTGACCTAATTGTGTCATTTCAGTACTTGACAAGAGCCTACAAGAAAGATGGAGAGAGATTATTTACAGGGGCATGTAGTGACAGGACAAAGGGGAATGGCTTCAAACATGAGAGTAGGTTTAGATTAGATATCAGGAGGAAATTCTTTACTGTGAGGATGGTGAGGCCCTGGCACAGGTTGCCCAGAGAAGCTGTGACTCTCCCATCCCTGGCACTGTTCAAGGCCAGGTTGGGCTCTGAGTAACCTTGTTTAGTGGGAGGTGTCCTTGCCCACAGCAGTGGGGTTGGAACTGGGTCATCTTTAAAGTCCAGTCCCTTCCAACCCAAGCTATTCTATAATTTGGTCCCTGGTACTCAGAACTGTGTTTATACAGTATGTTTCATTATCTTGTTGATAGGTGTTTTGAATAATCATCTGCTTCAGGTGGCATGAGCACCTTTTAGAATAATATCAGCATTTAATGTTCTTCTACCACTAAGGAAGTCTTAAAAATAAAATTTAAAAAATGGTATTGTGTTCCTCCACAGTGCTGCAAAGTTTTCAGAAGCCTTGGACAGGCTGAAATTGTAACCCTAGCTTGGTTTAAACCAGGAAACTACAGCTCTGTTAGCTAGAGGATATACTGGGGATGGCTTCGCCCACTGATGAAATGCAATAGTCTCCAGGGGGAAATGCAGCAGCTGTTTAATTGTTCCCAGCAGCACTGTGGGGAAAGGGAGGATTGGAGTAGGCTATTGAAACAGCAGGGGCACTTTAGGTAAGTAGGATGCAATTAGCCAGGCTGAATTTGGCCAAGATACATGTTTTGCACCCCTGCTTTTAGAAGGGAGGAACAAGCAGAAACTTTTAAGTCTTTCAGTGGCTCAGGTTAGCTGCAGACTTGCATCCACAGATGGTGTCCCAGGCTCACCTGCTTTCTCTTGCCCTCAGGCTTCTGGTTCCTATTGTGACTGAGGAAAAAAACACTGTCCGTGGTATTTTTTCTTTCATATGTTTTCAAAGCTCTCATTTGGACATCCAAATTAAAAACGGTGAAAGGTGGTGATTGCAAAGTTTCATTTGTATTCAGAGGTGCTTCAGGCAACTCAGCATCCAAATAGAATGCTCTGCTGGCAAGTTTTTCAAGCTGGAGGTCATTCTAATTCAACTAATGAAGCAGGTGGGGGGACTGGGGTTGGGGGAAAAAGTGTGGATGAGAACTCAAGGAGTGAAATTAGGAAGCAGAAGTTTTTGATGATCAGTGAAAATTGCACAAAAAGAACAGCTATCATAAAGTCTTGCTGTTCCAGCCAAATTACAGCTGGTGGGGTTATTTATAGTCATCCATGCTACAACAGCATGCTGCAGCTTCCCCTCACCACCAAAGCTGTTGCTGCTTCTGGTTTAGCCTTCTGGCAAGAAAGTGAAGAATGAGGTCTTAAAAATGAGCCAGTGAGCCTGGGGGTTGCACTCAGGGGAAGAGGAGCCTTGTCCAGCCTTAAGGTAAAGCAAGCTAAGTGTCCAAATTCAGGCAGAGCTCCAGATTTTGGAAGTATTTACTTCCAAATAGTGGCTGTGCTGCACTGGCTCTGGGATAGGAGGTCCTGCTGTTCTGCAGTTCAAAATCACATCATTGTCTTCGTGCTTGCTGGCTGTGGTGGTGTTTCTCTGCTCTTATGCCTGAGGATTTAAAAGGTGCAAGCAATTGTCTGGGTGCAAGATCTTGGTGTACTTGTGGAATGTGGATAGTTGTACGGGGATGGTTTATTACAGCTATTCATTTAAGCAGTTTAGATAATGCTTTGTTGTAGGGTACATGCTAACACGTCTGATTGATCTTCTGCAGCACGTACATTCTCTGTATAAAATATGGAAATTCACTAATAGGGATGTTTCGAATTTTTTAATGTGTTATCTATGTTCTACCATTGGTTTATCAATGTTCTACCATCATTTAACTCTTTTTTTTCTTCCTTTTTTTTCCTTTTTTTAACTTGTACCTGTATCTGCTTCCTTTCTAAGGTTCCTTACTTTCATTTTGGCTTGTGCCCGAAAGGATGAGAGGGATTTCCATGCATTTTTTAGCACTCTTTAATGGAGCTGGCTGCTTTATGGGAGCTTTCTTTGTTCAGACAGCCCACGCAGGCACTCAAGGTAAGAATATGCTCATGACGGGCGTTCCTGAGCAGTTTTCTAATATTATTGATTTGGAGAATCAGGCAGCAGAATTAAAAGGGATGCCAAAGTTTTATCGATTTGCTCTCACAATTAAGATGGAATTAAGATAGGAAATAGCCTTCCAGCTGTATTCATCCAATTTTAATGAGTCATCTTAGTTTTGATAGTCGGAGTAATTAGAGGATGGCATCTTGAAGGAAGTCCTCCTGTCCAATCTCTCTCTGCTTCTGTTCTGCAAGACCGAAAATAAATTGGCTAGGAAGCACCTTTTTATGTCCATGAAGGAGCACATTGAGGTTATTCACACTCTCATGGAAGCCTCTGGCCTCGAGAGCAAGATTGGTGCTTTAAAGAGTGGAGAATATTCCTTCCTGTCTGTCCTGCTGTGTTGGAGGGGAAACCAGGTTGGGTTGAGGGTTTCAAAGCTGTCTGGGGAACTCATTCTCCTGGGCCCACCAGTTCTCTCCTGCCTTCTTCACACCTCTGCCTTTGCCCAGCTAGTGCAAGAACCAGACTCTGTGACAATATTGTCTCAATGTGGGCTTGCCCTTTTGCAGATGAATGCTGCAATTCCCAGAAAACTTCCTGTTTCCAAAGGTGTTATTTCAGATTCACCTCAACCTTCTGTTGAGGTGTATTTAGTGTAAGCCCTGAACTGGATTTTTTCCTGGGTTATTGACTTTCAAGATAAGCCAGGAATTCCTTGAAGTCATTTTTCCTTTGCTGATGAATCTTTATTCAATACAGAAAATACTTGTTTCACAAGTAAATTTAACAAGTAAAGCACTTGATTTCTTGAACTGAGGGACAGGGATCCATTTGTTCACAAATTTGAAATAAATAGTCCCACGTGCTGAAGGAATAATTCTAAAGATGCCATAGACCAGCTCTGGTGGAACTGCTACAGAGAGCTGTTCTTTAGAGACCACAGCTGCTGGCCCTAATCCATGACACCATTGCAATTCCATGGCTGCAGGATTTTGTAACTGTTTAGGGTTAAAGTTTTGGGTTCTTCTCTTTCCTATGTAAAGACTCATGTAATTTAAAAACAAGCGAAAGTGGGTGTTTTGAAAGCGTGACAAGAAATTTTTATTCCTACTTGCAAGATCTGAACAAACAAATGATGCTTTGACACGCAGTCCTGTTTTTAAGTTAAAAATTCAATTAAAATTTTATTACAAGGTATAAAAACATCACCTGGAGATGGGTAAAAAACAGGAATGTTTACACAAATGAATCAGGCAAAGAACTATTAAGCACCAAGGCATCCAGTGTGAAGTGAGCTCCTTGAATATCCCCCAGTGGAAAGGTTGTTTTTCATTATTGTGAGTTCAGTGTGATGTGGGGTCAATGAAACAAAGAATTTAAGAGACTGTGTTGCTGATTTTTTCTTTCCGCCCAAAGTACAAAAACTATTAATTTTTATGAGATTGAAATATTTAGTGAAACTGACTCATTTTACTGCAATTTGACTTTGGAAATAACAAAATAATTATAAAAATAATTAAGCATGATGTCGGCTCCAAAATATTTTGCTTATGTTGTGTCACTATTATGTAATTAATTTCTTTACAGAGTATTTCTATGCAAAGTGGTAGAGGAAACTAACTTTTGCATTTGGTTTGTAATTCAGTAGATTTTTGTCTGGTTTTCTATCAAGGTGATTAATTCTTTTTCTGTGAGTCTGGATGAAATAATTTAATTGATTCAAAAAGCAAGTGTTCTCTTCTTGCCAGAAATACAGTTTTAACAGAGATTGCAAATTCTTATCCTGGCTGAGACCAAGAAGGCTGAACTCTCTAAATTCTCCACAGGCTGCAGTTGCCACGTTCTAACCCCTTTTGCTCAAGATTTTTGAGCAAACTGAAAAATTTCCTGGCTAAAATATTCCTCACTCTTACAAAGTTGGGTGGCAAACTTCTCAACTTAGCTTTTCTCTTTTTTTTTTTTTTTTTCTTTTTTCCAAAGCTATAACTTATGTCTTTGTTTAACTTTGTCAGAGCTGCTGTTCCTGTAGGTGGAATTGACTGCGCCATTATCCTGAGCAAAAGTCACTCTGAAATTTCCAAGGGAATCAGTGACACTCTGTATTCAGATTCAGGTGCTGTAGTGGGAATGACTGCTGCTAAGCAGGAAAAGTCCTCTTCAAAACTTGAAAAGCTTTAGGGAAAATAAAGTGAAAAATGCTCAGTGGTTGCTCTGTTGCTCTGGTTAGAACAGTGTTAGAGATTACTTGCCCTGTTAATATGTAAACAACATATTACTGGGCTCTCACTTTTTATTTTTAAAAATAATTGGGATCTCACTTGGTATCTCTTTCCCAGTGTTCTTTGCTTGAATAAGATTAATAATTCCAAGTTACCACAATTCATTCCATTCACAGCTTGCAAATGATGGTGGTATTCCTGTAAGTGCATTTGTGTTATAACCCTCCTCTGCTCATCCCAGGCTGTTGTCCTGCTGACTCCTAAATCAAAGGAGGTTTGGAATCAGACTTTTGTAGGTGGGCACAGACTATAGCAAAATGAAAAACTCATTTTAGGCTCAGTTTTGGTTTTCTCCTAGCTTGGTAGGAAATGTTATGTGCAAAATTTTTTTTTCCATCTGTATTTTTTCCAGTTGAGCTTCTTCAACTGGACTTTGGTGTTCATGACAATCAGCAAAATAATATATTTTTTTAATTTATTAAAACCTAGTGGTTACCGAATGAACCCTCTAAAGATGACAGTGCTGTAGGGAATAAACTTGTGACCTCTCTTCAGTCAAATTACAGTCCAATGACACAAATTAAGCTTTTATTGCTCACATTTGGCTTTTTTTTTTTCAGATCTGTTTAAAGAACTTGTAAATATTCAGTATCTGGACAATTTATGGAGTAAAGCAAACCAACCAGAACCCTTTTTTCTCTTCCTAAAAAAAGCTCAGCTAATTTGCTAATTTATTTCTATTGGAAGAGCAAGTTCTTTCTCTTTTGCTGAAAGAGAGGATAGTGCTCATGAAATGGTTCTGTGAGATTTAACAAGGCTTCGTGAGTGACTCTTGGGCTATGAATGCTTTTGTCTTGTCCCATGATTCTTGTTTCACTAAAACCTGAGCCAAGACTATTTCTGGTTCTCCCATCTCTAAGCAATGAGACCATGTTTTCCATGTTCCTGCAGCGAAGTAGATCCTCCACTGTGTATTTTGAAGTGTTGAAGCACAGAGGGTGTTGACAAAATTTAAACATTTTTATATCCTATTTTATGTCACTGGTTTAGAATTTTATTTGGGTTTTTATTGGCAAAGTTGATCAGATATCAGTCACAGTCAAAGCTGCATTAATCATTTTTAACGCATCTATGGAGGATGGTGTGAATATGATAAAATAAGACTTTTTTTAAAAATCTGACGAGTGCAAACAGATGATGGGTGACAGTGATATTTTCAGTACAAGCTGGGAAACTGCTTTCTTTTGGATCTCTTACCTCTCCTAACATTTTAACGGAAGAAGATGCAAGACAAAACCTGTCCTCCTATGCCAATCATTTCAGAATATATTTCTCTAAAAATATTAATATAAATATGTAAGAAAGAAATGAAAATAAAAAAAGGTCAGAGGAAGGAAACTGCCCCAGACACAGATTTCCTGCTCGTAGTTAGAGAATCGTTGGGGGTTTTTTGTGGTTTGGGTTGGTTGAGTTTTTTGGGTTGGTTTTGCTGGGTTTTCTTTTTTTTTTTGTTCTTTTTTTTTCATTTTAGTCTTGTGTGATTCTAAATACCAAAGATGATAAAGCTAAAGGATATTTCTTGCAGTCCAGATGGTGGTGTCCACTGGTGCCTACTTAGCTAATAAGGATTAGAGGCAGAGTGAGACTTTAATTTGGATATGATTAAACACTAAATATATGCCCACTAAGTTGACGAAATGAAGGAAGGCAATACAAACCTTTTCTAAAATATGAATTAAATGTTTTCTAGAATCATAACATGGGTTGCAGGATAGCTGCAAAAATGCAGGAATGGTACAAGATAGAGTAACTTCTGGCATGTGACTGAATTGTTTTTTCTTCAAGGTTTTCCTCATAACAAAATAGGATAGTGTTATTCAGCAAAAAATCCTGGGTGCCTCCCTGTGCACCTTGCCCTTGAGCTCTCTGAGGGTGCCACCATAGTAGCAGATATGTTTTGTGCACTAATATTTGTCAAAGACTGGCTTACAGCCCTCTTCAGGTTTTCTTTGATGGCTGCTATTGCCAGCAGCTCCTTGCTGTCATCCACAGAAACAGCCTGGGAAAGTTTTTGTCCATGTCCTAATCTCTGCTTCACCTCCACCTCTGCCTGTTTTGGTAGGATCAGTTGGTTCCTCTTGGTATTGTATAATATTCCTTCTTCTTTAACTGAGTGATTTCGATGCAAAATTGATAGGACTCCAAAATGTCAGTGAAATTTTACCAGGAGCTTTATTTCCATGATTGTAGAGGAGATTTGAGGAACTGTCTCTGCCTAGACTTCATTTTCTTACTTGTTCTAAATTTGCCATAAAATACATAACCAATTCACCTCTAACCAGTAGAAAAAATCTGTTTAAAATAATACACCTAAAGGAAACTCCCGTTTCTTTGTGGTGATTCATGCTACGAAGCATTTCTATTGTTGGAATAAAAATGGAAATCAGGAGCTTGTTGTGGAAAGTTAATTCCCAGTGAGCAATTATCTGTGTGACAAACCAACCTTGTAATTGCCACTTCTGTTGGCAATCTCCCTAGAAAAGTAAAGGATGCACAGAGCCCAAAGGCAGTGTCTTTTGGGGGAAAGTGAATTGTGAGCATGTTCCATGCTGAGGCAAGGATGGGAAGGTGCTGGACTCTTCAAAAACAGCGGTGCCCAGGGTGCCCAACTCCAGCAAAACCAAACAAATTATTCCAGGGAATCCCTGATGTTCACTGCTGAGAATAAGATCCTGAAAGTATAAACCCCAAAGGCAGTCAGTGGAGGGTGCTGGAGTCTGCAGGCAGCTTGTGGGAGGTGTTTGTGGGGTCAGGGGTGAAAGCATCTAAAGGGAGTTTTGGTGGTGGGTGATGCTGTAGCACTGATGACTCTTCTCTCAAGACTTCCTGCAAGCAGAGGAGAGGATTGTCTGTAAAGTGACTAGAAGTAAATGTAGTTCAGATTTATCCCCTCTTTCATGGAAAAAAAAAAAATTAAAAAGCAAAATTAATGAAAGAAAAAAGAGTGAGAAGTATTATTCTTTTGGCTGAAAGTAGGAAATTATTTATTAATTTTTGCTGCATCCACTGATGAAAATGTGTTTTGGAAGGATTATAGCCTGGATATCCTTAGGACTGCTGCCATCCTTGTTCCTCTGTAGAGAAAGGCCTACCCCTAACAAACCTTGTTGTCCCTCTCTGAAAGGAAAAGGAAGCCTTGATCCTACCTCTTGCTTTGGACAGAGCAGGAAACTAGAGGGAAAAATTGAGCTTTGTGGCAGCTGGAGCCTTGCTGTATCCTATCTGATTCTGTCCATGCCTGTGCTGTTGCTCATTTGAATTTTCCAAAGGCTCTCTGTCCTTATCCTGGCCTCACTGTTTAAACACTGGCAATTCCTAAAAGAAACAGGGAGGAGACAGAGTGAGGATCTTTGACCCAGGCCATGGAGGAGACCCAGGTGAAGTGGGAGTAGAATCCAGATCTCCTGCTTGCTGGGCTGCCCTCCTACCCTCATAGAACCAACAAGGCTCAGTTTCAGGGCTTTTATCTGGTGCCTTTATCAGTGATAAGACAGAGAATGGTGCAAATGGACCTTTGAAACTCAAAAGCCACAAAACTGATTTATTAATTTTTTTAAGTATGTGTTTCCTGTTCAGGTTCCACTGTAAATGCCATTCCACTAGGAAGCTCCTGCTGCTCCTGTAGTTAGCCCAGGCAAGGTGAATAACCTAGCAGACAGTGTGAACTCTGCTTTGACAGGCTTCAGTGCAGACCCCCGTGCAGGTTTTCTCTTTCATCACATCCACATGCTCTCTCTCTGCCTTCTATTGGCCCCTGGGGGATGCAAAATGAAAAACTACCTGATTGTGAATGATGACAGTAAAAGTTTATAAGCTACTAAAATGAAGTTACAGCACCTAGGAGCTCAGTCAAGTTACGGTGTTAGATGATAGGTTTTTAAAACTGGCTCTGAGATAACACTACAAAAGGAAAGGGAGCAGGCAGAGGTGTGGTGGTGCTGCTCTGTGACGAGCACAAAGGTGTCAGGGCATGGAGAGAACTGTGGAGGAGTTTGGGAAAACTGCTGCACTGATGGCAGTTGTTCTCTGTTAATCCCAGGAGAGCTAAAGGCAACAGCTCTGAAAAGAAATGTGTTTACAACTCTAAGATGTGAAGGGAAGAGAAAAATGTAAATTTATGAATGTGTGTTTGGCAGGGTGTAATCCTTTGACTGGTGTCTCTCCTGTGCTGTGGAGCTACTCTTTGTCTCTAATTAGAAAAATATTAACAATCCAGGGATGGCATTCAATGGTAAAAGTGGCATTAGTGGCCAAAAGATCTGTTAAGGCCATCAGGTTTTTAAAATACAGCTGGGGTAAGAGGGCTGGCTTTCCTTCTTTCCCCATTAGGGCATTCAAGGGGTGAATAGCCACTCTATTTAGATGGGCAGGATTTGATACCAGCCTTCCATGTAGCAGAGGAAGGTGACTTTGGGCACATTGACACTGGCGCAGTTCAGATCAGGGGTGTGCTTTTAATCAAAATCTCTTGATAATCTCTGATTTGCATCACAGAATGATCTTGGAGCATGAAAACAACTAAATTCTTTTTAGATGGAACTAAACAAAAAAAAAAAGAAACCAGCTCATGTCTGATATGATGTGTTCCAGCTGTTAGTGGGAACTGCTCTGATGTGAACCCCCCTGAGCTGTGGAGAGTGTGGACATCACATTCTCAGCACCAGCTGTTTCACACTCTGCATTTCTTCATTAATTGCTAATGAAGACAGCCTAGCTGCCTTCTTCAAAGGCAATACATATCCTGTATTCCCAAATCATGTACACGGCCATTACAACACTGTATAGGTCTCTGATATTCTGTAACTTCAGTTTCTACTGCAGCTTTTTTTCCACCTTGGTGTGATGGTTTTGCTGTAGTTGATTGTGGCACTTCAGCTACTGGTTGTCTTCAGCTGCAGACTGACAGGGGCTGGCTTTGTTTTTAACCACTTTGATTTCTATAGTTATTTGCCACCTGAGCTTGTTTGCAATGAACAACACTGAAACCATTTCTGCCACAAACTGGAGTGCACAGGAATAGACAAGCAGGGAAGCCTCTGTGTGCACGTAGGTGGTACTGTCCTCTGCAGAATGGAGTTTAAGCTGCCAAAATGGCCCAGACACTATTGCCAAAAACCTTGGTTGAAAAAGCTCTGGTTTGTGTCAGTAAACACTGAATGAAAGAAAAGGACACCTTAGAGACTCATGGCTAAAGGCAACTATAACGAAAGGTAAAGTAAAATGTCAGGTACTATCTTGGTAATGGAGCACCATCCAAGGCACTGAGTGAGTGCTTTTAATATTTTGAGGTTTTTAAATATTTAATTCTTTTTATTAAGAAGAGACTATTAAAAGCATGAGAGATACAAGCAAGGATTCCTACAGACCACCTTAATTCTAGCTCTTCCTAAGCTTTTCCCAGTTGACTTTCATTTAGCTGTGTTCACAGGATAATACAGATGGAAGATGGCCCAGTCATTACAGCAGTAGCTGTGCAGGATTAGGTTTTCCAATACACTTCAGATTTATTAGGGAAGTTCTTTAGTTTCTTTAGATCTCTGCTGCCTGTCTGCAAAGCAAGAGCAAAAGCACGCTAGGTTAAAAAACCCCCCATGGATGCTATGAGGATGAAATCTGTATCAATATCTACAGGGAGGTCAGAGCACCTGTGGGAGATTGTGTCTCACACTAAGTTATCCTCATGTCTTCCACGTGAGCCACGTCTCATGCTGCAAGGCAAACTCATTCTGCTCCAAATATCTGCTTTACCAGGCAACTGGTTTCCACACTTGCTGCATGAAGGTAAATTGGAGAGATTCTTCTTCTTCTTGGCTTCCCTAATGATGGTGAACACTCTGGGGTTCTGGACCATTGCACACAGGTACGTGTGATGCTTGACATTTCATTTGTAGGTGCAGGTAGAAATTCTTGTAAAATCTGTGAGCTAGTGTGTAATAAAGAGTTGGTGGTGATGGATTATACAGGGAGAGAGATTCCACAGCAAAAGTGTGGTGAGGTTAAAAAAAAAAGACTGATGTAACTAGCCTTAAATAGTTAAGGGGTCTCATTAATATAAAAAGCCTTAAAGAAAGAAGAGCATCATATTCTTTATAGAAGGGTGTAAATAGGTTGGCATGGGATTTCAATGGGAGCCCAAGGATATATCAGCCATGGAACTGACCTCCACTGCCCTTGGTTTTGTACCAATTTATGGAAAGCATTGCTGCTCTCTCAATGAGCTCTCATCTTCAGTGTAGGACTGCAGGCAGAGGGGTGGTGAGACAGCAAATTGCTGCAGGTTAATGCTGTGTGCAGCAGTTTCAACAGAACAACCCCCAAATATTTCCTGATACCATGGGATGAAAGCAACTTGCAGCTGGAAACAACAGAATTTCTCAGCCCCCTCACAGGAAGCAAATTCATGCCACCTGTAGGGCCTAGGTTTGATCCCTGTATATTGCCTGCGAAATGCAAGGAACTCACAGCTCTGGAACATTGAATCCCAGTTAATTTTCCATTGTCAGCATTCTAAGTAACCCTTGAAGTCAAGAGGAGGGAGGGAAGCAGCCTGTGCCACCACGGGTGGGAAGGGTCATGTGCAAGTGGCTCTTAGAAACTGGGAAGCAGTTCCATGGAAATCCTTCAGGAACCTTGATGAAGTGAGGATGTGATGATGGGAGTAATAGAAAACTTCCAAGGGCAGTGCACTTCTGGAACTCTTGACAAAAATATTGCTTTTTCTATTAAATAGAGCGCCAGCTTTGCAGCACCAAAGTTTACCGTAGCATCTTGTTGATTATTCCAATGTGATTCTCTTCTTTTAAATGTGAACTGGGTCACAACTGGAAACATTTCTCCTGCATGTACTTTGTAATTCTCTTATGAAATGGGATTTTAATCTTATGTAAATTGAAATTTTCATTTGTGACATTTACTGCTGAAAACTAAAAGGTTTTGGTTGTCAAAAAGTTACCATAAAATTGGTTTAAACTCAAAAAAACAAATTTCTGCCACATCTTACCATGTTTTTATGAGGAAATCTGTTGACCTCCAATCTTCCTAAAAATAGAAAACCAAACATTTAAAAAAATTTATTTCAAATCAACATTTCGCTTCAGAATCGTTGTACCTCATTTTTCAATAAGACAACGAAAACATAGAAAAAATACGGGTTTTGAAGTCAAATGTAATTGTTTCATTTTTTTTGTGAATAAAAATACTCCCAGAGGAGAGAAAAAAGAGTGAGGACTATTCAGAGAAACACCGATTTAGACACAGGGGGAAATCAGACTTTAAAACTCTGAATTGGAAAAAATACACTAAAACTTCTCTGAGAGGAAAAAAGCATGTTCATTATTAATTTTTTTTTAAAAGGACACAGAACAGGTATTAACATCTGCATCCAGTTTGATGCTTCTCATCACAAAGTTCTGAAAGGCTCTAGGAAAATGTATGTCATTGCCCTATATTTTTAGCTGCCTTGAAGTCCAAGACTCAGAAGGCACTGTAACTTAAAAAGTATTGTCTAATAAACAATGGGTGGAGGCAATACCTTAAAGGATGCTTATTTTGTTATTTTCCTTCTGTATCATCTCCCCCAGATACAACAATCTGCATCAGGATTGCACCAATGAATTCAGAGGATGTCTCCCTGGAGAAAAACTTTTGAAGCATGGGAAAGCCATCAAGCATTATAGTGCTGTCCTGGAAAGTTCTCCCATTCTGTCTCCTGTGGAGAAAATCTGATAAAATTTCACCCTCGTTTGACTAAATTTTGATTGTGTTATCCACCAGCTCTCTAATGATAAATCACCCAGCATACTTAAGTGGAACTATGTCCTGGTATTTATGAATTATCTGATGAATAATAATGTTATTTATAAGTTAACAAAATAGCATTCTTCATAGGGTTTGGCCTTGAAGGAGGCTGCACTGTCATAATTCACATCGAGGCCAAGGAGAGCTCGCTGCCTGCCATGGTTGATGGAGAGAGGCTTTTAATCTTTATATGGAAATAGGTATCCACATATATTTGTACTTAGGAGTGGTTAAAAACTAATAAACATGCGGACATTTGTTTAGCAAATCTCTTTGTGCCAGTATCATTTACGAGTAATTTTGAAATCTGGTATTGGCTGGTTGATATTTGCAATGGTGGGGGTCTTGTGTGCTGTTCTTGGCTCCTGCTGTTGCTCCCCAGCCTTCAGCAAGGTGCTGCTTTAGTTTCCCTGTCAGTGAAATGGACACAAGCATATCAACCTTCTTTGCCAGTTGCTCTGAGATCTACCAAAAATACACTAAAAACAAGGTACCAGTCATCAGTCCATAAAATGTGTCATCAGTCCATAAAATGTGTCATGAAACATTGAGGCACCCAGTCTTATTTGGCAGAAAAACTGAGATTTGTCATTCCTAAAAGATGATAAAAAGGAAATTGCTAGTAGGAGAATGGGAGACTGGAATATATCAACATCAAAATTACTAATTGCAGCCCAGTTAAAAGGGGATGAAGGGAATTAGGAAAAGAAGATTGGGGAAGGGTAGATGCAGCTGGAGATGGGGGAAAAAAATTATTAGTAAAATGCATTCCAGTTTAAAGATCTTCAGTGTTAAACACTCCCAAAATTGGCTGATTTTGTTATTGTGAGAGGTGATAATCTAGCACTTAACATTTCTTTTTAAAAGTCATATTACTAAAAAGAGTGGTGACGGAAGTGGAGTCTTTATGTGATAAGGAAACACATCGAACCCAAAAAACTAAAGGAGCACTTTGATATCAAGATGTTTGTAACGGAAGGAACAGAGAAGTCAGAATGCTTGCTAGGTATGAGGAATGCTGTGCCACAGGAGAAGCAGCATTAAAAGGTTATAATGCACTGAAGTGACACAGTTTGTGAGCTGAAACTGTGAAAGAGCTGGTAAAGGAAATCTCTCCTGCACCATTAACCACACTTCATCCTGTAACTTCAGCTTGGGCATTGTGGGAGTGAGAGGAAAATGTAGTGAATACACCCCTTCCCAGCAAGGAACTGACTTGTTCTCCCAAAGTGGCTCCAAAAGCTGGGCTGGAGCTGGGGCTGAGAGGAGACACAGCAAAAGGCTGAAGGATCTGTTCTCTGAGGGCACTGGAAAGTGCAAGACAGGCTAATTTCCACAGATTAGAGTAAATTTATCCATGACACCGGACAGTTATTTGCTTGTATCAGATTATTTTCTAAATCGTATTTGTACTGCAATAGACCCAGGTTTAAGCCATGAAAAATACTAGTTTCTTTCCTGGGAAATTCTTGAATACTTGACCTTTGTCCTTGCACGGAAAAGCTACAAAAATGCTGGCTGGAGTCTGCTGACAGGAGGGGTGTGATTGCTGTCAATGCATTTGAGAGTTATACACAAAAGGAGAAAAACTAGGTAATAAAGGGGTAAAATTTAAAATTTGGGCCAGTGAATGGGATTGGGCTGGAGATGCTTTTAACAACTAATAATAAATATATATATTTATATATTTTGTTTTAACTGCAGAAGTAACAGCAGTTTGGAACCATTTGCATCAAGAACAGGAGAACAAGAAACTCTGTTTTAAGGTAAAATGCTTCCTCTGCTACATTCTCAGGCTGAACGGCCTCAAACTTCTCAAGACCACTTTGTTTCTTATTTTTTCTCCTCAGAAACTGAAACGTGAGAATAGATGACAGCAGATAACAGAATGCAGCCGTTTGAGTTGAATTGTCTGATGAAGAAAATTCTGCAAGAAAAAGAGGATTAATTAACTCCCTGCACAGGACTTGCCTGGCATGAACTCATGCAAGAAAGCCTTCATAAGCAGGTACTGTGGAATCCAGAGAGTGGTTAGAATGGCCTTTGGGATGAAGAGTTGACTATTGAAACCTCCCTGCCTCCTTCACACAGGCTGGAGGAACGCTTTTTCTGCCAGATTTAATAAAGAGTTTGGCCTTTTAGATGGATGACAGAAGAAAAGGGAGCACTGGTTGCTGAATTTTGGCTTAGCTCGGTCTGTGGAGCAGAGGAATCTACATGCAAAAATCTATCAATCAATCTCACTGTTATGACAGAGCAATTTAGTACTTAAAACCAACAGACAGGGATTTTTCTTGAACTGCAGCATCTAGGACTCCACTCAGAGCTGATGGAATCCTTTGTACGTACAGGGCATTGCCTAAATTGTATAAATCTCCTGCCAGCACACAGTGAAATTGGTTACAAAGGACTCTAAAGACTTGATCTTGACTTTGAAGGAAGCTGCTTTTCACTTCTGAAAAATTTAGTGACTTTTAACATTACAAAAAAAGTTAGAGGACAGAAAAAATAAGGCTTTGTGTGTGCATACAAAATGATGCAATAAACAGCTGGAAAATGTTAGGACAGCCTTCTTTTGTTCAGCCTTTTGTTGATATGTGGCAGTTTTCATGGGAGATAACTCAGATCTGATTTCTTGTGTTTGAGGTCACCTGTTGCCATTCTGGATTGCTTTGCACAAAGTAAATTTAGGATAGGCATGTTTTAATCCTCACCATAAGGGTTTATAGTTTTGAAATGTATTGTGGAAAAAGTTGCCTCCTAGATGAGATGAGGAGTGACCAGAAACATCCCATTTCACTTTTCTATTTGATTATTGCCTGAATGTTTTAACTATTCTCCCAGCCCAGAGTGGAATTAGTACAAAGGATTCTAGATTTACACTTGACTTTGGAAGGAGTTGCTTTTGGGCAGCTCTGGTTATAACTGAGTAGGTGCTGTGCTCATCAGAGGTCATTACCAGCCTTGAATAACCTGATGTACTGCTGATTACTGCTGTACAGTTTGGGGGTGTCTTTTTAGTGGTTAAATGCATGTTTTATACTGTATTCGTGTACACACATACAAAAAAAAATGCAAGTTCTGTCCCAGCCAGTTCACAGACCGCCTCAGTGATGTCTAAATGCATGGGACACCATTTTGTGTGCGGGGGGGCTGAAGAAAACTCGATGGAGAGGATTAAGATCTCCATCTGTTAAGTTTGCACTGATGATAAAACACATGCTCCCAGTTGGAACAAGATGCATTAAAAGAGCAATTTCACTTTCACTTCTACTGCCTAGCAACAATGTCATTGAGCACCTGCAATAGTTTAAACATTAAGCATAATTGGCTTTGCTTGACATAAATCTGTAGTTTTGTAAATAAGAGCAGTTGAGTTTCTATGTAATACCAATTAGCTATAAGGAATGCTTTGTTTGCTGAAGCCTGCAGCTTTGTGGAGGAAAGAGGGAGTTGTTAAGGCTCAGCAGTGGTAGTCAGAAGGTAGAACCCAGATTAGACATTACACAGGCTTTGAATGTCCTTGTGCAAGTTACTTAATTTATTTCAATCAGATTCCCTAGGTAGGAAGGGAAGGATTACATTCTTTTTTTTTTTTTTTTTTTTCCGTAAGGAACTCCGAGAATGTCTGATCAAAATACCTTGGAGGTAATTTTACAGCACTAAACTGAGCTGTCTTGTTCTGTGCTGGATTTCTTTTCCCTTCTTTTAGTTGAAGCTACTATTGCATCTTGAAAGTTCTTGTAAGTTTTCTAGAACCACTTGTTTTCTGCCAGTGGTGGAGGAAAGAGGTGCACGATCCACTAGATGTGAAAATCAGTCTTGTTCATTTCCTGCGGGAGCTGTGAGTTGGAAAGGGGAGGTAGGAGAATTCCTTCCTTGTGGCATTGTAGAGTAGAATTGCAGAACTAAAACTTTTAACTAAACGTTGGTGTCTGTTTGCTATGACATGTATTAGATTTGCCTTTGCAAGGGCAAATGCAGCTACCTTCCAGAGGATGTTTCGAAAGTCTCCTTTTATTCATCTGAAAAAAAACAAGGAAACTCACAAGTCTCCTCATGATTTCTCTGTTCTGAATAGAATAAAAATTGCCTTTTCCTTTCTATCTACCTGGTCTCTAGAAAGTCTCACCATAGAAGTCATATTCTGGTGGTGTAGTACTTTAAATTATTCTAGCTTAAGCCTCTGTCTGTAACTTTAAATATAGATTTCCTTGAATCAGAGAAGGTTGACATCTGAACCTTATGAAGTCTACCAGTATTGGTGCTGACTCTTTAAAGTTAATCAGTTCTAATACTCAGTGGTAATAAGAGTGAAAGAAACTGCTCTGACAGGGATTTTTCAGTGTTTTGGAGATATTTCATCTCTGCAGAGTACTGGATATTGCACCCTGAGACTACCAAGTTATATTTTGTTGGGAGATACACACTCTCAAAAATAAAATCAGCAGAAACTTTTTTTCAAATATGACCAGCATCTTTTCTTACTTTGATTTTGTTTGTTTGTTTATTTTGTTTTGAGGTTGAATTTTTGTTTGTTTTTTCTCCCCAGCCTAAATAAAGGAATCAGAGTATATACATCTACAGTTGATGGGGGAGTAGTCCAGCACAAACACCATGATTTTATGTAGAGCCAAAGATTCATTCCTATCTAACTCACATCTGAGAAAATGCTCAAGTCTAGAAAACACTGGAGATATTAGCTTTACATTTTTGAGGGTTAAGCTTCTCTGCTGTTGATATGGGAAACTCCTGTTCGAGTGGTTGCACTATCACATCTGGAGGAGCTTAGCTTTGAACAGAGGTTTGGAAACTGAATCTTGACCACCCAGCAGAGTGTGCTGATCGGTTGGAGCTGAACACAGGTTAGGCACATTTTTCGGATTCTCCTTTCATTATTTAAATATATATATTCTTTCTCCTTTTGGATCAGAAGAAATGTTTTGAAAGCTGAAACACTTTAACAAACAATCCGAAAAACCCAATCACCGAGGAGGAGTCAGCAGGGACATCAACAGAAAAACAAACCTTAAAGCAGTTGATGTTTGTCCTACCTGCTTTGTAGCCTGGTAAAAAGCATCTTTTGAAACCAGATCCCAAATGCTTTTATTGTCATGTTGTGTGAACTTCAGAAGCAAGATTGCCATAAGGTTGGGGGTAGTAGTCACAGTAGCACTTAATGAAAAAGCACAGGGAGTTATCTCAGTTTCATTTCTTGCATGGTCAATGGCTGTGATATGAAGATGCTGCCTGTTCAGCTGGCAGGATGGAACAGGCTTTGATAACAAGCAAAATCATAAATTCAAAACTAATGTTGAATAGTAAACCAAAGGTTGCAAGAGGATGCTGCTTGAACGTGAATCCAGCGTTACACGCAATTCTGAATTTCTTCACCTTGGTTCGTGGGGTTTTGCTGTTGTCTTGAAATTGTTCCCTTTTAAAGTGTTCAGGAGAAAAACCTGAGAGATGTTATTATCATGCTGACAGATGATAACCCCCTCAACAAGCTTTGCCACTGGTTATAAAGAGCTGTCATTTAGTGGAAACGCTCTTTAAACTTAAGCTGTTTGTAAACTAAACTTTAAAGGTGAGAATATTGTGTAAAAGCTTAGCAGCAAAAATATTATGCAGCCTTACATATTCTGTAAAAAATAAGTAGGGAAAGTCTGTGACTTTAGGGAAGAAACTTCATTGCAGAGATACAAGTACAGAAATTATGCAGGTCTTGCAAAAATAAGCAAACAGCTTCAAGAACAGAGAACAGCAAACTGTATGAAGAGGGGAGGGAGGTGATTATTAGCCATTTTAAAATGGTGTTACTTTATTCCTCGAAGCATTTGATTGCTGCTCCTTGGGATAGGAAATTCATGTTTTATGAGAACACGTGAGAGTGGAGGAAGGTCTTGTGTTTAAGATTGCAGAGGTGTTAAAAAGACCAAGTACAGTGGCAGTAAGGGCACACTTGAAGTATCTATTTGTTTGTTATTATTATTATTAAAAAAAAAAAAAAAAAGGCCAGAAAAGGGTGCTCTTTTAGTTCTGGCTTAAATAAGTGGAGGGTGTAGCTTAGTAAATCCAGTGCTGCTTCTCCTGTCAGTTCCAATGTGAATTACCAGACAATTGATTCTTGCCTCTGCAAAGTTTGTTCATCTCATTAATGGCTGAAATGGATTATTCTCTGCTCAATTGTTTAAAACAACAGCCTCTGTCGTAGCAAGGGTTAACTAAAGCAAGGTGATTTGTTCTTTTCCCCCAGTTATCATTTTCAAGCTCCTTCCTATGCACCCAGTGATTGTTACACCTACTTTTCAACATTCTTTAGTAAATGGCATTTTCACTTTCTTCAAGCCTTTTCAAGATGCAGTGAGTTCCAAACAATCACTTGCACAGATGTTCAAAAGTGTTTTGGGGTGGGTTTGTTTATTTGTTTGCTTTTCAGGGGGGTTTGTTGGGTTGTTTTTTTTTTTTAGATACTTGTGCAGTTCTAACACAGTCTCAGGCATGTAGATCCTTCAGAAATGCTCAGAGTGGCCCAATTTAAATTATCTATTGAATGCTGAAACACAAATTGCACATGAAATCCCCAAGCTTCAAGGGTCTTTGGCAGGTCACATCCTACCAGTCAGTCAAACATTTAGTCAGTGCTACCCCCATGCACCTATGAAACTGAGGCTGTTTGACACCTCTGAGAATATTTCTCATGTTAGATCTGTTGTAAATGAGCACATGGTCCAGAATAATTAATGGTAACACTTCAGTCCTTTTTTGACAGAGTTGTGTTTCTCGTGCAGTTTGTGCTGGTCTGTCTATTTAGCTGCAATCAGCCATGCCTGAAAGACAGGAAAGAACAAGACGGACAAGTGTGTCAGTGAGTGAACCTCTTTTCTGTAATTAGAAATGCACAGGGAATAAATTATTCTCTAATTCAAGCTGTCCAGCTCACACTAATAATGACAACTCAAGAAGCAATCTGTTTATAAAAATCAAAACTGAATTTGTGAGACTCCTTAGTGCAAGACAGGATTTACTGTGTAGTCTTGTTCTGATTTATCAGGGCTCCAGGAAGGTAGTGTGAGTGTTTGAGGCTGGGCTACACAGCCATTTCAGACACAAATTTTATATCACTGATGATTAGCTAAAACATTAATTAGAGATCAATGTAGCAACTCTGGACCACATTTTTGTCTGCTAAATTAATGACTGATAAGGAAAAAATGAAGCAGAGTAAGGGTATGAATAAACTCGGCCAAACTCTTGTCTTTATTTTTCTTGTGTGGACACCTTTTAATACTTCTCCATTTAATTGTTGTTGGCTTTTGTGAGCAAAACCTTTCCTGTGGAGGCACTGGAGAGGACCCTTAGCAATGCCTCAATAATTCCTTTTTTGCTTACATAAGTGTAATTAAACTCCTCCTTCTCTGGGCTGTAGGGCCAAAAGACTGGATGAGATCTTGAACTTTTGTGTCCAAAATATTTGGCACAAGGGATTTCAACTGTTTCTTGAAATTATTTTTCCTACTATTTTCTCCTAAATTTACAAGTTAGCCATGATTAAGGCCTATGTAATTACAGCACCTGATTAAGATGCAAAAAGCTGAGTACTGAAGAGTGCAGAGCCCTCTTACTTGACTTCAGCTTGGAGTCAAGTGGAGATGTAATGTTTTGAGAGTGGAGGAGGTGCCAGAGAACCAGCTTTCCAACAGTGAGTCTGAAAATGAGAGTGCACTGTCTCCCTTTCACACCTGGGAAAGTAATCAGGTCTCAGGATTAGATATGTTACTTATCCTCTCTGAGAGCCAAAAGCTATAAAGAAACTGCTCAGAATTTGAGCAGCTGTCATAAAGCATCCCTGACATTTTTAAGCAATCTCAGATCTTTGGATGAAGAGCCACGATAGTAACTCTACTTTTTGGAAGGCTGAGATGTACACAATGAATTCTGTCTGTCAGACAACATGCTGCAAAAGAGAGTGGTGACTACCAGAAGTCAGCCTAACAGGTAACAATATTTTTTTTATTATGGTGAAATCTCAGCAAATCACTTTATCCATTTTATTCTTCATACAAAGTAGACAAAGTATTATGGTCGGCCACTGATCTGAAAGTACAGATGAGATCAAGGGGAGGGAACAAAAGCTATCTGGCTCTTCTGGCACATTTGTGCATATGCATCACTTCAAAACAAGTAGAAGAAGCTTGAAGACTCACTGTCCAGTAAGTCAGAGTGCCTAATTAACTTAATTGCAAACCAAATTCTCAAATTAGTTTATTATTCAAATATATTCATGTACTTCCCTCCCCCAGGGCTCTCCCCCTATGAAAACCTGCCTTTTCAGTGCAGCTCTGTTTTGTGAACATCTGAAATCTGAACAAAAGAGTATCCACAGTGTGTCAGACCAGTCATCCTTTTACACAGCGTGTGAGGGGGAAAAATAAATGACAAAACACAAAAGCCTTCTGAGTGAACCCTTCCAGGAACCCAGGCTGAAGGAGATACCTTTAGTTCTGTGTTTCTGCTTGTCCCAATGGCTTCTGTAACTAATCAGAATACAAACAATAGCTAAGCATAATCTTAATTGCCAGTTTGGCGTGATGTAGTTCAATGTGCAATTCAGGTACCTGTTTTCAGTTTACATTTGTTTGTAGTCTCTTTCTGCAAGCGCTTTTGCTCTTGAGGTTTTTATGCCTTGCATTTTGAAGTCCAAGGTGAAAGCAGCTGTGGGCCAGACCCTTCACTGATCAGGCTTCTACAAGTAGTAGGAAGGGGATTTCGGATGGAGGAGAGAGAATAAACTTGCACATCACCTTCACAGAGTGCACACTCTTCAAATATTATTTTGTCTGAGCCACCGCTGCCCTTCCCAGAGCTTTGTAGTTCAACATCCAACATCAGGGAGCTGTGCTAATGAAAAGAGGTGGGGAGAGATCTGGTGCTTTTTGTGGTGTAACCTCTCATTACAGTAGTGAAATAAGTCATAAGCTATCAGAGCTTGAGTTTTCTAAGTCCACAAAATAGACACGTGGTTGATTTGAAGTTAGCTTTAAAATCTATTTGTAGCAAGTTCCTTCCTTTAAAAATAGGATGAGATCTTTCCTTTTTATCATAGTAAGTAAGGTACTTGGGTCTTCTTTGATGGAAGAATTAGGTCTAGCTTTTTTATCACGTGGGAAAAGAAATAAAAATGAGTTGATGCTAACACCTTTGCTTCTATTCCTTCACATGAACTTAAACCTCTCGTGACCTGACCTCAAAAGAAGGATGCATACAAGTCGTCTTCCTGGGGTATTTGGGGGTTTGTTTTTGTTTTCCTTTGCCTTCCCCAGCTTTCATCCACCAGTGCCCTCAAAGCTTTGATATGAGGAGCACCCCACGGTGTTACAGATGTTCTCCTTGTTTTTTCAGCTCCTTTGGCTGCTTTTGACAGGCAGCTCTCGGTGGCCTTGTGCTGGCATCCCTGCTCCTGCTCACCTTTCCTCTCACCTGTTATGGCACAAGGGTCTTTTTTGTCTGCTCCATGGCAGGCAGAGCTCTAATCCAGACCTCCTTCTCATCTCCTCAGAAGTAATTCTGCTTTCCTGGCTCCCTCTGGGGATCTGTCACCCAGCCTCACTCGGTGCTGCATTATTAACCACCAAGCAGACACTGAGTGAACCTGGTGGAAGCTGTATTCAAAGAGTGCTTCTGTGTGTGTGTGACCTGCTGTTCCCTGCTCTGCTCCTACGTGTGCATCGGGAATTTGATTTCTGTAGGAATCACCGGTGCCCGTGTCCTTGCACACTCACTGCTCTTTGTCAGCTCCCTTGGTTTTGGAGCTGCCAGGGATTTGGTGTCTGCACTGCATTCCAGGAACAGTGGGGACATCCAGTGGTCACATGGGTTATAATTAATTACTCCCGATCCCGTCAGGGAGATCAAATTTCCGAGCTTTCTTGTTTTCTCGGCGTTTGACTTGTTTTTCATCATAGCTCATTATGCTGTAAAGTGTCTGACAGAAGGTTGGGATGACTTGTTTTCTCTCGTCTTTTCCTTCCCCCTATGTGATGTTGCCTCATATCTATCAGCAACAGAAATCAGGAAGTTGAGTCTCTCGCAGACAAATATCTGGGGATATCTTTTAATTGCTTTTCAAATTGAGGATTTGGAAGAAAGAGTAAAGAAAATACGAGCTATTCTTTGGAATGCATAACACTGGAATAACTGGTAAATAAATGTTATTGCTAGTGATGACAGGGATTTTTTTTAATTTTTTTTTTTTTAAGTGATGACAAATAATCACAACTTAAACTTTTCATACAACTTTTTCAAATTACCTCATGCATAATGCATGTGCACCTTGGTTCATCTGGCGTCTGTAATGAGGCTGAGAGGAGCTGTCTCCTTCCCTTTTCTGAACTTGGCAGTGATCAGATTCAGTCCCTGCTCGTCGCGGAAGCAGAGCCTCCCATTTTCCCAACTGAGGGGTTTTTTTCTGGAATGATTCTGAACAAGATAGATTTTAAAATATACAAATAAAAATAGACCTGTTCTGTGGTTGTCACAATATAGCATAACTGTGAATTCCAGACCTTTCCATCAGAGGATGGAAGATGCTTCTTATCCTGTCCTGCTAAATTTGTACTATATGTGTGTATATATATATA
>VWZT01009119.1:0-66492 GCA_013397055.1 Pachycephala philippinensis
CCCGCGCACCTGCGGCGCTGCCGGGGGCGCGCGGCCGGGGCGGGAGCGGGGCTGTGCGCGCGCCGGGCTGCGCCGCTGAGGGCCCGGCTGCGCCCTCAGCACGGGCGGTCTGGCCGGCGCTGCTTAAATAAAAGTGCCCCAGGCCCGGCTGTGTGCTGTCATCGTACGTGTTGTATGTGCCTTTGGCCTGTCCCCGCGAAACCGGAGACACAGACCGGAGGAGCCGGGTGTAATGTAGTGGATGACACCGTCCTGATGGATGCCTGGCGCACAGGGATGGCAGCAGTGCTGGGGTCTGAGTGAACACGCAGTGGTACCTGGCTTAGCTACAAGAAAGGTTTCCCACAGCACAGGGAATATGCTAAGTAATTCTGCATTTTCATATCTCAGACTGATTTGAGCAGTAAAGTGTTTCCCACAACTAATTACGAGTGTCTGATAACACATTTACTACATTTACTGTTTCCAGAGCAGACAGGTGCTAGAGGAGGGCTGGAGGAGATTTTTGTCTCAGCTCTTCTTGCTGTCTCACCGTGGTTCTGTTTCTGCCCACTGCTCTGTTCACTCCCCACCTTTGCCACTGCAGTTTGCACAGCTGTAGCAATGAAGATGGTTACTTCTTCCTGTGTTGGATGTAAAATAGCACACACAAGGATCAGACCAGACCATACTACAAAAGTCTGCATCTATAACCCTTAGATAAAAATTGAATAAACCAATCTTTATGATAAAAGCATATGTTTAACTGTTAGCTAAAGCTATTGTGCTGCTCTAGTCTACCAGTCCAAGTGTATGTTTCTCTACTCAGTATCGCAGTCATAGAATCATAGAATGGTTTGTGCTGGAAGGGACTTTAAAGATTATCTAGTTCCAACCCCACTGCTGTGGGCAGGGACACATTTCATTAGACCAGGTGGCTCAGAGCTCCATCCAACCTGGCCTTGAACGCTTCCAGGGATGGGGCATCCACAGCTTCTCTGGGCAACCTCCCAAATCTTCGACCAGCCGGATTTCAGTAAAAGACATGAAACAGCATTTTCAATATTAGTCTTGCCTTTTTTTTTAGAGGACTTTAAGATTTTTTGATCTGGCTGCTGAAGAGTGTTAAATTATGAGAATATTCAGGCAATCATAATTCTTTTTTTTTTCCCCTTTTAAAGTATTGTACTCCATATTTTAAAACACAGAGAATTTTATACAAAAGAGACATAATTTAATAGTAACAGGACATGTAATAGCAACAAAAATTCCACCGTGTGCTGTAGGCAATGTTTCATTTTATTCAAGTGTTAAGATACCCATTCTAGTCCTACTAAAAATAGCAAAATTCTAATTTGCTTGCATCTGAGATTAATATTTCACTGCTTTTATCTTTGTTACTTATTTACATCCTGATCTTGCAGCTGATTCTCTTTGGAGGAAGTGGCCTGTTTGCATAGGAAGGTGATTTTACATCTATGGAAAGGAGGGGTAAGTTACTACCCCTAAGGCCAACTGGTAAGCTTTCTGATTTGGCAGTATTTTACACTACTTTTGCATAACATAAAGAACTGCACAGAGTACAATGTAATAGAAAAGCATTTATAGTGACAGTAAAAGCGGGCCTTAATTATTTCACGGATGGTTTTCAGTAATTTAAAGTTGGAGGAAACCAGCTAGAAATACCTTGTTAAGGAATATTACTGCAGATAATAGATTTATCCATAAAGCTTGACAAGCTGAAATAAATCAAATTGACCTTTATCTCCACCTACAAAATTAACTATCCTCTATTTTTAGTGGAAAAATAAGCCTGTTAGATATTACGGTCTTCTAAACCTTCATGTCTGATTGTTACCAAGATCCGTTCAAACTTTAACACAGCTTCCTGATAATACATTTTACAATTAATTCCATGAGGATGGATATTGGCTAGCTCCTACCCTCATCGAAGGTATTTTGATTTTAGACATAAAATGCATAAGGCTTGTTTTTAATCTCTTGTTCTGCTGAAAAGCAGTCAATACATAATACTGTATTGAAAAGGGAGGGATACAGAACTAATGTTTTTTTCTAAGGTATAGCATATCCAACACAGTAGGTGGAGAAGGAATCTCATAGATTATGTGTTTCTTTGGAAAAAGAGTTTTATGACATCAGGGAGGTCATTTTAAGATTAGACAGAAATTAACATCTTCAAAAACATGAGCATACCTGTATTTGTAAATATGTACATGAAAATAATCCATGCTCTCCAGAAAATGCGTGGACACTCCCTACAGTTAATTTATCACATTTACCTGTTGTAACTTGCTATGAAGTGAATTATGATCTCTCTGGGGCTGAGACTATTTTTCACTGCAAGTCTTCTTTGCACCTTGATCTTAATTAATGCCTGTAGGCACTTCTGCAAAACAGCTATTAAATAACAATCCAAGTGGATCAACTCCTCCCATACACTTCATGCTACTTTAGAAGTCAAACGTGCAGACTGGGCAGGTGTTATGGAGTAATGGTATCTAAATTAGTGGGAGTGTAGAAGAGTTGACACATTCAACCTCTGATAATTGAAGGTAAGGGTAAAGCAAGGCTTTGATTATCCTGTAGAAGCCTTGAATGAAGGAGGTGTACAGAAAGAAGTGTAGTTACTTTCCTTTCAAGTGTGTAGCTAAATGGGGGGAGTGGGCTGTTCTTAGATGACAGCTGAAATAACTGCAAGATACATGTAAGAGGAAACAATGGAAAACTGCTAGAGCCATGTGCAGAATTTTTAATGCAAAATAGTGAGGTGCCTGACTTCTGTGTTGGGGTAATTTCACATCCTGATACTTTTCTCATTTCCTATCTAATGTCTACAGATCTGAGTTCTTTCTGGCTCAGCGTTCCTTAGCTCATGAAAACAACTGCAACTTCAGCTTCTCTGGGCTAAAAACCTTCTCCCCTTTCCTGGATACCAGTTTACTAGTGTAAGTAGTAATATATTATTTTCTACATAGGTTTCATACATATATGCTGTAAATATTTTCTGCACAGAAGAGGGCCTGGGACAAATCTTTCTGTTTCAAGAAAAAGAAGCAGTACCTGCATAACATGCAGCTTCTTCACTATGGTAAAGTAGTTTGGTTTTTGTTTTGTTTTTGGTTTCTTTTTTTGTTTGTTTGTTTTTTAATTCCTTAATGGTCCAGGGATAATTTTGTTTCAGGGCAGGTTTGAGAGGGCCAGGCTTCCAATGCTGCAGTTATTAACTGCCTCTGTGAAACTTAGATAGTCCTTATTAGGGATATGGACCATGAAATTGGTTGAAGTGTTGCCAAGAAAGAACTGGCATACAGTGGAAAGATAAGATTCCTGGAAATTTTAATATTATTAAGTAGAAGAGACTTAGATTACCTTTTAATACATATCACCTCTTTCACTGCAGGAGCTGTCTCACAGGGCCCAGATAACAAAAATGCAAAGGATCATCAAACATCTACTTGCAAGGCTGCGTGTATTCTTCACAAGAAATCGTCTTTCATATGGAAATAACAATTCATGGAAATTAAAAGCTAGCAGTTCATGAGAGGTTCACTGTAGCAGGACATTAAATCAGAGCCTTCATTTGTCCTGGTCATTTTAAAGTTAAATTCCATTCAAGTAGATATGGCTGTTGTTATACAACCACATCTAGTGATGGAGCAGATGAAAAATTCCTTCCAAAGCAAAGATAGTGGGCTTGAATTTCCATGGCCAGATAAGCACAATATTCCTTTTGTTTTCATTAAATATCATCATTCTCAAGAACAGGCTAATAACATTTATTATCCAGGGCAATAGCTAATCACCTTAGAGTTATTTTTTAGCGCCACGTGTTATGTGTAGCAAATTTGATGCAAATCAAATGAAAAATGAAACGTCAGACAAATTATCCTGAGGCCATATACTGCAGATGCAGAGGGATATGGCCAGAACTATAGAACAGTAAAAGACAGAAGCAAATATGAGCAAATGCTGCTGCATCAGAGAGCTGAATTAGTTGTCAGACATGAAGGAATGATGTCATAAAAAGAAAGGAATTATTGCAAGGACTGTGCACTGCCAGCTGCAGGTAGCTGACATATAGCAATGGGATCCCAACCCCCCATCTTCATGAGGGAGATGTGTTAGCAACCTCACACCACCAATTATTGATGCTCCATGTGGAAATCAAGCAGATTTCTCAATGTGTATGAAAGAGAAAATCAGTTGCATTTCAGTACAATGACATGGCAGACCTAGGCTGCCTGTGTGTTAATGTTTGTGTAATAGCAATAATGGTTATTATTACAGTAACCAACTGTAGCTCGGTTGTGCATTCAAAAATTGAAGTTACTTCTCTTCAACTATACCCTAGATCTCAGATTAGAGCTAAAAAAAGTACAGCTTTGAGTTGTTACATGGTTCTGAAAGTATTGCTTTGAGTTGTTAGATGGTATATAATATATTACAGCGGTTTCACCATGAATTTTGAGAACCCCCTTAAATATGAGTTAAGAATGAAATAGCCGACAAATTGCAACACATGAGGTTTTGCTCTTAAGACTATCTCTTAAACTGATGTACAAAATGTTTTGCACAAAGAAGCCTTTTATCATCTTTGCTATGTCTGCTGAATTCTTTTATGATAACTTACATGCTGCATGAATTACTTTGCTTTGATTAGTAAAAAGTAGTTGGTGGTAGAAAATCTAATTTATTTCCTCACAATAAATAACAAAGCTTAGAGCAGTAGGAGATGGAGTCACTGTGTGTTACAATTTAAGTTACCACTCTGATTAGACTAGTTAATTAAACTTACTCTCATTTCATACATACCTTCACATGAAGTCCAACATCTATATTTTGCTGCTTTCATTTTCATAAATAAACATAATGCCACATAGCAGGCTAACAAACAAAAAGCCTCTTCTTTGATACTGACAGTCAGCCTTTGTTGCATCTTCAATTCTGTTCAGGTGTGTTAGCTGTAAGGAAAGCTGTAGTAGCTCATTAATGTTCATAGTCACTCTGAGCAAGTGCTGGCTCAGGGTAAGTGAAATTGTAACCTCCGCCTTCCAAGTTCTGCGAATTTTGGTTGTTTCATCCTCTGATGGGATGGCTGTGATGGTGGTCACTCCATGTTTGCAGAACACGGGGAACAGTCTGACCACTTTGTGCACATGTGGTTGTGCAAGTAATGCACCTTCTTTCTGTGATAGGGTGGGACAGCAGAAGGGTTGTCCCTAACAGCATCTTTGTGTTTTGTTTGCATCTGTATCGCAAAACTCTCAGCCACACTGATTGTTCTTTTAATAGCAGAGTGTAATTAACAAAGGTTAAGTGTCTCCGTACACTGGGGCAACATAGTTCCAGATATTACCTTAAACCAGGCCAACACAGTTTGCAGTGTAACATTGCGGCACCATCTGCAGTAATCACACATGGGAAGAGCTACAACAGCTCACCGTCCTTCTCAGAGGTAAAGCAGTCCAATCCCAGACTTGCTTGGGCAAGAGCTACAGCGGCTCACCGTCCTTCCCAGAGGCACGGTCACCCAAGGCAGTCCAATCCTGGACTTACATGCATAGGCTACTCACGGCTATCCTGGGCACACCCCTGCCCAGGGATTATGCACCGGCCGGCTTTTCCACTTCCCCCAAGTGGATTGCAGTCTGTGAGGCTTATATTGCCGGAGGCTTCCAGAGCTTCTAAGGCTCAGCCAGTTATCGCCACAATACATGCAAACACGGGGTACCAGACATCAGAGTCTAAAAAGTCCAGCATGGCGTAGGGTAGCAGGCATCAGCAACCAGAGGCAGGCAGTGGCAGAGGAGGGTGGCAGGCAGAGGCAGGCATCAGCAAGCAGTGGCAGACATCTGCAGGCACCAGCTGAGCATCCACCCGGTCAGCTCCAACTCAGCTCAGTATCTGCCGCTCTTCTTGTGATTCTACAGCACAGCCCTTTATACCCATCATCCCTTGGGCTACTCATGTGCTTCTTGTTATAGGAATCACCACACCTGCATTCAATGCTGGCCTTCCCTCCTCCCAGGGACACAGCCGCAAGCCATGAGGCCAAGGCTGCCTACAGCCCACTCTTGTAACCCCACAGTTAAGCCCATATCCCCTCTTCATATGATGCAAAGTTTATAGTCACAAAATCCAAACCTGGACATAGGACTTGTTATGGGGCAGGTTTAAAGAGTAGAAAAAAGCATTTTTGTTACAGGAACCCCTGGTTTCCACCCCCACTTCACTAAGCAGCTGGTGCTAAATGAACCCCAGCAAATATATTTGTTTAATAAATGGACAAAATACCTCCTACTTTAGTCGTTCAGTATGTGAGGTAAGACTTCTCCACCATGAGCAATTCCAGTGTTCAATGTGTGATACTACATACGAGCAAACCTTGGCTTGCATGTTTTCTTCAATGGTTGTGTACTGACCAAAGATTTATATTCACCTTGGCAACAGGTTCCCCACCTCCTGCCCCAGGTTTGTGACAGCACTTTTGTTTTTATTGGTTTTTTTTTTCCTCTGGAACTACTGACTTGAGTCAATCACACTCTTTTGCTGAGAATGCAGTGCTACTCAATGCTACTGTTTGAAAATCTTGCCAGTTAGAGAATGGCTTCCAAGGTCTTTATTTTCCCCCAGTATTTTTCCCCCAGAAAAGCCATGGGCACTTTAGAGGTGCCTTCTTTTTTTTTTTTTTTTTTTTTTTTTTTTTTTTTTTTTTTTTTTTTTTTTGTTTTTTTTTTTTTAATAAGCCAGAGTAAGTCTAAACAGTTTAAAATTCTATCAAGCTGAAATTTCAGTATCAGCTTCCATCTTCTCACATTGCTTCCTTTGAAAAGGGTTGCAGAGTTTTTAAATGTATCTCTTTAACATGATGGGAGCAGTTTGCAAACAGATTAAAAGTACTACAATTACAAATATAAGAGCAGCATGTTTTATTTTGCCCCTGCATAGACAGATTTAATTTGTCAAGGTATTTTCCAGCTCCAGAATAATAATGGAAATGTTAGTAGTATAACTAATGCTGTTTGAGATATTGCTAGAACTATGAAGAAAAGAAAAAACTTCAATTAAATATGTTTCTTTTCTAAAGAATTTTATAAACGTTGTATAACTATTTAACATGTATAAGGGTGCTGACATTTGCTGGAATTGTAATAGATAGGAAAAAAAACAAACAGACCTTGGACATCAGAATGAAGGAGGTTTTTCATTGATAAATTTGTATCTCAGTTGATTTACTGTAGTGAAAAAAAAAGATACAAATTCTGACTGAAGCATCTAAGTGTTTATGGGATGAAACATTCATTTAAGCCAGTTATTTCCTAACAATCCATCTGCTTGCAACAGTTACTTATTTAAAAGCTATGCTTTTTTGTTCAGGTGCTGCATATATCCAGAAGGAAGTGCCAGGACAGGAAGAAGCACACAGCACTCAGTTCACAGAGTAGGAGTTAGCATATGGTTAATGAAATGCTTAAATGATAAAGTATAGTGCACTGAAACCTGCCATGAGAGAATTTCAAAGACAGTCACAAAAGACAAAGCACTGAAGCTCCACTAATTTGCAGGGACTGGCCTGTTTCTGTGGCGGGCTGGAGCAGGGAGCCTGTGCCTGTGTGGTGTGCACAGCTGGCTCTTGGATGTGTTCCCACCATTTTGGCAACAACTGAGAGGTGGTGCCCATCCAATATTCAAGGTTCACTGTGAGAACGAGCAGGCTGTTGATCTGTAATAAGTTTGTGTAAATCAAGTTAAGTGCACACCTTGAAAAGGAAATTCAGTCGCTCGTCTCTCCTAAAAAGGCACAGCAGCAATAGAAACAGATTTCACAGAGATTGCACTGTATGGAAATAAAATTTTATGGGAGATATGCCTAAGCTCCCAGGAGGGCTGTGAAAAATCTGAAGTCTCTGCTTCAGTGTATAATAATGTAGGTAATACAGTGATAATGTCACAGCTCCTTGAGCCTGGTGCTTCGAGGCAACAGCCAAGAGAAGTCCCCACTGAGACAATGAAATAGACCACAAACAGTTTGTTTGATGTTCTCCAACCACTGTTTGGTAATTTATCAGTGTTCCTAATAATAGGAGCTTGCAAGTGCTCTTTAGAACTCCTGGTCACATACAGACAAATACTATGGAATATAAGTACTCTCTGGCTTTCTGAAAGCATCTCTTTCATAGACAAGTGAAAAGAGAGACTTGCTGGCTCTCCAGATGGGGGGGGGGTTATTTTTATTTTTTAAAGAAAGAAACAATTTATTATTGATTTTCATCAGATAACTGAGCTCAAATGTAGTTGTAATATCTTTAATGAGGTAATTAATAGATTAACAATGTTCCTGAAGGAAAACAACCAATACATGCTTTAAAAGATAAATTAACTTGGTATTTTTAAACCACAGAAGACTGGTAAAGCCCACTGAGCATCTGTGCATTCCACTGGTCTCATTCTCTGCAGTGATTGCCTCACTTCCTACCAGAATTCTTTCCCAGGCACTTCATTTTAGCTCTATAATTGTGAGGCATTTGTGAGTTTTCAAAAACTGTGTCACTGGATGGATCTTTAACCTGTCTTTTTAGTCAACAGGCATCTGAAGTGCACAGTGAAATATTTAATCTGGCCCAGCAAAATAGAACATAAATTTGCACTCAGAATTATATATTATATATATATATATTATATATGACACAATTCTTTGCTTGCAAAGAAGGTCACAGTTCTGAGTGGCTTTTCATGTGGAGGCTTCCCAGCCACTAGGAGTTTTGAGCTGACTTACCTGTGTTTGCCCCTGTTCCAACACAACAGCACTCCCAGGTGTAGAACATGCAAACCCTGATATAGCAGGTCCTACAGCTTTGCCAGCTGCGTGGCAACTGCATCCAGTCTCTGAGCATGTTTGGATTTTTACCAATACATTAAATTCTGTTTTGAAGCAAGAGGGTGTTAAAAATCAGCTTTACAGGAGGGAATGGAAAGAGCAAATACTCTTTTGCTTTGATTTCTGGTATGAAAAGTAAACTTCAGTCAGCAGAAAATGAATGAGAGCTAAGCATTCCAGACTGGATTTTCCTCGAGCTCAAACAGAGCTGTTTGGCTGCCAGTGATAAGAACTACGGAGTTTCAGTGCCTCCAAAGGAGTTCCTTCCCCCCAGGGCCATGGACAGTTTCACCAGCTAGCCTGAACTGTGGCATGAAGGTTTCAGTCTGTTCCACTGAGAAAGGATGGACATCTTATACTTAAGTACTGGATATTTATTGCAGTTTCTAAAACTTAAGGAAAAAAAAAAAAAAGGTAATTCTTCTCAGTTACAATACTTACCAGTTTCAGTGTGAAATCAGAGCCTGTTGTTACAGTATGCAACACTGTAACAAAATAGCAAAAGGAAAACCAACCCTTATCCGAGGGAGCTCCCAGGTTTGTATTTATGGTTAGATGAAAAAGGGAAGAAGAAACAAACCAAAGAGAGGAGGATGAAAGAATAAGGTTTCAGGTAAGACAAACATTGTGTGGGTGGGGAGGAGTAATTTCATCTCCTTGCTCAGCTGTAGTCTAGATTTTTAAAATCTGATCAGCTCACCATGTCTCCTTTTTAAGTTAACAGTAAATCTCAAAATTACTTCTGTGAATGAAAGATTAAGCCTAGTGTTTGCTAAACGTTAAAAGCTAAGTCACTTGAAAATTTATTTGAAAGCTAATCATGGGGGTGCTAGGCAGAAAGCTTTCTTTCACACTCCTAGGTTTCAATTCTTGGAGGGAAACAACAGTAAACTCACTTTGAAGGCCTTTTAAAACCTGTCCCTGCAAAATCGTTTTTGCTTTCCTCTCCCAGGGAATATGATTCAAACAAACCACATCATACAATCCAATTCCATAATATTGAAAAAGAGAAGCCTTTCAGAGAATTCAGCACAGCTTCTGCCACTAGAATTGTAAACTCCCATAAAACCCTGCCAACATATTAATTTTTAAATGCATACTTTTTTAAGCCTTTTGTTGACATCACAGCATTTTATCAGAATATAGGTTTCCCCTTCTCTGGCTCTCATGGCCACACCACACTACTTAGCAGGCTTTAAACAAAGTAAGGAAGGCAAATAAACAAACCTGTGGAGGAACAGATTGTTTTGATGAGATTTTAATTGTGTTACTGAACCCCAGTGAATGGAAGCAATACTGCAAGAGCCAGTAGCTGAAGTGCTGCAAGGGTAAGCTTTGTGGTTTTCATCTCCTCTTTGAAGGCTTTCATCTTCACCTCTACCAGCACTGATCATAGAAGATTAAGGAAGAGTCCAGGCAGGACTCTAGGGAGCAGAAGCAGCAGTGGGATGCTATGAACAGAATTTTTTTCTAATTGAATTATTCTATTCAAGGCCTCTCTACTGCTGGAGAAGAAAAATAAAACAAAAAATACCTCCTTATGTAAGGAAAAAATAAGCATGGACGTATTGTAAACACAAAGAATCTATTTAAGGAAGTCTTCATGCTTTGAAGATTTTGTATTTCAGATGGTAAGTGATACAATAAATATATGATACATTCAGCACATGAGTAGATGGAACCCCAAACTGAATCTTCAAAGGAAGCATGAGAAAGCTTTAAAGATGACAAATGGTTATATCCCTTCCTCCTGGTTTACCAATGGAAGGCCTCTGAAGCCATAGGTCATTCTGTGAAAGCCTGTTACTAGATCTGAGAGATTCTGCCTGCTGAGGGTCACTTAAAAAGCCCTGCCCTTCTGCTTAGGGACACCAACATCTGCAGAGTCTTTCATCTCAGCACAACTGCAGATACAGGGATTTTCAGGTTAGCACCACTGCAGTCCCTGCAAATCATTCATCTTTGAGTCCTTGCTGAGGATTGATTGAAGGCACAGCAGTCTGGCACGTAAAGCGTATGTGTGTTTCTGTATTTTTCAGACCTGTGGTAAGTCAGAGTTGAGATAAAACAATAACCATTAGCAGTCACCACAGAGGCCCTAACTCCAAGCTTTCACTGGGACAGAGTGATGAAATTGTGTGAAACCAACAGCAGCAGCCAGCAGACATTTGTTGAAGAATGGAGTTAACATTTAAATGCAAAACCAAAGCCTCAAAACGAACAAGAAATATGGTAATCTTCATCCCTCCATCTGTAGAACTTTTTGTTTCTCTCAGTTCATCCCCTTGACTGTGGACAGGACCTCTCATGGCCGGATTGAAGCCATGTCAGTGGATGTCTGTTACCCAGTATAATTCAGTAATGACAAAAGAAAGATCCAATACATTATCAACAGCCACAGTCCTTAAGTCAATCACAAAAAAACACTTGCCAGAAAGAAAATTAGTTGTAATACAGAGAGGCCTCCTGTCTTTAATAACAGCAGCAGAAACATTTCAGGACATGGGAGATCAGACAAGATGCCATCCCTTTTAAAAGCAAATGTTCCCACTCTCCAAGCTGGAGTAAAGAAGCACCTGAGGATTTTCCAATTTCTTTGTAAACACAGGAGAGCCTTGTCTTCGCTTCATACTTATAATCCCCAGAGCAGTTGCTCCCAATCTGGAGAGGAATTTTTATGGACCTGATGCAGACATACCCATAGTTACAGCTTTAATAGAGTGTCAAGGCTGAACAGCACAGCTGTGGGGGCGAGAGATCTACTTTAGCTTATACTGTGTTATAACATACAAGCTTTACTTCTCAGTTGAGCTGGCCTGTGCCCCTCCTCTGCTGCCCTAATGTCACTGCTGGTGGAACCACACCCATTCTTCAGCAGGTCTTGGAGGCATCGCACTCATCTCGTCTAATCCTGCTCTGAGCAAGTCTGTGCAGCCTGGCACCAATGACCCGGGCAGCTGTCTGGATTATGAGCAGTACCTACTAGATGACAGTGTTGAGAAGTGACTTCACTAGGTCAAGCGTTGTACAAACACATGGTAAGAGACAGAGCAGCTTAAATAAACAGGGAAAGGATTGAGGAAATCCTCATTTAATAGGTAGAGAATAGAAGCACTGAAATTCAGTGATTTACTTCACACAGACAACAGGAAATACAGGCACCAGAATCCCTGTTTGCTACTTTAAATATCAGAGAAGTTTTCATCACCTTTCCTCACACAATCTTAAAAAAAATCACTTTGAGCTTTGGGAATTCACATGTGAGATTATTTGGATGCTGAAGTGCATCTGCAAATGCTGGGGTGGGGCAGTCTGGCAGCAGAAGGCTGCTGTTGACTTGGCCTGTCTAGAAAGAGAGTAGGGGATTGTTGGAGTGGGCTTCTTGCCTGTTCTTGCTGGTAGGACATCACTGCCACTTCTTACCCAAGTACAGTAGGAGAGAAGCTGGTTAGTGCTGGGAAGGGCAGCAATCTTTGGTGCCATTGGAGATATCTGCAGCCCACCCAGCTGGTTAAATGGGGACTCTGATGTGCTGCCACACCCATTACAGGAAACCTGTGACCTTTACCACCTCTTTAAAAATCTAAGCCCTGAGGGAAATTTGTCTTTGTAATCTTCCAATCAGTATTCTGTTTTAATCACAATTGCTTCTGTAGCTGCTTCTTCTGTAGCAAGGGCATCAGACAACACAAAGCATGGTGAACTGTTGGGCAAATGATACTAAAATAATTTTTTACTCCCAGCCTTAATGTTAATATTGCCAAACACTGGTAAATCACCCTGAGTCACCTCTGTGGTATCTGCTGAAGAGCAGCAAGGAGAGCTGTGCTCTTCTAGCACTGGTTGAGGGTCTTTTTTAAAATAATCAAAGCATTGTTGCTGCAAAAGCAAACATACCTGTTTCTGAGCCTTTCAGTGGGATACTGTTCAGATTGTTCCAGTCTCCCCTGCTTGCCTCCATGTAGCTAATTTTTGAGGCAATGATCTGCAGTCTAACAAACAGTAAAAATCAATGCTTTCACTTGATGCTTTCATTTCATGTGCACGGAGGCCCAGATTTCACTGCTGACTGATTGAACGTGGTGGTAAAATGTACAGTGTTGTGGTTCTCAGTACATTCATAGCAACCTTTTGAGGAGAGAACACTCACAGGGTGGAAGTGTGGATGTGTTTAGGAAGAAGCTTGATATAGACTGTTTCACCTTCTGCTTGCTCCCCTGGAATAACTCTGTCTACAATTATTTAAAAGAAAAAAATAAAAATCAGCCTACATATTCTGTTCTGTAGGGGCTTTTTTTCCCTGCAATGCAATTATGCTTTAATGTCAAGAGGAAAATGACATGTAGAGGGAGAAGGGCCAAAACAATCATCCACTAATTTTATGCCATGGTGGGCCTCCCAGTTCCCATTGGTCAGCCCTTCTCTTCCTTGTACCTTGGAAGCTTTAATTGAAGTGAGTGTAGTATATTCATTTTTAGCTTAAGGTAATGGGCTAATAGGCAGAGAAGGTCGAAGTAACTTTAGGTCAGTCAGGAGAGGATGTAATTAGACATTAAGGACGTGTACTAGATCTGATTGTGTTTTCAGAAGTTCCTTTGACTTTAGCATCAGAACTCCAGAACTCCTAGCCATAAGAAGGGATAAGTGTACTATTTCTTTATCTAAAGACAAAATTATTGTCTTTAAAAAAGAAAATGCAAGGATTTGTCAAGTCAGCACAGCAAAGTATCATCTAGCTCTGGTTTTATTAGATAATAATTTTCTGGTTTATATACTTGCATTTGGCTCAATTAAGCCATAAAGGCAAAACTTCAGTGAGATGCTGATGAAGCAGTTGTCCTATAGCAAAGTTTGAAAGTTTTTTCCAAAGCTTTGCTATAGAGAAGTTGACTCTGAAGAAGAATTTCAGTCCATGGAAAAGAATAGGCTTGTTTGGGCCATTGTTTTCTTTTTAATTCTTTTACATTCAGTAAAAATGAAGACAAGAAGATTACAAAGTTCATAACAAGAAGTGTTCCTGTAGCCTATAAAGATGCCTGAAGATGTCTGAGAGCATCTCCTGCTATAGTCTAGTGAGCAAAATATTTTCTGTATGATTTCTCAATTCTCCTGTGAGAGATAGTACCAGAATCCCACTGTCTACCATCTTCCATCTCCAGTATTTTCTTGCTGCAGTTGAAGCCTGTGTGAGTCTGCACTGGCAAGAAATCAAACCATTCAATTGAATTCAGCTGCATTTAAAATAATCATTTATAGCAGATCTAATTCTATATGGCACTATGTGCTATGGTCAAAATGGGTATTTAGAGCAGTGATTCCAGAAGCTGGCTCCTGTCCTGTGCATAATCTGTAGTTATGCTCTAAGATTATGGTATTTTATGGAATATAAATACTACATAGTACTATGATGTCCGGTTAGTTCTAAGGATTCCTAACACCTGTCTGTTGCAATGAAATAAAGATGTAAAATGATGCTATATTTACAACCAATAGAACATGAATGCTTTCTGTTTGGTAGTAGCATAGTGAAACTCCTAAATCAGGGTCTAATTTTGCCATTACAAGTAGAGTGAACATATATTACTGCGTGATAATACTGCAAGATATACCTTATTCTTGATGGAACTTGACTGTATATAGATCTGCACAATTTTTTCTATTATGAAAACAAGGTGGATAGGTTTGCTATGTGTATTCATAAAGTTATGTGCTTAAATATTTTCTTGAAAACAGCTTAATCTTTAACATTTCCAAGCACTCATAGTCTGTCTGTCCTCCCTCCTTCTCTTCTTCTTGAGACAAAGAAATACATCTTTGTGTGTACTGCATATATACGTATGAAAAATAAACTTCCTCACTGGCAAGTAAACCCAAGAACAATGTTGCTAGCAGCTGTTGTGCTTAAAGCCCAGTGGAGAACACTGTTCCCTTATGAGCTCTCAATGCTCTTCTCAACATCAGTAATCAACATGCCAGAACAATGTATTACAAACTCAAAAGCCCAGGCCAGGAGACCACAAAAGCTCCTCTGTCTTGTGTGAGAGAACTGAAAAGAGGCTTTCACAGTGCTGGAGAATATGCTGGCAGACTGTGCCAGTTCAGAGCCCTCAGTGTTCCGGAAGATGTTGATGTACAAGAAGGGCAAATCTTGTCTAATCCTTGGTTCAGAAGCTACTATAACTGTTATTTTTTAAAAATTAGAAGACTCATATGTTTGTGTTGAAGACGACAATCGGATAATTACAGGCTGCTCAGTGGCTGAGACATTGAAAAGGTCTTTGTGCTCCTTCCAGCAGAAGGACATCTTATCTACTCTCACAAATAAAAAGCAAGACGTATCCTTTAAAAGCAAACATAAATCTATTTCCTGTTATTTTATAAAGTAGTTATTTCTGTAGTCAATTATTTTTGCAAGCAAAAAGTTATAAAACGAAAGAGCTGGATAACAACAATGGTGTTTTTTCTTAAAGTTGAAAATAACAACCTAATAAGCACCCAGTTCTCTGATTTTCACTTAGGTTTGTAACTGTCAAGTTGCTGAGAAGAGTTAAGCTTCCGTTGGGTAAAATGGCACCAAAGTAAAAACAAGTAACTTCTCACTGCATTGTCCATCTAAAAAGGACTTCCTGGGTTTTCAGGAAGTCTTGCTAGACACCACTACCCTACAATATGTCAGAGAGAGTAAGATAAGCTTGGCATATAGAATACTGGTTTTTGTAACTTTATTTTAAATGAAATTACATTCAGATACAGCCCAGCTATATTAGCAGACATTTAAACAAATGTTTAAAGCTAACTCCTATAATTAATCTCTTAGCTTCACAATTCTTTTGTCATTGATATTACGAGCTCAGACTAAATTCACTCTTTTGCATTACCCTGATTCAAAATCCCAAGCATGTTAAAAAAATACAAAAATGTCTAAAATTTCACTTTCCAACTCAACTTATAAGAATAATAAAACTGCTGAAATGCTGTCATTAAAAAGCCACATTTATATGATTTACAGCTGTACAAACTGTTGTTTAAAACAAGCGTTACTGGGTAAGTGATCAAGTGCTAAAGATTTCAAGAAGTTTTCCCACTGCCCTTAAGTAGACTTTTCTGGCTAAGTTACAAATAAAAACTACTTTGAAAATGTACTCCTAAATTCACCAGAATAAAAAAAAAGCCCAAGTGTGCCTGAGAGAAAAGAGAAGGCCATATTCTATGGTGCATAGTCACACTCCAAATTCCCAGAAATGCTACCGAAACCAGGGGTTTCCTTGCTTTTGATGTGCTTGATATTTGTCTAAGACCTGCACAGAAAATCAGAAACATCCTGCACCTGACAAGGTGAACAGTCTGCATGCTGAAGAACTGAGTACTGCTGAGTAAGGCAACTGAGGTGAGGTATGGCTTAAGAGCAATCTGGTTAAGGCAGAGTATGTGTTTTTGAAGCTGTTACTTTTGCTTCCACTTCAAAGCACTAGTGCACTACAACATGTTTAAAAGCTTTAGTTAAAAAGACCTGGTGGAGCTGGAGCTGGTTCAGAGATAAATCTAAAGGAATTCATTACAATACTCTAGACAGTCCCTCAAAAAAACCTTTGTTGATTTCATATTCTAACAGTATTCAATCTAAAGCTCCACACATAATATGTATTAACAAGGTAAACAAAAATGTTAAGCACAGCTTTCTCAAAATATCCATCCACTATTTGCCCCCTGTGAGCCACAACTCCTACTGTGGATCAGGCATTATCTGAAATTTTCAGTGAGTGTAGCAATATGTGGGCCTAGTAATTAAATCAGGTTGCTTTTTTTGCAACAGATAGTTAAGCCAAATTCTGCACAGTATTATGTTGACCTTAATCTAAACAAATTTCTGTGGTATTAGTTTGGATTTTTAAGTGAAGACAGAATTTGGTCCGGTTTAGCACATTAAAATAAACTGATCCACAGCTTCTCTTTGACGAATCAGTAGATTAAAGAAAGTGTATTTCTTTAAGATTAAAGATTGGTAGCACTTTCTGTATTCGCTACTAGAAAAGCCCCGCTCACCCCATTTGGCCAGTTTACAATTATCATTTATCCTTTCCAGTGCTAAGAATTTCTAGGTTATTCACAGAAATACATCAAAGCTCAGGAAAGTGTAACAACAGATGCATCGCATTGTTGCATAAGCTTATGCTTAAAAATTCTAGAAAGTAGCTGGGCTCTGATCATTCTTTGGCTTGAAGCTGGAGTCTCCTTGGAGAGATCAGTTCTTCCATTTGTTGGAGTCCCAAGCCATGAACCAGCCTGTGAATGTGGGGGGTTCATGCCCTTGCTTCACGATTACAATGGGGGTTCCCTTATCTCTGCCAGAAGGATCTGTTTCAATATAGCGTTTGGCTAAAAACAGAGAGGAAATAAAACAGGGAATATATTAGTTCATTCCTTTGGTATAAAAAATACATTAAAAGCCATAGTGAAAGAACACAGGGCTGCTATAATACAGTATTCAATTAATTATTTCAAAGGCATTGAGATGATCAGGTAATTGCTGATTTTTCCCAGCTGGCAGTGAAGGAATTTTCCATGAAGTTAAAACAGAGGGACTGCTCTTCTGATCAGTTCACGGCCATACAGCTGGGTTTTGGCTCTTAAACAGGAGAAAGCATTTGCTGGTGCTGTGAGGATGCACAAGCTTCATTCCCATTTTGTCCATGTAAACGCCAGTGTAGTTTCCCTTGACATCTCAACATGACATCAGTACACACAGAAACAGAGCCAGGTAACCCTAGCTGCTCCAGGGAAATACATGGAAGGGTTTTCAGCACGAACTTTGTCAGAATAGCTCAGCTATGTGAAGTCACACCAAGGATGACACATGATTTTTCAAAGACGTACACGCCACGTAAGTTGTCTTGATTTGTTCTGTTCTGTAATTGGAATTTCCTCCTGCAAATTTAACTCAGTGAAGGGTGGCACTAAGGACTTGCTAGCAATCCTTTCCCTATATACATTTTTGAGGGTGGAAGTCAGTAGGCACCTCCTTTTAAAATCTTCCTCTTTTCAGTGCAGTTACTTTTCATAGGGCTCTCCTACATATTATTTAAAAAGCTCTGCAGCTCAATAATGCTATCTTGATTAATTTTATCCTTCATAAACTTACAGGGTTTTAAAATGCATTTAAAGGTGAAAATAATCATCTCCTGTATTAAATCCCAGTAAGCTCAGTAACACTTTTAGACACTGTAAACATAACTAGATTTCTTCTACATCACATTTTCCTCTTCGTTAAGTAATATTGATGCTACTTCACTCAGAAATCTGCCAAATTGATTTGATTTACCCGATTTAACGGATTCCTGTCGCTCAGTTTCATTAGCGTCCTTCCCAATCCAGATGAAAACCTGCAAACAGAGGAAAGATATAACTCCCCTGGTGTTATAAGGATGTTGTGTACAGCTGGTAAAGTACAAAATAGTTGATTCCTCTAGGACAAAGAATATACCCTATGAAAAGACTGCAGAGATACAGAGCTCTCACAAACCACAACTGATGGTTTTTTTCTCCCTTATGAGAAAGTGTAGTTATGCCCTCTGAAATGTCACTGTTCTCTATGACACTGGAAGGCCAGACCCTTTTTCATTCTGATGAAAGGAGCTCTAATTACCTTTTCCATAGGTATCCTTTACACTTTGCCAAGGAAATTGCTCTTTGGTTGCAGGTAGTAATACCGTCTCTGGTTTGAGCTCTGTGTGCACATCAACATTTGTGCCCTGTTATCTGTGTTACCCTGGGTGACTGCTAGATAGCCCACTGAAAAACCCAACAACCAGAGCCTTGATCTGCAATCCCCCACAGTCTTTTTTTTTCTCTCCAGGATTCTCTTGGAAACCAGCTACATGTCCCAAGACTTCTTACCTTAGTTGGCATATCCCAAGTACTTTCCATCCTGCTCTTCCCCACCATCCCCCATCACTCCTTTCCACATAGATCATGGACATTCCTTCTTATTTCCAAAAACCTCAGCCTTTTGTTCCTTAAGGGTTAGGCTGAAGAAGACAAATAGGGCGTGGGCCTTCTCCCCTTTGCCTCCAAGAGGAGAGGAAGGGTGAGGAAAATATACTGTGAGAAACAGATGCGTTCTCTCAATCTGCAGTGAGTTTGCTTGTCATTCAAAAAGCTCTCCATATTTTCAGTTTTCAGTGAACTGGCAAACAAAGGAGATTATTGCTGCCACCCTCCATTCAGTTTCTAGTATGAAGAAATTTTTGTAAGGATCTAGTGTTGCTCCCTTTCACTACTAGGACTTTTTGTAGGTGCTCTTGCTACATGTGTTTAGTGGATTCTAAATACCTTCAATGCAGTAACTTTTTTTAAAAATCAAGAATTTTTTGTGATAAAGTCAAAAACGCTATTGAGAACCTTTTCAGAACACTGCTGGGGCTTATACTCCTGCAGCCTCCATTGGCTTAAATAAGAATTGCCTGCCATGGTTTCATATTATGCTTGGAAATTCAATCACATGTGTGCACACTAGCATATCATATAGCTCAAAAAGTATAGCTCCTTTTGGTACAATTTAAAGAAAACAAAACTGCTTCCATTCTGTCAAGATGATTGTTCCTCCCGTCTTACGAAGTAAGTGATTAAGAATAAACTATCCTTTTTATCACAAAAAGCAGTGGTCAAGTACACAGCTCACCTGCTCCCAAGCATCCAGCAACATGACATCATCTTCGGCCAAATCGTCCTGAGTGAATTCTCCTGGGACCTCTTCAATCTAGAAAGGATAATATGTTTAGAGGGTTTTTTTTTGTTTTCAATGATTTACCAAGATACACAATTTTGCAAAGACCTAAGCTATTTTTGTAATGATAAGTGCAGAGGCTGATGACCAATTCTTTTTTCTCCTACAGGATCAAGCCCTGAACTGATTTGATGAATGTGTTAAGGTTTCTCTGAAAGGAAACAAATCACATAATGGCATGTCCTATAAAATCAGCTCTCAAGTTTCTCAGAATTGGTAAGATATCCTCAAGAGAGACAAAGATTTACACTGTAATTGTTGACTACTGTTAATTGGGACTGAGGTCTGCCAGAAGAAGGGGACAGGGAAATTTCCATAGAGCACCTTGAACCAACCAAGCTGACATCAGCTGATACATTCATGCAGCTTACATTCATTAATTATGAAAAGAAGCTGCTTTGATTTGCAGTGGGTGAGCTCAGTGACGAAACACACACACAACCAAGCTTCCCAGTCACTTGACAATGGGACATTACAGTTGACTAAACCATTGAGGATTAGTCCTCAAAGAAAAGGCAGACTGCTTGCTTCTTCCAAGGATGTACAGGCAGATAGAAAGGCAGTTTAATATTATTCTGTATGAGAAGGAGAGATAATAATGTAGCTAATGGTTCCTACTTTTAAAGGATCGCCAAGGGTTTGGCTATGTGTGATCATGTAGGAATGCTAAAGGGACGATAAGCAGATGGTGAAAAAGACATTCCTTTTCCCCACCCTGTGATATGGTGGCCAGAAGGTCAGAGTGGTCTGACCTGCCTCTTCTGGGACCTCTGATGGTGGTGATTCAGTTACTAGAGAAATGCTACAGGGAAGAGGGGATTTCACAGAATTTGGAGGGAATTTAAAATAAAAAGTAAGTCCATAGCTCCCAGCAGACTACTACAGAGAGGTTGGTTCCTATTACTGTGTTTCCCAGGAGCATTTTAGAAGCTTGTTAGAAGAACACACTTTGCTACTCTCGTAAGATTTTAAAGTCCTTATTAAAGGATCCTATTTGTTTTATCCCTCTCCAAATGACTGGGCTGTGCCTTAAGGAGACTGCCAGCTATGTCCCGTACCTAAAAATGAGTGTGTCCTTGCCAAATGGTGACACAGCATTGCCCTCCCAGAATACAGTAAGTAATTAAGCCTGAATCACAAGCTTAATACCCAGTGCATAGCTCTGGGTATCTCTGCCACGGAAGCAGGTCTTCCTACCTCGAGTACAGGCCAATACCTTAAAGGCATAATTACACATCTTAAATCTCTGTGGAAAATTTCAGACTGCTAGGGATTTTTGGCAAGCAGCATTTCTTTTCCTCGCCACTGCTGTCAAACACGTAAGGGGCAAGGCACTGACCTGCACTTCCTCAGCAAATTGATAGCAATCTGGTGATGCTCTGCAAGAACTAAATTGCTTTTGACTGGGCAAATGCCTTATCTTTTTGCATCTGCAAGCCTCTGTTTCCAGGCTGGAGCAGGCTCTGCATGCAAAGTTCTGCAGTATTAATTATTCTGTTCATCCATTGTATTTGGATAGTTTAAAGCACCAAATGTCCACTCTCTAGCTCTTGCCAAGCCTGGCTAACTAAGACAGATCCCCAAATTCATTTAATGACCACTGATTTCCAAGGCAAAATATACCAGAAACTATATAATTAAACAGAGAGGAAAGTACCCGTCATATACTCACAATGAATCTGCCTGTCTTATTAGAACAACCATACAAGCGAGGGGGATGATCTTCAGCCTTTGTCAAGAGTTGTGATGAAGTCTGGTATTTTTTTTTACCTCCAAGTGCTTTCCAGAATTCCTCTAAAACACATAATATATAATTTATTCACCAGCTGATTTAACATTTGATGTTTTAGCTTGTTAGATAGTGTTTCAGAAATCCGCAAACAATCTGTTTGCTGTCTCAAAGATGAATGCATTTTCTTACAGTACTTCCTGCAGTTTGTCAAAATACCGATATCAGTTGCATACCTAGAAAGATCATAGATTTATAGAATGGCCTGGGTTGGAAGAGACCTTGAAGATCATATAGTTCCAATGCCTCTGCCATGGGCAGGGACACTTTCAGTACACCAGGTTGCTCAGAGCTCCATCCAACCCAGCATCAAATACTTCCAGGGATGAGGCATCCACCACTTCTCTAGACAACCTGTTCCAGTGCCTCACCACGCTCACTGTAAAGAATGTTTTCCTAACATCTAATCTAAACCTACTGTCTCCATGCAGTGCTGTGTATTCTCAGCTGTCTATTAGCAGCCACGTGGCCCTTTACGAACCTGGTTCCTGGCCTTCATTAATCTTAGCAGTCTGGCATTTGAGAACATTGCCAATGTATTGAGCTCCTTGTTCCTCTTCTTTGCTTGCTCCTTTTCCTACCCAGGTGTAGCCAGAGTTGTTTGGCAGTTTCAGAACAAAGACATCATTAGAGTTTAGTGACGTTGCATCAACATCAACCTAGATTAAAAAAGAAATTGTTTTATTCTTCAAATTTTCAAATAATGTAATTACTATTTTGCATGTTTATATAAAACGTGTAGACATGTGTTAATCTGCTATGCTTTTGGTCTTCAGTTCTTCCCTAGTTTGATACTTTTGCAAATTAGTTTGCAAATTAGAGAAGAATTTAAGACAGGACTGACTTGCAGGGCGAAACTTAGAGGGCTATTTGCAGTAGGAAAGACCATCTGATAGGAGTTGCTGACTTCTTGTCTATTCTTTGTCAACTGACCATTCACTGCGTGTATTCTTACAGTTCCTCTGAACAATGCAGACTGGTTCCAGCCAGCAACAGGATATTCTCTTTGGTTTATTGGGTGGGTTTGTCAAATAGAGCAATGGATTGGAGTTCTGTGTTCTTATCAGATGTGACTACCCAACAAGATTAGCCAGAGAAGCTCATGGCAGCAGTACCATTTCCCACTGGGAACAGCTGGTTTACTCAGCAGGTGACCTTACCTCTGCAATCCTAGTAATGGCTGCTAGGTTCCTGCGGATCTGGAAGAGTCGTGTTGGTGGAGCAGGTTTCTGACCTTCCTTCTTGGATGTCCCATCCTTGTAGACGATAAGTGGTTTGTTTTTGAACAAGCTCAGTAAATGTGCAGGCTCTTTGCCTTGACTGACTCGGATCTGTACATATGTAGAGAAACGCAATAAAAGAAACAAAAGGACATGAGTGGTTATTTTTGGTCTTTGCTGAATAGCTTAGGGGATCTTAGCCAACAATGCTAAGTATGTTAGCAAAAATGAGAAATTGCAAGCTGAGAAGATCTAAAAATATAGTTCCAGACATAGAGAGTTAGAGCATTGTGAGATTTTTTTTGTCAATCACACTGACACAAAGACGAGATTCAAACTTCTAACACAATATTTAGCTGATTAAGATGGCTGCTATCTACTGTAATAAGAACATCACTCATTTTGAAAAGAACTGTCATTTCATAGTGTTTTATAGAATGACTTAATTCTCCTGAAAAACTATCTTGAAAGTTTAGGTGCCCTGTATTTAAGCAGAAGAGAATGGTTGTTCATTTTACTCATTACTTCTATAAGTATTTTATCTGCAAGAGGGTGAAAAAGAGTAGCATAAATTTCTCATCCAGAGGATAACATGGATGATGAAAATGAACTTCCATTACAGATGTAAAAGATGCTAGTGCCATGAAGAATATGAAGAATGACTATTTTTAAGTTAATGTATGATAAAAGTTATTTGTATGCAACCATTTAATCTTCCTTTATAACAGTACCACCAACCAAGCTAGAGGGCTGCAAGTCCCTGCCTTTCATTCCCAGAAAGAAAGGGGAAAAAGGGAATGAGATATGCTGTGTAGCCAGCAGAATAGGAGAAGTGGAGAGCCCTCAGTGAGGCCTGGGGCAGCTGAGAGCTGGGGTGCCCAGAGGGGTGGCTGCAGCTGGGCAGGAGCAGGTGCTTTTACTTATTTCACAGGTAGACAGACTGCTACAGCTCTCTGATAAGGATAACCTAGGACACATGTACTTGTAAAGGGACAAACTGAGGCAGGATTTTACAAATGGGAAAAAAACCCTCAAAGCTCAAGAAAAGCCCCAAAAACGAAAACCCAAATAAACTCAAAAAACCCCAAATCCCCCGAACTGCAGTGAAACAGATTTCTGCAAGCCGAACTTTTTAATAGTCACTTGTACTGTCGTGCCATCTAGTGACCACATAAAATAGCACACTTAAAACTTTCAAATAATGCTGATAGAGATGTTAGGCACAGGTAATATATTCTATTTATTTGCATAAAAATACACACATACATATGTCTATATATATATATATACACACATGGATGTGTACACATATATATTCCTAAGCTCATTGCAGGCTGAAAGTACTTTTAAGTATCACATCTACTGCAGTGAAATGGATCTTCTTCAGCTTTGATAAAAAGACTTTTTAACCACCTTACTGTTGCAGTTGTTAGTAGTAATATTTTATTACTTTAAGATTAACATTGGCCTTAGGTATGAGGCAGGACCACATTGTGCTGGACACTGTCCCAATATAGGAATATTTCAAGCACTAATTATCTAAAAGTGTTCTAATCCTTCCTTTATATAATTTCAATCAGAAATCATAACTGATTAGTGGCTAAAAGTATGGGCTGCCATCTGAATTAACTGTACCTTGGTGGGTGGGGGAAGCCTTTTGCTTTTGTAATTAAGAAATGGGAATCACAGAATTATCTCCTGCTGCCTAGAAAATCTCTTCTTGTCCCTTGTCATGTTACAGCTCGAGCTTTTCTGTGAAAAGAGACCTCTCACGTCTCCACCTACCCACCACTTCTCAGTAGTGATGTAAGGAGAGCACACCCAGTCAAGCTAAGGACTAGCTTAGCTACTGACACCTTTAGGTGCCAGTGTCCTGTGCCTTGCCTTGCACACCCCATTTCTGCATGTGAGGATGTGTATCCTGCTTTCATGGAGCTGCAAGCACCATGGGATGGGAAAACCCAAGTTATGTTCCTCACTGAGGCAAGGAAAAGTCAGACCCTGTTGCACAATTCCAGCAGGCTTTCCTCTTCTGTCTGTCATATGGCTTTCATATCTCCCAGTTTTGGCCCTCTAAAAGTCAGGTGTCTTGTCTGGGCTAAAGATCACAACTTCCTTCATAATCAAAAGGAGACAGGTGAGCTCCCACAGGGCTACTGAGTTGTCAGACTCCCGCTTTGGAGTGAGCTGCCCTGGGACAGTCTTATCATTCAGTCTCCACTGGCCACGCACAGGGTCTGTAAGTCTTGGCAGGACTGAAACCTAATTTTAAAAGAGTGGAAATCAAAGGAAAGAAAAGGCAGTTTTAGGTTCTGGCATACCTGTGTTCTTTTGGACAACTGCATACAGAAAGGACGATTCAAATGGGCAGTCTCTGGCACCTTTAACAGGATCCCATGGTGCTTGGCTTGATACAGACCTGAGCAATTGGCATTTCCAGTCTTTAAATGCTAGCTCCTCCTTTCAATTCTCATTGAAATTTGCATATATCACATGCTCTGTTGGATTTTATCCAAAAGACACTAACCTGCACAGCCTGATCATTTAATGACCGATCCAGCTGAACAGTCAGAAATGCAGATGCAGTCAGTTCATCTCTTGTAGCATGGGCTCCTTGCCTGAGGAAGACAAGGAGAAAGACAATGGTTAAATTCAGCTTCAAAATAACCCAGAGCTTGTGCTGTATGACAAACTCACAGTGAACAATCTTATATTTACATGTCTTCTACTCAAAAGGGCATAAAGCAAACATAAAATAACATCCACACACTGCAGGTCTGTGCAAAGGCAACCAAACATACCATGTGTAGATGATCTGCCCTCTAGGGTAAGTGTAGAGGATAATGTAACAGTCACCCCCATAGAACTGTCCATATGTCTCAGGTCCCACAGGAACTCGGCCACTGCTTTCCACACGCCAGATCTGGGGAAACAGGGAAATCACTGGAGACTGCTGAACTTCATCCTGAGACAAAGCATTTTACTATCTTATCCCTTGAGTGTCCTTTCTGTTCCCAAGTGTTATTGAATAGAAACAGGGAGGATTCTTCAGGAAGTAGGTAGATACACCCTGTGCCCACTGAATGAATGAATGACAACAATCAGCAAGGGACTGCAATATGTTTTCTTTGTCTTGATGCTTTATTGCCACACGATCACTTCATAATGCTATGCTGAACCTTCTTGACACCTTAAGGTGACAATAGGACATGGACTAGATTATGATCCATCATAAAGCCAACATATCATTTTGGAGAGGCACACTGAAGTCACATAACACACTGTTTGGCAGATTTCTTCCTATTTTGTTCACTACAGCCCAGTTCAGTTAACATTTGGCTGCTCAAGCCTATGGACCATCCCAAGTGTGAGGTCAGAAACTAGAAAATATACCAATGAGACTATAGATATTCATCCCTTCTTTTCTTCCAGAATCCCAACATGCAATTTGCATTCAACAGGCCATGTTAATACAATGCCATGCCAGCCCCGTGTAGTCCAAAGATAGTCCTGAAGTGGGATATGGAAGGATCTAGAAAGACTGTACAGTCATCTTTTCCTCTTCAAATCCAGGCTACCTGAGAGACACACTAGGGAAAAAGAAGGTTCCTCTAGAAACCAGATGGGATACATACATAAAAACATAGAATGGATTTCTGACTCCAAGTGCAAGGGTTCCCATTCCAGATTTCAAGCTGATAGGAGCTTCAAGTGTTTGCTTTAGACTAAAGACCATATTTAAAGCACATATTTACCAGATATTGTGTAGAAGGGGGAATATTTCTGCTGTTCGGTTTCTCTTGATGACTGGTACATCTTTCATAGGCACCAAAAAAACACAACCCAGCATACAGCTGATACTCACCTTCTACTTCAAAGTATTTTTTCTGATGCTAGAAATAACACTTCCACTGATGTAGTGTTAATGTAAACAACAGTATAAAAATTAAAACACAAAGTAGCAGCTTTGCCCATTACAAGTAGCAGAATACCTTAGTTAGATAAGATACAATTTATCACAACACGAAAATTACCTCTACTTTCCCTGAGCCATCATCTACCATGTTATGCTGGGCAGCCATTTGTGGAGACTCGTGTAACTTGGTAGCATCAAATTCAATCTGCTCAATTTTAGCCACTCTCTCTGTGACATATACTTTGCCAAAGCCATCGCTTTGATCTTTATCCTTCCAGTCTTTGAAAAACTGTTTGAAAATTGGCGTTTCTCCTCCTTCAGGAAGGACTTGAATCTGAAATGAAGGAAGACACATGAGACAGAAGGAAAACAAGACTGCCACAGTTACTTAAACAGAAACTTTTCTAGATTATATGTTAGTGAAAAATTGCCCATATGTCTTACAAGCCCTTATAAATATCCTTTTTGTTGACTTAAAAACAATGTCTTTAACAGAGCTCATGCTCTTCTGGTATCACCTCCATAAATAGATCGCACCTGTGTGTTGGCAGGATAATTCATCTGCTGTATGAATTGTTCAGCATTCTTCATGGCAGCTTTTCTCTCTTGAGGGTTAGCATCTTTGCCTGATTAAAACAGAAGGATAACAGTACATGAGAAACGGCAATAAGCTCACAGAACCTTCAAAACCAAGAGGTCCTGGAGCCAGGTTCTCTTTGACATTGCTCTTCCCTCAGTCTTGAACAAACACAAATGCAGGACATAGCACGAGCAAGAAAATTCACATGAAGTTGAATGGCCAAAACAGACTTCGGCAGCTTTGAAAACAGTTAATTTAAAGGAGGGGAAAAAAAAAAAAGAGAGAAAAAGGGGGCATTTTGTTTTGCTTAGTGTTTCTACAAAAATAAAAACCGGTTAATAAGTTAATAATACCTGCTTGCCTCAAGGTATCCTGGGATTTTTCTCTGACTCTTCCCTTACTGGGCTGCAGTATGGTCAATAAAGCTGAACTGCCTCCACTTCTTCAGGCAGTGCAAAAGAGTAAAAGAAACTCCTGTTTTGTCTGGCTGGGCTTTGCAATTTATCCATTTCCCTATCCACTACTCCTTGTGCAGCTGTGTTCACTGTCAGACATCTCTGGAAGTCTCTGTGGGATGACACTGTGTACCGGGTCTGTGTCCCAGCTGGCTGCAGGGACTACATTCCAAAGACCTCTTAGTCTAATCAGTGCTCTGATAAGGTATCCATTGTAGCCCATTTTGAATGAGACCATTGCCAAGGTAATTCACACTTCTCAGCTTAGTGGCCTGATGATTGCCAGCAGAGATGAGAACTGCAGTCTCCCGTGCAAGGGTGAGACTCACACTCTAATGGGGATTTTCCACACATTATTTTTACTGGAGTAGCAACATGAGGATACACATAGGAGCACACAGGGCCACAGTCAAAGAGCCTAAATCATATTTTATTTATTTTATGCCTGACCCTGTTGGATTGGTTCTTCTAGGAGCTGTCATATCGAGTGATAATTGGGAATCAGGGGGTTAGATAGGCCATAGGCCATCTGAGCACAATGCTCCCCAAATGTTTTCATTTAAAGGATGTTTCCCTAACTGCAAATAAAGTTTTCAAGCAAAATACTTACAATTCTTCCTGGGCTGACTTGAAAGGCTTGACAAGTACATCAAGTAATTATTTGGTATTGCACGTGGTAAAACAAAATACAAATGCCAAAGAATAATTAATAGGCTGCCTCAGACAAATAAAGGAAAAAAAAAAAGGAAGGAGATACTCAGCACTGGATTTAATGGCAGCACTACAACAATCCAGCTATAAGGTGTCAAGACCTCATTCCACAGTAGTAGTGTTCCTCTTCAGGGAACATTCAGACAAAGCAATTGCAAACTGATGATACCTCTGAGAAATATTTACAAGAAAAAAAGAGACATCAAAGTATTTGCAAGCTTATGCTTTTAGTTTATGCCCTGGACACACACCTTTCAATTTCACACCTCAGAATGTTCAGTGTCCAGATTTTGTCCCAGAAGATAGGGATTTGATGACAATATACAGAACTCAGAATTATTTATGTTTGCTTTGTACTTGCCACTTAGATAAGCATTTAATCACCCAAGCTTACAGATACCTCAAAAACAGGATCCTTAGACACGACTGTCTTGAGGTCCTTACATGAGTGAGTAATCCTTGTCCACAGACCGTACCAGGGAAGAGCTGTGTGCAGGGCTCTGTGTCCAGCCAGTACTAAATTCTTGCTAGTGTCCCAAGGGTGTTGTGTCAACTCCTTAGGTACCTCTGCATGGCTTCTGCATTTGCAATACAAGTAACCTCTCACCTTTCCACACAAAGATCTTCCTGGCAGCACCATTGTCCAAAATGAAGCACTCCTCAGACAAAAGCATAGCCATAGAGAAGGGGTTTTCCTCTGCTACCACGGACACCGTCATGGATCCGCTTGCATCTGACACCTAAGAAAACAATCATTTCAAATTTAGATCAGCTCTAGCTTTTATAGACATATTAATTTGTGCTCCCAGAAATATTATAAAAATCAGATGGCATTCCTGTATAACTGGCTATATGAAATTTGTGTACTGCTGGAAAGTAAAGTAGGCTAAGGATTATTATTTTTTGTTTCATTTCATTTTACATCCAATAGAGGGAGATATAGTGTTAATTTTAGGAAGTTTCTTGGATCCTTGTCTCACAACTTCTTAAAACAAATCCGTTTGTGTTCCACTTCCACTTCAACAGTTCAGAGCTAAAAATCTGTGTTTCCTTCAGTCCCCCTACACGCTCGGCTGAACTGGTATAGTCCCTGCTGCCAAGCAACTCACACTGAAGCCAAAGGTACATGTACCTGCTGAACAACAACATTTGAAACTGTAATAAAACAGTCCTACACTGACGTAAACAGGTGAAATGCCATCATTTATAACCTACTGTTCCTTAATTGGAAACTCTAATGTAAGACTTGTTGCAGAATCTGCTTTGTAACCTCTACCACCACTGTAAGTTCATGCAGACCTTCAAAACCTTTTAAAAATCACTCCTGCATAGTTGAAAAGACCAGTTATTACAAGTGAAAATAGATTACTACTACTGTAATTACTTTCCTAGCAGTCTTTATTTCCTTTCATAATTAAATATGAATTTTAAATATACCATTATAGCTTACATTTTATATTATGGAAGCACAAGGAGGAAATTACCACTGCACACAACAAATAAAACTCAACTATTATACCTTCTCTGAGGGCTCACCATAGACCCGTCTCCTGCCTTTGACATTCACTGTTATACTGCAACACATTTAAATCTAGCTAATAGAGCTCTGTTAGCAGGACCTGTGTACTTGGACTAATTTATTAGATATCCACAGAAATTTCAGAGAGTTTTTAGGATTCAAAAATTCACTTTCCCTTCTCTACTTATGTTTTACTACAATGGTCCTGATCATCGATGCAGGCCTTCTTCTTTTGTTTTCCATTTTTGTTCCCTTAAACCTCTGCTAAGAAGAGAAATATGTACCAGATTTTTGGCACGAAAAGAATTATTAATGTGAACTAAACACAACACATAGATAACTAGGACTAAAATTGGCCTTGTAACAATGATCACCCCATACAGGCTTCTTGCAAACCCCAGGTACACCTATGGGTAGTGGGAAAATCACATAAGAGGCAGGGAGAGAGGTGGCTCCATCCTGTGGTCTGCGTGGTGCAGGAGCTGCAGAGGGAGTGACTCATCCCCTCTCACACTTCACTGCAGCTTCAGTCATTGTAGACAGGACCTAAAAGGTCACACACATGGGGATCCAGCAGCACTCCATGCTGTCAGAGTGTTGCCACTTGTTAGCCAAATCCTCCTTGGTAAGTGATGATGGGAAAGGAATAAAGTTATGGATATATAAATATATCGTAACTCTCTGTCTCTTAACCTCTGCTGAGAATAACTAAGTCACATATGACTACTAAAACTCTTCCGGCTAGAATTAAGAAGACAGGATGATTTAAGAGCAGTTAATTCTTCTTTGAACTGCACTGAGTAGTTCATAGGCCATGCTGAACTTGTTTCCTGAATAAACAGAAATGTAATCCATTTTTTTCCCTCAAATTACCTAGACTATCTTGATTGACATCCTTTGAGAAACTTGTCCATTGGCTGCAAATAAACTAAAATGACAGCAGTTCTGTAAAGGAATCCAGAACTCCATATATGAGGAAGGAATGAATGAAAGCATGAGTACCTGTTGAGTGTACCTAACTATAAGGAAATAAATAAATAACTTACCATATATAGTTTAGCACTTCTCCTGTTTGTGATATCAGCCATCTCATCATCATGATCACCACACTCAGGAAGCTCTGGCTTGCTCCCTAAAACCTGTATAAGAGAATAAAATTCAGTGCAGAGAGAGAGAGAGTAGGTGCTGTAGCATAAATGCTTGAACGTTAATGTATTGTCACAGTAATTGAATAACTGGGATCATCTTTAGATATAATACAATCTAAAACCAGACTCATGGCTGACTGGTTCACAAACACAGTCTTTTCAAAAACTGTCGGATCTCCAGCTACTTTATACCTACATGATGTCTTTCCACAGGTCAATTTGCTGGTTGTCTATACACTACTAAAAACACACAGAATCTGTATGTGATCCTATTCGATGTGTGTGATTGCACGTCTGTCTTCCCTTTTTCTTCCCAGTAACTTCTAAACTGTTATCAAGCACATCTTAAAATCTTTAGAATGACATTACTGTTAAAATGTTTAACAATGCTAACATTAAAAGTGACAGAGTGAAATATATTAGTTGAAATTATAATGTATATCAATTAATGATATAAAATGTCAGATTATGAGTTCAATAATCTTAAAAATTACAGATTCTTAATCCCATTTTAAGGGGAAAAATTTAGCTAGGGTCTTGAAAATAATTTATGATGTGAGAAAAACATTTTCTTGCTCTACCACTAGAATATCAATTTTAACACTGTGGTAGTTCTACACCCATGGGCAATATTGTAACTATCACTACAAGAAATGTACAGGGGTTCATCAAGAATATGTTAAGTCAGGTAGTCATTATTAAATCCTAGTTACCCTTTCTTAATCATCTTTCGTTAATGATTCATTTATGGCCAGATCCAAAGGTTACACACAAAATATTATGAATTTCTGTGAAATTATGTCCCTGAGTGAAGGCAGTAATTGATATGTCTGAGAGACTAAATACTAACATGGGCTGTGCCAGCCTTCCTGTGAACTTGTGCATTGTCTGTATAACACGCTGTGCAATGTAACATGGAGTCACATGCAAAAGCATTGCAAATATTTGATAATGGGGAAGCGCAATAAAACATACAGCTGCAAAGAATTTGGAAAGAAAAACAATAAAGAATAAATATTTAATAGAAATCTGCCATCTGTGGAGTCTTCTGACCTGGTAAAGTCAATAAAATAGTAAAATGACATGAAAATAGCCTTATCAAATATGATTGTTGCAGTTTAAGCTAAAAAATTTTATCTGTGACTCATTGAAGACAAGAAAGCAATGCCCTAAGTGTTTTAGATGTTACCCAAAGCTCTTCAGTAGCTATCAGTCAGCATTTCCTGAATTTACACTACATGGCTGCAGATTTACTACTGTAAAGGCCAAGCAGGGCTCCATGTCCAGCAGAGTGCCACTGTGCTGCTGAATGGCTAAGACAATGGGCATATGTGGTTTATTGGCACCAGGTTTCTAAAACTGTTCCCCTTCCTACCTGTCTTTGTAATGCCAGGGTCACAAAATTCCCAAATAACAGGCATACATCTTTACCTGAACAGACACTGAGCAAGTTTGAGGGTTTTAAAACATTTGACCTTCAGTAACCAATAGGAAGGTAAAAGAGTCCTGTCAATAAAACTCTCCGGAGTTTGTACTCACTAGTTCTCTGCTTAATTAGGCATTTACAGGAAAAGGGGGGAAAAACCCAACAAAACCTCCCCAAATGAACAAACAAAACAAACAAGCAAACCAAAAACCCACAAAAAACCAAAAATTTTGATTCCTGACACAGTTAAAGTCAGTGTTTTCCCTTGCTGTGCACATAGAATACCTGTGGCACCACAATTATTTTGCAGCATATTTGTAAGTCATGCACGATGATATAAAATGCCTTTTTTGTTGTTTTTTTTTAACTAAGCAAGTGTCATTCTGAATATTTTAAAACAAATAGTGTCTATTGGTGTTTGTGAAAGCATCTTGACAGAAGCAACCTCTCTATTCACAGCAAGGTCTAGGTGCTGCAGTCTGGCAACAATTAAAGTAAGTAGCCCTCTAATTTAAAAACTGGGCTTTAAATTTGGCCCAGCACAGGTTAGATTGCTGGCCTGACCTGTTGCTTTCTTAAATCCAAATGCAGAAACATTTTTCTGAACTAGATAGAGAATTATTGTCAGACTCCCAGAGTCTGGTATTAGGAAATCTCAGTTCATGGGTGCTAACACAGGGAGAGGGGTGAGAACCCCCTTTGTGCAGGTGCAGTTACAGGTAGGAGATGATCTACCCTGGAAAGGGTGGAGACATTCTGGTTCCAGGGAAATCCATCTACAACTCATTAAACAGCAGCTGGCACAGCAGCTCCTCTGGCCAAAGACAGCTTCTCTGGCTAGCTTCTCGAGCCCTGTGCTTCAGCACAGGGGAGCAGAAAATACAAATTACTAATTTCTGTCATTCTTCGTCTCAGAGGAGCCCAAAAACAAATGGAGAAGGGCCTTGAGAGTGTCCCCTTCTCCTGCATTTTAAGTCACAGCTGCTTGTAGATCCTTCTACTAGCACTGTGGCGACCCTTGTTAAGAAGGACACGATGTGCTTCTCCTCCCACCAGGTAAGAAAACCCAGGACTTGCAAGGAGGGCTGTGCAGCCAACACAGCTGTCAGAAAATGCCTTGAGCTGGATCATTAGTGGTACCTGCACGTGAAGATATGTAGCATATATATATATATGCTCAATATATGAAGTGATATTGTATGAAATATATGTAGTCAGTACACATCTGTATTGCTACGAACAATTAATGCAGTTTCCAACATGCATTTGTTTCCAGTTTGTCTTATAGACTGGAGGATGAGACAGATCATGCAAGGAAAAATTCTGCACTTAAACACAAAGCATGAAAAAAAACAAATGCCTTCCAGTGAAGTTGTCTTTTCTCCTCCTAAGGCACACTCCCATGCCATGGCTCCCCACACATATGTCTGCATGTTAGGACAATTAATAGTTTTATCAATAAGATTACAACAGCATTTAAACAACAGCTAACTGCTTCGCTGGAATTGGGTTGTATCATTACATAAGCACATGCCAGCTGAGCTGCAGCTCTCCGGGACACCTCCCTTTTTACAGATAATTCTCATGTGATGGATCAAAAAGAAAACAAATCACACCAGCTGAGACTGCAGTCAAAGGCTCTCAAAGCTTTGTTTGAGCAAGTACCCCAATAAAATGATTTATACCAACAGACCATTTGAAGGACATTGGGTCTTCTGATACTTACCTACATACACTCCTGGTTTCACACAAATCCTGTGGCAGCTATATACACAGGACTTTGCTCATATCATCCTCTCTGTACAGTCAGGCTGCTCCTAGGGGTCTTGACCCCGTTTGGCCCAGTGTACTGACAGCCCTAGGCTGGCTCTCCTGAGTGCTCTGAGGTGTGAGACCCTGACTTACAAACATGCCAAGAACTCAGACCTGCAAATCCACCCTACACACCTGGAAACAGCAATGCTCTCTTGGGTACACCAGACAACCTAGCCACCCTTTTCCCCAGATGTCCAACCACATCAGCAAACTCCAAACCTTACATCTCATAAATACACAGGTGCACACACAGGCCTTGAAACCACTTTCTAAATCATCATCATTATTGTTATGTTTATCATATTATCATTATTCACTACTACGGTAACAGTAATATAAAGAGTAATTAGGGGCCCTGAAAGCACATCTCTGCCCCATCTTCTTCATTCTTCAGGCTTAGCACTGTTTTAGCAGAAGTATTCATTAACTCCATACCTTTAGATCTTGTCTGAAGGCCTGTAACAGGAAGTCAGGCTGCATTAATCTTAACATTTTGGGGTTTTTAGGTTCTTGTTAGACTTTTGTGTTGACACTCTTATGTTAGTACAAGAATACCATTATGCAAACCAACAGAATATCTGTTCCTCTACAATTGCTCAAGTTCACTCTTTGGTAAGTGGAACGTAGCTTATCCTGCCTGCAAAACCTGTTTCATATTTGCTTGTGCACAAGCTCTTCTCTGTAAATATCTGCACCCCCTCAGAGAAGTGCAGAATACTGAGCCAATGCTTTTACTCAGAAGTGAAACTCCACCCTTAAAAAAGAATTGAAGAAATCACAGACAAAAAGTTTCTAATCTAAAGGAATGTGACAAGGTTAATAATTTAAAATGAAGTCATTAAAAGAAATTTGGCAAATATTTTCTTCATAACCGGTGAAGCCAGCTCTGCATCATAAAATAGTTAATATTGATTTAATGGCAGCAAGAAGTTTAAGGAGTTCAGTGAGGCTGAAAATCCACCTAGGAAAACAATACCTGAAGAACATGTCAGGTGAAGGTTAATTAAGAGAGAAACCAGTTTTATACAGTTTAACTTGTGTACACTAGCACTGTGTTTGATTTTCTTCTTCATATAAACACTTTGGGTTAGGTTTCTGGGTCTGAAACGGAACTGTTTGTTGTGGCTGTGATCCTGAATGTCAGATCTCAAAACCACTCAAGCTCCCATCTTTATATGCTAAGAGCAATAGAAAGAAAAGCAAGAAATTTACATAGTTTAAAGCTGTCTAAATGACCTGACATTTTATTACTTAATACTTTTGGAAAACAGTCAGGGTAGTAGCTCATCATTTACTTTCTTGTATGCTTTGATGTAAGCAAGCATATCCTGCTCCACAAATTCAAGGTACACATGTAGGCTGTGACAGAGAATAAAGCCACTGTGCAGGACTACGGGTCTGAACAACAGACACAGTATGAACTCATTGGTAGATAAAGGCTTAGATTTTTATTAGCCTTCAAAGCAGAGAAGAGTATTACAAGGAACATCTCTCTGAAGTAAGTATTCTCTCAAATATGTGCTTGAGCAGCCAATAAAAGAAAAAAATCCATCAGAGAGAGGAAGGGATGAACACGATGCAGGCTAGTAACCACCTGGCTGACCCTGGGTACCAGCGCAGAGATCATCAGGCAAAGGTGGCTTTAGGGCTTTGCTGCTAAACTAACTGGCTACAGTTTAATTTCTAATTGTTTTGGGTTACTGGTTCCTCTGCCAGAGCACAACCACTGCTGAGGATATTCTGTGCCACACAAAAATTACTTTTGACATTGGTCAGATTATGAATAACCAAATACGCTTATTTTAACTGGTTACTGTAACCTGGAACACTTCTCATCAATTGGAACAAATCTTCATTGTCTTACAGAAAACTACACTCCCAATGGGAAAAATTTATCCCTTATCCTGAACTGCTCCCAGGGTTTCTGCCTGAAATTGCCTCTCGCTAGCAATTCCAGCAACAACAGATCTCATCACATGCTCACCTTAAGCAGACAAACTGCCACCCTCCTGAACACAGATTGAAAATAAGGTGGAAACAGCCATAATGCACTGAGAAGTGGGCAAAAGGATGGTTTATGTTAACAAATAGTTCTGGCATGCTGTTAATGTCTGGGCGTTCACCATGTAATTTATCAAAAGGACTTTCTGGCATTAAGGTCTAAATCTGACCTGTATGAATTGAGATTGCTATAAAACAGCAAAACACATCAGCTGCTCATGGCACTTTTGATGCATAAATTATGGCCTACATTTTTAGCCAGTTTCTGTTGTCTCAGGAATTTCAAATGCAAATCATGATTTTTTCAAAGCTCTGTGCTTAACTGCCTAAAAATAGGGCATTAGGCTTTGGCAGCTTTTAATAAAATATTTGCAACTTTGCATATCTGTCTGGGATAATTTGAATATAAAGCCTTTACTCACATGATAACAATATTCTAAAATGAATTGTCTGTTCTGTGAAACTGGCCATGGATAACACGTTCACAAAAAGGTGTCTAGATCAGTCTTGAGAGTACAAAATTGATTTTTTTGATAGTTTGGCTCTGAGGTAAAACAGGCTGCTTTCTTTCCTGCTGGCACTGCACAGCTGGCAGTATCTAAGCTTGTTATTTGCTCTGAGACTGGGTGTGCATGAAATGAGGAAATCCCCAGCCTACATTATCTTCAAATATCTGGCTTCTAGGATGCCTCCAAGATGAACAATGATCCCATGCTAAAGAAACCAGGAGGGTGAATGGCAGTAACTATGCAAATGCAGCAGCCTTTTTGTAACCATTACTGCTGCTGAATGAACATGGGAGAATTGAGCTGTGCAGCACCTGCCTACCTGCAGCATAATTAAAAATGAACTAATCAATCACCTCCACGTCTCTTTTGCATTTATACTAATCCTTCCTACCTAAATTTTTAATCTCACTCCTTTGTTAACATCCTCCTTTGATACCAGAAGTAGTATTAAATATGGGACCCAAATCCTGCAGAGACTTGCACATGTACTTGAGATGCCCATCTTCTCTGCTTTATTGGAACATAAATTTAGGCACACATTGAAGCCTTTGCAGCTTTGCAGATCTCTTGTTTGAAGGCCTTGTGGATAAAATATTTTATGTGCTGCGTGACAGTGCATGCTTAGTGTTGGATAATAATGAAATAAATCAGTAACTAATGCCAACAGGGAGCCTCAGACAAAAAGAATATTTATCTGATAAAATCCACAACACTCTCAGCTTTTCATTCCTTAAGTGCCTCCAGTTTTGTAGCTGGTCCCAAGGCTGTGGCAGGCTGGACCACACCAATATGGGAGTAAAAGGAGGAGTATGGCAAACACTCCATGAAGCTTGAGCTGGAGGCAGTGATGCCTTGAAGTGCCTACCTGGAAACAGATTAAGAAAATAAAAGCGGGTATTTATTTGAAGGGCCTTCAAAGGTACACCTTGGGCAGCCAAAAGTCTCCAAGTGGCTCCACCCAAGATGGACCCTGGGTCACAGGTTCTTCACACTTTTATAAGTTTGGTCCATTTGCATATCAGGGTTAATTCTCCAATTATAATTTCAGTTAATGATGTAATTAGCCCAAGTTTGCTCCCAGCTTTAGAGGCTTTAGTCTACATATTTTGGGGTCTGGGACAACAAGGTGTCCTTGAAGTGCAAACCTAGAGAGGGTTTGTTATGTCTAACCAGAATGGGAGAACAAAAGCTAACAGGCTATATGGAGTTTCAGAGTTATGTACTAAGCAGTACAGGATCTGAAAAATATAAGAATTAAAACCTAAGGCATCAGCAGCAGCCCACGATTGGCAGCCAGAGACCCTGCCAGAAAATCAGTGTTCCCAGGGGATGCACAGCAGTTGGAAGAGCAGCAGGCAGCCGTGACACACAGCAGCATCAGGGTGAGCAGAGGAGCTGCAGCAAGGTGTTTCTGCATTTAGTCCATGAGAGGGGAAGGTGGAGAAAGCTACTCAAGGCATTGGAATATTTTTGCAGTGCTACACTGACTGTATTCACAAGCTCAGCATTTCCAGTCCCATACAGCAAATAGACCAGGTATGCCAGGGGATCCTCTCTGGTATGACACCAAACTCTTCAGTCCAAGCCAGAGCACAGATTGGACTCTAATGTTTAAGAAAGCAATTCAGAGAGTATTTTGACAGATTGTCTCTAATGGCTCCTGCTGATGTTTGAAATAAATTAAATATTTATTAGGACAGAAAGAGAGCAAGAATGTTCCTTTCACCTGGTTGTCTAGGAGATATATCCTGCTTAGCTCTTTGAAAATAATTTCCTCCTGCTAGTTTAGGTGCCCTTCACTAACTGATCTATGTCTTTAAGTTCCTACACATCCTAAAATTTTGTGTAAAGGAGACAACATGTTCAGCTATGATTTACAGTTCTTCAGAGTTAGAAGCTGCAGCACTCATTACTGCAGTATTTAAATCCATCTTAATTACTTACCTTTTATTTTTAAAGGTAAAGCCAGAGAGTATCAAAGTCACAGGCAGTTGTGTAAGCAGAAGACCTGGCCCTAACAACCTGCTCTGCAGTACCTGCAATAATTATATTTACAGATTCCTTCAGCATCACACGCTCAGTGGTGGTGAAAATACTGAACTGATCCCACAACACATGGGATGCTTTCTTCCATACAGCTGTGCTTCACTCTTGCCCAAATGTGAGAGGACTTTTATTCCAGTTTTACATGACCTGGACAGGGAACTGTAAGCAATCTGTGCACATGTGGAGTTCTTTTTAAAAAACCCAACAAAACAATCTACATAGTTTTTCTCTCTGAGCCCTTCCCACACTTCAGAACTTTCACTGAAGAAAATTCAAAGGCAACCTTGCACACAGATGCCAGTTGCTCTGCAAAGGGCTGGGAGGAGACAGACCTGCATTAAAAAAAAAAAGGAAAAAAAAATACCCTTCAAGGTGCGTTTCTGTTAGGGAGATGCAGGATTCCAGGAAGAAACTATCTCTGAGCTTTTTATACAGCAAAGAAAATCTACCCTTTCAGGTCTTCTCAGTGAAATTCCCCTGTTGTGAGAAAGTACCTTGAAAGAAGAGCTAACAACCCCACGTGGAGATAAGTGCTAACATCTCTTGTCTTTGGCCTTCTCTTAATTATGCTCATTTAATAACTGAAAATTATAGTACTTTTTCATCAATAGATTTCTTGATAGTATAGCACAGAAAGGAAAAAAGCCATGACGAACTCTATTCATATTCTAACATGTAATTATAAGATTATAATTGACTTAATGTGGTAGGCCTGCAAGTGCTACAGCTGCTAAAGAAGGAAACACAACAAAGATGAGTGGTTTTCTCACTCACAAGAACACAAATGAGACACTGTTATAATCCGATTGCAAGCACTTCCAGGAAATCATTAGGATCTTAGAAATTCACTAGAATACCTAGTATAGAAGCAACTTTCCTAGCATAAGAAATTAGGTTTTCAACCATCTGCTAGTAGAGCTGTTCATAAAGAATTTAGCTCGTGCCATGCAGTACGATACACCTGAACATTCTTTTTCTGAAATTAAATTTCTAATGCAGGCACTGAAATTCACATTTAGAGACTTAATTAGAAGCCTGGCTTTCAAATGTGTTTGCCACCTGCAGCTCCTATTCAGTTCCCTGTCATTTAAGTACCTGGCTTCAGGCAGCCAAGACTGAAAACTGCAGCTTGAAGAATATTATGGATAACTCTCAATGTTTTGGAAGATTCTTCCTTACCAGCCTCTGCCATTCTCTGGCAATACCCCTCTTGATTTTCTGTCTGGGTCTGGGGAAAACGCTGGGTCAAATGCTCAGCTGGTGCAAAGGAGCTAACCTGTACTGGAATCCAGGCCGTTCTTGTTTAGTCTCAGTGAGTTGTGTAATTTAGTCATTTAAATATAAATTTGCATCAAGAAAAGGGACTGTCCTGAATGAAGGAGATCCCTCCAGTCGCTGTAAACAAAACAGGATTCCTGGTTTTGACAACTTGAAACTGGCACCCTGCAGAGCAAGGGGTTTGTACATTGTATCCACATTCACATCATACAGTTTAATTACACACAGGAATGTTTGGTAAACTGCCACTCCTCAGACTGAACAGATGTTGCTGTGAAAGGTGCACAGTCACGTGTAGGATTTTTTACCCCTGTAGGTTTATTCTCCTGGACTATTTTAAGTTGTATCCAACAAACTCTTACTGCTCAAAATGAAAGGACCCAAATTCTTGCTGACACCCGCATATATCCAAAATCACTCCAGTGAAGAAGCATATTTGTCTTCCTGAGGGGTAAATTTGACCCATAGTTTCAAAGCAGCCTGAGAAAGCTGTCTGTTCATTTGAACAGCCAACGCAACCACTAATAGAAACTACAGCTATAGTTCTGCTATTTTCTGTGCATTAGCTTTCTTAAGGCTTTGCATTCTCATGAAAATGTAGTTGACTTCTCTGCGTGCCTCTGTTACTGAGTCTTTGCACTGGGGTCTGGTACAACTTCCATCATCCTCACCCCTCTCTCAATGCGTTCATTTTCCTTTGTACATGACTGTTCAATACTGCCTCTACCTGGGACTGAACTTCATTTCTAGTATTTATTTCACAAAATTCCCTGGAATCATGTCTATTTCTTAGATGTCCAGCTGTCTCAATTTAGATAATAAAAGACATTACTTTGGTTTACATATTTCCAAAGCCATAGATAGGACTTCATTACTTTTCATATTGGGCATTTTTTGGTGGTGAATAGGTCAGGCTGGACCAGTTACACGCAATTCATGGCTTATGAACACATAGCATTTGAGTAAAACTGTGTACAAGCTACACAATTAAACAATTGTTTAATCCCTAACAAATGCCTGGAGTTTGTAGTCCACAAAAAGATAGAATAGAATATTATTCTAAGAAGTTACCCCTCTTTCTCTTCTTGCATCACCCTCACTCCCACTGTTCCTCCACTCGTCTGTATACAAAACAAACAAACCTCCCCTTAGCATGACTTGAGCTCAAAATACAACCAAAAGCAAGGGCACAAGAAGAAATGCCAATGTTGAGAGTAGCAAGAGCAGTTTTTGCTTTTGCAGAGTTGTGATGACAGATCCTGCTCTTGCTGGCTCTGGGAAAGGAGCAGGTACCAAAGCGGTGCCTTCACCAGTGGGACACGTGCTGCTCTTCCAGCCTTATGCAATGATCCATGTGACAGGGCCAGAGACTGCAGGAACCTGCCCAGCTCCTTCAGAGCAACACGTCCTTGCACTCTCACACCCACTCACACGTCACGGCAAGCCTCACTATTTCCCAGCTACCTCACTGTGCTCCATGCTGCCCTTGGAAATTATCTTCGGTTTGTAAAAAATAATTTTTGAGGGCTTGAATTTAATAAGAAAGGAAGGAGTGGTCCTGCTCTTCTATCTATACGGGCAGACATCTATCCAATTAATTTAAGGATTACTGGAGCTTCATGTTTTCAACACGTTTGCGTTATTTGGGTCTCTAGAGAAACAGCCTCTGTAACTGGAATTTGCAACGGGATCTCTTTATTGCCTGTACTCTTGGGATTTTATCCCCAGGGCTGAGTTAGCACTGCATAGTGCTGCCAGTCCCTTTCCAGGTAGAAAGGTGTGACTGGCTGTAATATGATCAGACCATTCACACATGGTATTTATTCACACCATAAGCAAAAACAATCGTCACTGAATACAATGGCGTTCAGGAATTCTCGTGATTAAGCATTGCTTAGGGGCTTTACAGAAAAAACAGGGAGGAGAAAGGCTGCTTTATCAGAAGGGAGGAAGAGGTTCCCCCTGTTGCTCAATATTTACACTAGCTGAATCTTTACACAGGTATTTTATGAGAGGTTTGGACCCACCTGCTGTAAGGGCACTAGAACACCCACAAAACCAAGCACACAACAGCTGCAAATGCTGAGTAAATGAAAGTGGTGGAGCTTTATGTTTAAAGGCAGAGGAGCGATTCCAAAGATGATGGTTCATTTTCTTGTGGTTTTGGACCTCAGCTGTCACATTTCTCAGGTTTCATTGTTTTCAATCATGAAAATCAAAAACCTTTACAAAACCACAACAAAAAGTCTCAGCAGTAAAACACACAGCAATCATGTAGTACCAAGAGCTGCAGTTTTAAGCGAGTAATTTGTAGGGGAACAATAAAGCAGTTCTATGAATCAGAGAGGCTCAGAGAAAACAGAGCCATCTTGAAAAGTGTTAGCTGAACATGACATGATTAAGTAGAAGGGGCAGACACAGGCTCAACACTTAGTTTAGGTAAAACTCAGTCTATCCTACTTTTTCATCCCGTACCCTACAGCCTGACACAGCTCCACGGCATATGTGAATGTATCACAGGGACATGAAATGTATCACAGGGACATGAGTCTATGTAGACAGAAAGTACTATCAACACAAAAATATTCTAGGGTGTCTAATATTTCAAATTACAACAATACAGGAAAACAAGTATACAAAGACTTTCTCCTTCCCTCTACTTCTTCTCTAGAATTACGATACCAGATCAAGGGATTGGTGCATTATGAATGGAGGACTGGATGCTTTGCATCTTTCCCTTGGGTGACTCAGAACTGGATTTCTATGCTTCCTGCATTACTGCAAGCACCCTCAGCTTGCTGGCTGACTAGCAAACTTCACAAATACAGTAATTTCTGATTCCTTGTTTCTCCAGTTTGCCACTACTCCACAATATTAAATAAGGGGATTATGGGAAACTCTTTTCAAAATACAGCTTCTCCAATTCTGTCCTCTCTTCAAACTTTGAGCAGAGATTCCAACTAGAGTTAGAAAATTGCCCATCCTGAGCATGGCTGCCTATTACTTTGGCTGCTCTCTCGGTCCTCAGTGATCTCTTGGGTATCCAAAGCAGTGTTGTGAGATCTCTGCTTACCACTGCAAGCAGTCAGGACGATGAATATCCGTGTCAGCACAGTGGGCCCAAGGGGGCAGATAAAGCTAGCAACTGACACTAGAGGATTTTGGTCTTAGGTTATCTTTGAAATCATATATTTAGTCTTCCTGCTTAAAAAAAAAAAAAAAGAAATAGTGCAGGTAGCTCTAAGCCTAACATGGTCACTCTACAGCTACGAAACTGAGTCAGGCATTGCTAAGACCTGTTTTCAGATTGGTCCCATGAAGTGAAAAATTTCCTGTAACACAAATCAGACATTCAGGGCTAAGATTCAGTAGAATGGGAAACCATTCAGCTGTTTACATGTGAAAATCAGAGCAGAGCTGGCATCTGGTGAATTTTATTATGTTGTGCTGAGACTGGTGACCAGTCACAGCAACAGCAGCAATTTGTCCAAGGTGGTCTGTTAATCTTTCAATTTTCCAAGGTAGCAAGCCTATACAGCACTGCTTATTTAAACCTGCCTGTCAGTACCTCACCTAAAGCACACACACGGAGGTGAAGCCAGATACATAAATATCTTTGATGTGCTTGCACAGAAAGCTTCTGCCTCATCTTCACAGTCACTAGTGATCCCTGAAGCACCTTATGAGAACTTCTGTGCACCTGCTGCAAGTCTGAGCTTTCCAGACGTGCTGTGTTTCCAGAGTGCAGGCACAGGATGCTCACTCCGTGTTCCCAAGAAGCCTGTGGTGGCAGATGTAAAAAGGGCTTGCTGCTGTCAAAACTACTCACATACCCAGCTTCTAGTAATTCTCCTTTCCCAGGGCAAGCGAGCTGTGTCTTGCTGGTCTGCCACAGCAATTCATCCAGTCCTACAGCAGCTCCAGACAGTTCTCTCCCACAGGCAAACTCAAGCAGTGCAGCCCATTCCCAGTTCTTGCTAAAAATGGTAGTTGGGAGCAGGTAACTGCCCTTGTCAGACAAGTTCACCTCACCCACGGCACCACAGCTCCCAGCAGGAAACTGGGCTGGCTGGGAAACACTCCTCATCACAGCACTGCTGCCTCTGCTACTCCTACAGCAGCACAGAAGTGTGGCAGGGTTAGTGCAGCCAACCTGTGCCTTGCCTCCGTGGTGGGGTGTAGGCACTGAAGTCTTGCTTTTCTGGCTGGGAGTCACAACTCTGAGCTTATGGAGCAGGAGTAAGATGTTGGCTCTTTCTGCTGGTACTTGTGGTGGGTATGCCAGCCCCTGCCTGAAGCTTCTACTTGCACTGCATGAGCAAGTCTGGCCAGTGATATGGAAGCAGATTTCTAGCTCACAGGAAGGGGAATCATTCCTGACATTTGTCAGAGGAGATAATTTTAGGAAATCTCATTCTGATTTCAGTGGCATACTGGATGACAAAATGAGTATTTAAAGTATGCAATTATTTTCCCTAGAAAATAAATCAACCTTTTTCTAAGAAAGCTGGAGATGCCAAAAATCCACCCTTCCTGATGTGAAGAAACAAACACAATGTTTGATCAACAGCAGTTAGCCTGGGAGAGTGCAACAGCAAGTTCAGAGACAATTTTGTGGGAGGAAGGAGAAATCCAAACAAAGAGCATCAGGAACAATTGAGCAGGAATTTTACCATTTGAGCAGGAATAAGGATTAATAGGTTTTACATGTTTGTGAGGTTAACTACCCTCCTAACTTATTAGTAGCACGTTTCAGAGCTTGGACTGGGATAGCCACAGCTGAGCTGCAGACCCTGTAATGGAAGCAGCACTTCCAAAAGCAAGACTAGCATGATGCAGGCTAGAAGATAAACCCTGACTGCAGACACACTCACTCAAACTGGGCTCATCACAGTGGTGGCAATAAAAGCAATGAACCTAATTGCATTGAACTACCCATTTTTGTCCCCTCTATATTCACAATCCAAAAGGAAAAGCAGAAACTTCTTCATACGCCGCTGTGCAAGTGAAGATAAAGTTTATTCCCTGATACAGTAACAGTGCACTACAGGATCAAAATGCAACCTTGGTGTTTTCCTGCTCTTAATCATGTGTCAAGGTTGCTACAAAACAACACTTGCACACAAATCAAAATCTGGCAAAGAGACGCAGGGGTGAGGGGAGCATATCCCTGCCCCTCAGGGCCTCTGGAGGGGGGCAGAAGGGAGATAACCTGCACCTGGCCCGTATCCAACTTATCTGCATCTGCACCTTAGCCAGATAAGAGGGGCAAAGGGAGCTGCTCTGATCAATGCTCCCAAGTGACACATGAGCTTATCAGAAGCTCCGTGCAGAGCCTCCAGTGATAACCCCAGATGGGCTTGGCAGTAGCAGCTGTGGCCAGGGGCAGGCTCCCAGTGCCACCCAGCCAAGGCTGCAGCGAGATGCAACCCAATGCTGTGATTCAAATCAGGAGCAGGAGGTTGCTATCTAATTGTCAACCTGTGCTCTTTTCAAAAGAGTTATACATGTAAAATATGTGCCACATCACAGCCAGTGTGACAAGTCTGTACAAGGAAGTAAAAAACCAGAGAGAGGATTGTTTGGTTGGGTTTTTTCCCTCCCTTCAAAAATCTCCAGTACAGTGGGTGCCACCTCCCCTACTTCTGAGCACAGCCACATCTGTACTCATGTGCACAGGAAAAAAAGGTCTTTGCAAGCCTATGGACAGTCCATCCAAAGGGCTCACCACTGCCAGCACGGCCACGGCTGGTGTCTCAGCACCTGTTTTGCTGCTCAGGCAGTAACCAGCTACACCGCACATGACCACACTGAATGTAAGCACCACAAAACATAATTGCACACTTGCATGCACCATTAGCTTTACTTCCTGAACTTATTCTGGAGCACAAGACAATTATCCTAGCTGTACATATTCCATTTTATTGAAGGATTGCTTTGAGACCCTGCTTCCCTCTTCCTTCTTTTTAGAGAACCAATGGAAAAAGCTTAATTTAAGACACAAATGTCAAGTGACAATGCTTTTCTTAGAATGCAGCCTGCAACAACACAAGTGTTTGTTAATTTTTCGAAATCTGAAAAATCAATAAATTGGGAATTTTTTTTTCCACTCTACTTTGATCAGCTCAGCTGTGGCATCTGAAATCTGGGGGTTTTAAGTAAATGCTTAACTTTCTAAACATACGAGGAAAGGGCTCACTGGGGTTACCAGAGGCTAGGTGCATACGATCTTGAAATAGAAGCAGAAGTATGCAATGCAGTGTGCTTGGCCCCCTGCATCAACATACAATTTGCTACATTTTTTACTTTCTATGCACAGTAATCCTTTGTCTTTCCTTGTTTGGTGCTGTCCCAGATGGATGCTCATTGCTCACACTGAGCAGATAGTGTGCTTCAGATATGAGCCATGCTGTTAATTCAGTCACTGTACAGCTAACTCAATAAAGCAAACATTTAGTTCTTGTAAAAGTATTCTCAGATGATTAATTATCTCAGACTCTAATGCCCAATTAACTTAACACTGCTTGGATAAGGAAGGAAGTAAAAGGTATAAACTGCCCTTCTATAGTCTTTATCTGTATTCCTTGCATCAGCCTAATCCAATTTAGTTCCTGAGGTGCAAAAACTTTTTATTCACAGCTATGTCAGCAACTGGTTTGCACATTACAATACCTCTATGAGCCGGTCTGGCTCACTCCCTTCTTCCACAGTGATTAATTTAGACCTTCCATTTCGCTCATTGTCCCGAATGCCAACAGCAACCTGAGTAGCCTTCAGCCTCTCGTATTTATTGCATGATGAGCCACACCACTGATAGATTTCCTGAAATAGTAAAAAGAACACACACATTAGCAATAGGATTCAACACAGCAAAATTATTAAATTAATTTTATTAGTAATTATTCTACTGGATCTAAACCACCAGAACATCAACCAATCTACATTTTTCAGAAATACTTTCTAGAAGTCACGTAGATATTTGCAGTATCTATGACATAGTCTCAAACTGCACCAGGAGAGATTTAGGTTGGATATAAGGAGAAATTTCTTCATGGAAGGGGTGAATAAACATTGGAATGGGCTGTGCAGGAAGGTGGTGGAGTCACACCCTTGGAGGTGTTTAAGAAAAGACTAGACATGGCTCTCAGTGCTGTGGTCTGGTTGACAAGGGGGTGTTCAGTCAAAGGTTGGACTCAGTGACCTCAGAGGTCTTTTCCAATGTATTTCATTCTGTGATGCTGTAACATGCACGATATTTACATAATATAATTTAGCTTCCACATACTAGGAGATCACTTGAGCTCAGAATAGTCAGAGCTTTGGTTTGACTGAGTTTCATCCCAATTACAGATACAGCTTCAGCTAATTAAAGAACCAGAAAATCCTAAAATTGCTACTGCAAATTTTATATATGTCAGCTTCTCTTCTATGGCACTTCAGCAGTACTGATACTCATCTGTGTCAAGAAACAAATTCATTTCAAAATCTCAAGGAAGGTCCTGGTTGTATGTGTTACTCAAAAGTACAGCCAGATCTTTCAAGCCAGTTTTTATTTGCTGAGCCTTTGCAGAACGCAGCATGTTCCCCAGGCACCTCTCAGGAAGGGGAGCCACCAGAACCAGCCAAAGACAGGTCACCTGACAGCCACACAAACCAAGAACAGCCATCAAGCTATTTCATTTTTCATCCAGAACTTGAAGCATTTCAGAATGAAGAACTTTGATTTCAGTCTTGATGAAAATTACTAACAAAAGGCAGAACATAAGCTGCAGGGATGCTAGAGGCTGGGCTGGAAGGAGTCAGTCCAAGGAAATTATTCATCTTGGCTGGTTGCTCCCCCCACCTTCTCCAGGAAGAAGGTAATTTGATTCTTCACATGATTCTATCAAATATCTCAAACAGTACAGCAATAAAGGTACATAGTCATTTTCAACTTTAAAAAGGTTCAACTGGTTTGTGTTCATCTGCAATGCAAATTTTAATCAGAGGCCTCACTGAATAAATTATTTGGGCTTAGTTTCATGTTGTATATACAACTGTATAAAACTTAGATTTGAGATGAAAATCCATTTCATTAAAAAAAAAAAAAAATCAAGCTATTTCTGCTGACCACTGTTGGTGTTTAACAGTACTTGGAATGGTGGTTTGAGACAAGCGAGGGATGAAGCACAGCTTCTCAGTACTAGCAGATACAAATTTTTAGAAGACAGCTAACATTGATGGCATCTCTATGCAAAACAGTGCTAGTAACTTCCAACAGTTACTTTTCACGAGTTTGGACACAAAAAAACCCCACAATGAGATCTCAGTGATCTCACTGTTCCCTTCCAACCTCCCTTCTCTTCAAAAGCATCTCTTCAAAGACAAAGTTTTAAGCCTTGTCAGGATTACACCACAGATTCGCAGAACTTTCAACTTGCAGATGTCATGCAATGAAAGCTGTGAGGTTTTCAGCTTGCCTTTAACAACTTGACTGTAGGCTTCAGTAAAATAATTGCTTCTAAGTTCTGGTTTAAAGACTGCCAGTTTACCAAGTATCCAGAATCTGGAGACATAGCTGGCATTGGGTCTCAACCTTATCTTAAATCCAACTTTCTGCATTTCCCCAGGAAAACAAAATGTCTGCTCATACTTAGGGAAATAATTTCCTAAAGAACTGAATCTGTAGAAAGTAAAACGTTCCAATCTAAGCAGATTTTTAAATACATTTGTTATTGCCATGCATGGCTTCAGCCATTTTCTTCCAAATTCACGGATACTTTCCACAACACAGACTCCTTAGCATCATTCTCATCTTGGCCTACATCCTACTAATTGAGCTTATTTGCAATTGTGTGAAGAAACAGGAGTCACTAGAGATACTGAAGCAATAAACAGGAATTCTTTATTTCCCACAGTCTGTAGAAGCAATAAGGAAGAGAAAGAAGTCATATAATAGAGAACTAGGGGAAGAGGTAAGGTAGTAATTGCCTTATCTCAGTGTTGGTGCAGCAACTGGTGGACATTGCTCATTCAGAAAGGTTAAAAGTGCAGCTCCAATTGTACCCATTGGCCTTCTCTTGGTTTTTTTGGTAACTGGCGATGGAACCTCAAACAAGTAGTTGCATCTACAAAATGAATATTTTTGCTGTACTGACCGCAAAGGATCTTGTGATACTTAAACTGCCACTGCAAATTATAAAGACCTTTACTTCTTGGACAATAAATTCACATTTTCTTTTCTTAGCATCTCCTAAAGGCCCCACTGTACCCAAGTTACTCCACATTCACAGTTTATTCTCCCTGTCTGCCTTCAGTCAGCAGGTGACTAAACTGAGCTCTCCTACAGTCCACAGGCTCTAGGCTTCAAATGAGCCTGAGGAAGGAGAAGGACCTTTAAAAATCTACAATAAAGGATTTCAGATTTTTAAATTTGCAGGCTTCATTATTTTCCTTATGAAGTCCATGTTCCACATTTTCTTCTGCTGTATAAACCACCACTTGAATCAATGAGCAGTGTTTGAAAACATTCTTCATCTGGAGATTCACAAGCTCCACCTTACATGGTTATTTAAAAAACACTGATTTTAGAAGCTAGAGAAATAAGAATCTGATTCTTTTTATCACTAGAGAATAAAGACACTATTCTTTATTAAAAGCCTGAAAGTTAAACTTCATGTACTGTATAATCAAATAGAAGGAAGTGAGCAGCCACAAGTCATGAAACTGTCCCAAAGTATAAAATATTGTAATGTGTTTGCTATGATCACTAAAATATCTTAAGCATTCAGTGCTAGAAGCTTTCAGGAGCTTGGATTTAGTTAATTTTCTCTTCTGAACTAAAATAATCTCATTTTCAATGTATCTAATTTTGAGGCCTCATGGTAGAGAAGCTGAATATCTACAAGTTTGCCTTCCTGATATAACTTATCCATTTCATCCTCTAGGTAGATTGGGTTTTTCAAAAATTTAAAGCCAGAAAAAGATTTTTAGAAGTTAAAGCCATTTCTTGAGAAAGCTTATATTTAGATCTGGATTTACCTGAAATACAGGCAATTAGTTATCTAACCATGTCCAACAAAACACAGAACTTTTGGGTTGTATTTTATTATTCATGCATTTATTTTTTAGACATATAAAGTGCTCAGCTACAGGCAAAATATTGTATTTAGCTTTAGCTCACTCACTACTTTCACAATTTCCTAGCTGTACTACACCTTCACTATTTTTAGGCTTGTTTTGCTAACTTTATTTTGAATTGGCAGGTTGACAAAAAATGTTTCCATTAAAATGAAAACAGACTTCAAGTGTTCACTCCCCTCAAAATAAAAGAGCTTCATTCATCAGTAATTCCTGTGCCAAGCCCAGTTTATTTTCAGAAGTTTGCACTAGCAGTATTTATTTTTTTAAATCTCTTAAACAGAATTCTGAGAGAGATGCCCTATATTAATGTCTGTTAAAATCAATACAGTTATCAGATCACAGTGAGACAATTAACAGCTGAGGGGGAGAAAATGTTATAATAAATTATCACAGTGACCACCGTAGAGCTCCTGAGTGGGGTTGGGAAGGGAAGCTGGGTCAGAATGAGGCCTCCCCTCAACTGCATATTTTGGGGACACAGTTTGGTCTTCTAGCCAGGGAGTGTCAGAATTCTTACTCCCAACAGCTTTTGGCCTGCAGAGTGACCTTGTGCACGTCACATGAGATTTCTACAGCACATTAAAAATGGCCTGACATTTAGCTTCTGTACAGAAGTTGTGCATCAGGATGATTATGCATGGCTCACGTGTAACCCTGAGCAAGAGCACCTTGGCACTTTTCCCTGTATGGAGGGGGACTGGGAAAGTACACCTCCTGCTTCCTGCTCCAGCCCCAAATGGCATGCAGAGCAACAGAAGGAAAAACAGACAAAAAAATCACTTGTTTCAGAAGTGACAGAAAAACCAATTTTTTCCCTTCTAAACCATAGCCACCTCTGTATTCAACTGGCAGCCTCCTTAGCCTGGAGGCAAATGAAAATATACTCTCTTTTCTGGATCTTTTGTGGTCACTTCTGTGGATCTTAGCCAGGACAATGACAGCAAAAGCCAAGCAGCTTAAATCCATGAAGAAGTTTTTCTCTAGTTAAACATGCCCTAAACATGCAAGTGTTTTAAACTATATGTCTGTTGAAATACCTACTAGTTTCCAGGCCCCTACTGTAATTGCTGATTTGCATTCTCTCATGAGAAGAGATATTAAAAAGCCAAACAAATTAAATAGGTTTCAAAACTCTAATTTGAAACAATTTTGTGGTGAAACTTCAACTTAGGTAGAAAATAACAGTGAAATGTTTAAGTCTCATTAATTTTAAAATATTGAAATAAACTTTAGGCTTTCATTAAGGAAAGAATTTAAGCCAAGTATCACATGCTGGTATGCCTCTATTCTTTGTTCGGAGGCCCTGGTACACATATACACCAGAATACACTCTCAGAATGTAACTGCACCTCAATTAAAAAAAAAAAAAAAAAAAAGACCACTCTTAGCTGAGAGACAGCTAGAATCTACAGTGTGGACCTTTTCATGTTGTCATGATGCAACTGATGCTGACTCAATGTCTGTCAGTCAGGATGCTGTCTTTGGTTCCTCTAAACCACAACATTTGGTGCATCAGAGGTGCAGCTCTAATGCAGAGGGACTCACCATAAGAAAACTCCACAGCTAAATCTGCTCACTCCTGTGAAATGCCATACTACACTCTCTTTACCCCCCCAGCTCAGACTAAACGGCTGAAAGCAAGAATGTTTGTAAAGTTATAATTGCCTTAATTCCTCTCTTCCCTTTGGCTTAGCTGCTGCTGTTGAGAAGCAGATCAGAGCCTGGGCAAATAACCACATCACAGAAGGCCACTGCAGTGGTTTCACAGCAGGCAGAAGAAAGGCTGATGAGGCTTGTAAGGAAAGGTGGGTCAGGAGGAGAGCAGCTGTGATGTAGGGGTCCCCAAAGGAGCCAGCACTCCTAGTCCTCACCTCCTGAGGGAAGTAGAAAACAAAGCCCAGCAACACTAGAGGCAGATGGAACGTACATGAATGAATATTGGCAAAGCTTTGTACACATCTTATCATGCTGCTATCAAAATAATTGGCAGGCACTCAGCTGAGACTCTTCATGGTCATTAGCGAACAGCTGCTCTGATAAGGCACAAGATCGTTTTAGCTGAAATTCTACTTTGTTAGAAGTCTAATTCTGTAATTAAACTTAGTATGTTTAAAGGAGAAATGACAATACAAAATAGAAATAAACTTGGAAAAAAGTTCATATATGAACTGCAAACAACAGAAATACTTCTAATGCCTTTAATTATAACTATTTGTAAAACAATGGCATATTACATTGGTATTTGTATTTCAAAGACCAAGTTTTTGGAAATAAAACAGAGAGCCCTAAATCAAGAGTGTGGAGCTTTTTTTATGGGTTGTTTTTTTTAAGTACAGAAAAATGCTAAATCAAGAAAACAAAGTCCACATGGTGGGGAAAATAACTTAACTGAACAAAAATAACTGGAATGCAGCACTTTTTGTCAGTTCATTAACATCCAGGGGTTTTTTAGGAACTAACAATATGTATTAGGAAGAATTTTTGGATTCAACCAGATTAATATGGACTTCTGAAGGCATTTTTCTCCTTAAATTATTCAGATTTTTTCCTTTCTTGACTGCTGAATTCTTGATACAGGCAGGGAAAAAAAAACCCTCTCATTTCACATATCCATCAAATCTACCTTTTACATTTGTTGAAACTGTAACACAGTGAACCATTGAAAGTTGGGGAGTTTTGATAATCCAAAACAAACTCCAAATTCATTCAGCCAGAATACCTCTGAGGCCACCATGAGCCTGGCCCTAGTAAAATTACAATAGTCTCTTTGTAACCAGTCTTTGGAGTCTCCCACTTGACTCAAACGGAACAAATTTTGAGACTAAAAATAAGTCAGATATAGCACAGTCATGCACTCAGTACATTCATTTTTCCTTTCCCACCTGTTTTGCTAGTGTGCACTAGGAATAGCTCTTGCTATACCACAGTGGATTAAGGGGTGATCTTAATTCTAAACAACAGGAGCTCAAGCAGCAAAACATCTGGATTTCCTACAACATCAGGAAATAAACTAACTTGACTGAATCCTTGTGGATACATGTATGTCCAGTCCAGCTGAAGCTTAAATGATGACCTCTGGTTCAGCTACTCTTCTGGGTACAAGTGGGGGTGAGGGGAAACTTTCCAGTCCATAGAGCATGAAATAAAAATCCATACTCTGAATATTTTCACTGAAAGGGGGNCCATCTGATCACTTTGAGACTATAGCAACTTTCATAATGCAGGCATTTACACTGCTGGAGTAACTGGCTCACAGATTGATAGAAAAATTAAGATGCTTGCTTATCAAGATACACATTGTATAGCTAGAACAACATTTTAATGCTGTTAATAAGTCTATAAAGTTAATAAAGAACCAAAGCACTTTAGCTCTTCAACCTCAGCTACTTGTTTGGCAGCTCCCTGCTTCAGCATGAGCAATAGTTTAACTCTCAGCTGGGGGAAACTGGGGAAGAGGTTAGTTGTAGGAGAAACATGCATGAAAAAACAACATGAGTCAGTTGTTAGACCCAGGGAAAGCAACTAGAAACATACAGTGATAAAATGCACGAATCTGCTCTTCCAGCCCTGTTTACACTTAACAGTGACTTTATTAAAGCAATTAATATGCCTGTTGTGAACTGCTTTATCCAATGGAAGACAAGCAAAGCCAGCTAAAAGAGTGAGGAAAGAAGATTACAGAAGCTACCAAGACAACTGTGCTTAAGGTTGCAATGTGATGCTGAATCATACCCCGTGGTCATAATCATAAAGCAAGTATCCGTTCTCTTGCTCTTTAAAAAGCAGAAGTTACTTTTCTTTTTGTAAACATAATTTAATCTATACCAAGTTAACAATTGTTATGAAAAGCAGCTGTCATAAGAAGCCAGCCTTCTTGCCTGATGTATTCTTCTAGTGTCTTTGTGTCAAGGCAGGAGTTTTTCTTCTTTTGACATGCTTATTATGCCAGGTGTTCTAGTAGGAACATACTGACAGATACATGATAACAACTCTTTTCAGTCTCATACTTTTGAATTCTAGCTTCATAATTTTAATTTGGATTCATGAAGCTCTTGAGAATGACATACATTGATTGCTAGATGGCACAAGTTGTTTCCAAGAACACTGCAGGCTCTTACATTTCAAACCAGCAACCTCTTGACTGTTTATAAATCAGTTTATAAGCACCACTATCGGAATAGGAAGAATGGACAACTGAGTACAGTTTACCTTCAATCCTCATTTACTTTGAGCTATAGTTGTCACTTCACCCATCTGCACTCTTCCTTTGGGAGAGGGGTAATGTTCCATCTGCAGAACTTTTATTGTACTGACAAAACTTTCCAGCTGCAATCAGGCCCAAGTTCAAACCTCAGTGGTAGTTATCACACATCATCCCTCACCCCCTTATTTTAACAATTGTCTCTTAATTTCTTCGATGAGGCTGAGCAGTGCACAGCCCTCTGCAATCACATAGCTCATGGCACTGCTGCTGTCCCCCATCAAGAGATTAATCACACAGAGACAATCAAGTCTTACATTTCCCAAAGCTCTACACAAACATATGCACAGAGGATATTTTTCCTGGTCACTAAGGATACAACTTCAAACAGCCTTCATACAGCAGGGCTTCCCAAAATGAGTTGGAAAGCTTTCAATAAAATCAGCTGATCAATTCATGTTGCTTTATTTCATTGTTACTCCCATTACTTCTGCTGCATGTTTTGGTAACTACCCAAAATATTAACACATCTCAACATTCCAATTTTGTAAACCACCAGTATACACCAATATACACAGGGTTAATTTCACAATACTGACTACTTTCCTTCCCACTTAAAACCAAGAAAATTAACAAAAGGTATGAAAGTCTTTAGCACATTTTATCAGAAATACACACATATAAGTATATTTACATATGCATCTAGAAAAATACTAAAATAGCCTGGAAAACTATATGTATGTTATTCACTAAATGGCACAGTGATTCATCTTTTTCCTTGTCTTCTGTGATAATTTTCCATGCCCTCTTCTGTTCCTTGCTGTTTTGAGAATTGTCTTGGTGATGAAGGAAGAAAAAGGGTTGTGCCTAAGGGAAGGTGGCTGGAGGATGGGGTGAAACAGAGAGAGCTGCATCTGGAGGTAAAGAGGAGCACAGAGCAAAGCGAGGCAGTTTAAGGCCACCAAGAACTGTCAAACCCATCCTGGTGCCTCTCAGGTGGGATACCAGCAATAGCTCAGGACAGGATTGGAAGGGCCTTGAGGGGAAACTGTTTGAGGATCAGCTGAGGTCACTTGGTCTGTTCAGCCTGGAGAAGAGGAGACTGAGGGGAGACCTCACTGCAGTTACAACTTCCTCATGAGGGGAAGAGGAGGGGCAGGCACTGATCGATTCTCTCTGGTGTCCCGTGACAGAACCCATGGGAGTGGCCTGAAGTTGTATCAGGGCAGTTTAGGCTGGATGTTAGAAAAATGTTCTTCATCCAGATGGTGGTTGGGCACTGGAATGGGTTCCTCAGGGAAGTGGTCACAGCACCAAGCCTGACAAAGTTCAAGAGGAATTTGGACAATGCTCTCAGGCACACGGTGTGACTCTTGGGGCTGTCCTGTGCTGGGCTAAGGGTTTGACTTTATGATCCTTGTGGGTCCCTTCCAACTTAGCATATTCTGTGATTGTGTGGCAGAAGGTAACAGCTCCCGGGAGGCCTTGAGCAGAGCTACACCAGGACAAGATGCACTGAGCAGCACCCAACAAAGCAAGGTGTGCTCTATTCCAGGCCTTCTCAGCTGCTGCCCTGCACTTGTCCTGCCTACCCCAAAGGCTCCCTTACAAAGAAATTCCCAGGCTCATCAAAGAGGTGTCATGGAAATCCCATGTAGAAAAAACCCACAACTTAAATCATGGTCTGGCAGCCCAGCACTCTCTTGGATCACTCACTGTGCAGAAACATCATCAGTACAGTCACAGCTCTCAGTTCATGGGGTTACAGGAGACTGCTTGACTAAAAGGTCTTCACACACCACCCAGATAATAACTCCCCTCGTATCATAGACGGTGCTTTCTCTGCCTTCTGCAGCTATTTTCTCTTCCAGCCAAGAGAGTTCAAAGGAGGCGAGATGAGACCCGGGCAGGGTATTTGAAGTGCTGTAAATGTGGTTTAGTAACAAATCAGCCAAGATGCCATGTGGGTTGTGCACACGGGACATGGCCCCATGGGATCCCAAACACTTTTAAGAGAGGGGTCAGGAGACAAGCAGTTACAACACTATTTTTTAATCTTATTTTCAGCCACGGTTTGAGTCCAATAACTTAGAAGACTAGATCAAGATAGAATAACCTTCATTCAGAGTCAGGCCGAACAGGGCTCAGAGCAACCTGAGCTTGTTGAATGTCCCCACTCATTGCAGGGGGAATTGATCTAGATGACCTTTAAAGGTCCCTTCCAACCAAAACTATTTTATGATCTAGGTATGAGATAAACATTAGAACTTGAACTGTAAATATTTGAACCTAGCAGGAAATGCACAGACATACTTTTTGGTTAGAGCATTATCCCTATAAAGGAAACCCTAATGATTAGTAATGATTTTATTCCTAATCATTATTACCTTTCATAATTTTCCCTTATCTGTTCAAACCATGAGTTTAAAACACTGCAGTAATTTAGCTCAATGGGAAAACTGAATCAATTTTTTATTACATTAGATAAGTGGCTTGATAAAATATAACAGGAAATGAACAGCACAAGAAAATTTTCAGTGCCATGGAGACCATCCTTCTGGTTAGCTAAGAGACTGGGGAAAGTATATCTTGGAAATTCATCTTATTTGACACACTACAATAATTTGATATTTAAAGCACTGACCATAAGCTCATTATTTTATGCAATTACTGCCCATTATTCTCAGACAATGAGGCTGTAGTGCTCTGCAATAAATCCCAAGACTCAAAGGCAATCCGATTTAAGATTAATTTTATTTCAATTGTTAAGTAAAGGAATCTACTTTAGCCAAAATACTTCTCTTTTTTCAAAGGAACTTTAAATTCAATTAAGAGCTCCTGTAAAGACTCATAAAGCCTTGCCCATTTACAGTGGGTCTCTAGTCATGGAAAATTTCAATCTGAAGTACAGTTATTTCAGCTTGAAACATAGCTCTTAGAAAACTTGAGCAAGATTTCTCCTGTGACAGTGTATTTTCTATCACTCCCATTTATTTAGAGGTACTTCACTAGATGTGTATATCTTCATCCTGAACTATGTCACACATTGCCTTTTCATCTCCCACAAGCATGGTCTGCTTTATATAATAAACCTACAACTATGAATATCTAGATGCTAAAACACTTTTTTCCTTAACTTGTCAGTGCATCCAAGAAAACCCATCTCTCTTACACAATTGACATGACAAGACCAAGAACTGTTTTAGTCATGTGACTTGACTGACATTTCCCATAGAATGGCAAAAAAAAAAAAAAAAGAAAAGGGACCTACATCTAGTTCACATCTAATCTTTCTTCCCACAAAGGCACAGCGTTGCATTGCTGCTTGACCTCTGTCTTGTCCAACGGTGAATCAGAAACCAGTGATGTTATGCTAAAAAAAGTACAAGGCTCCCAAGGTACACTCAGTATCAGGTAAAGAATCTAAAGCCATTATTACATTTAAATTGCTTAGTGACAGCACCCTCCTCTCACCAAAAGGGATGGGCCCCAAGCTATACTTGTAACACTGCAATACACCCATAGTGCATTTCATCAGTGTCATTGCCATGCCTGCAGCGTGGCCTGAGTAATTACTCAAGGTCATCTGGGTAACTGCAGCACAGGAAGGGTCAGGACAAGTGGAATTCATGGAGTACACCCAGTTCCACAGCATGTCCACAGGAGGTTAACTCCAGAAAACTCAAGCACGATTACAGCCTTACTGCAAATGCAGCATTTTCTAGCAATGTTTAGTTCCAAACTTTTCATCTCCCATGGGTTAACTCTGACAGGGAATAGATGATTTGGGTCTTCTATGCAAAGTGACATTGAGAGATTACTTTGGATATTGATCACCATGCTGTTCCGGATGATTAAACCACATTGACATAAGGAGAATAGGATAATATTCAAAAAACACTATTTGATGTTCCATTTGAAGGCTAAGAAGCATAATAAAAATCAAAGACATATTCATATCAAGTAGCTACATTGATTAACTTCAACTGTCACACTAGGGGATGCTTTTCAGAGGAAAAAGCCAAATGCACACCATAAATTCAGATGAGCCCATTTTTGCACAGGTCAGGAGAACTCTGAAATCTTGAAGCAGCTGACCACTTCCTTGTGAAGCACTACAGTTAAAATCAACTGTAGATAAACTATTTCCTTTCACATGCTTTCCATTTTATACATGTGAGCATATCAGGCATGGGAATAATTTCAAATCAGTAACTAGCATCTAATTAGTGTGTACTACATCCCAGCTGCTACTCTTAGTATCAGAAAGTCTTAGCATGTACTCTAAGGTGACAGAACTACACTTTAAGTCTTTTGAAGCAAGTAGAATTATCTTCACTTATCTGTCAATATTCTTCTGTGCTGTCTCTACTTGTTTTCAGCAGAAAGCCTTGAAGCATGGGATTAATTCTCAAGTGATCTCTTGAAATATTCAAGTAGTTCTATAACCACTTTTGCAGCTACTTCTTTAGGGTCAGTTGTCACTATCAAAGTTTGATGACTATGAAGAAATGCTCTTAAGAGAATGGTTGAATCTGTGTTCTACTCTGAACACCAGCACTGATCCCATTAATTTGGCAGAGAGTGCCAAAGTCAGACTGGATTTACAGTGAAGTGTTTAAGCTGTTCAAGCACCAGTAGTGAAAAATCCCAATGCCTTGAATGAGAAAGAGAACTGTTTCTTGATAGCTAATCTGTGTTTCAGGAAATGCTGCAGGAAACATTTAGAACAATTTGAAACCTTTCAAATGGTGACTCTTAAACCAATTTTCTAAAGCAGATTCTTTCTGCTAGTTCACATGAGTGACAAAACCATTTCTGCATTTTAGGGGATGACTCAAACCTTGGAAGGGATGCAGCTCTTACTTTTCAGTGTTTTGCTCTAGAAAATACTCACATTTCCGAGGTCAATAATGAAACAATCTCCTTTGTTGAAGCTGGTCCAAGCCAGGGGAACTTCCGTGGCTCTTACAACTCTCCGGCCCTTGATATGCAGCAGCCTCTGGGCACTCAGATCATTAGTAACAACATGATTAAATCCAGAGGCAACACCACCTGCCTGAATAAAACAAAACAAAGCAGCCATCTTTATTTCAGCTTTATTTCTGCAAAGTTACTTTTTTTGCTACAGATGAGGAGCTAGCAGTGGAAAAAATGGTTTATGCAGTGAGAAGCAGGCCGAAGTAATGTACTGTTTAAGAGTGCTGACCACAGACCAGACGGACACCACTGCTGCTGAAGTCTCAGGTGTGAACCTTTAGCCAAGGGAGCAGAAGTCACCCTCCTTCAAAGGCTTTTCATATAAACAGAGAAAGTGAAAGCACAGAATTTACAGCACTCTCCAGCCACCTTCAGAGGATAAGGTAATACTAAACCCCATTGTTAGGACAAAAGTCAAGGACTGAGGAAAAGCAGAGAAATATGCAGCTCTTTTTGAAGTTTTCCAAACTTGAATCACAGAGGTCTGGGTGGTTTTAGTCCCCGCTTACATGTAGATGAATGGATAACTCCACAGCAGCTCTGTAATTTTATGAAAGGAATAGTTCCATCTTAGGAGTCAACTTGGCAAGGAGTACCAAACTAGGGGAAGTGAGAGCAAGCTGCTGATTTACAATCTGTGAGTGTATATATAAGCATAATCCTATAAACTGGCTTGGATGTCTGCCTCTGTGAGGCAGCATTCTCCACTCCTCTGGGAGACCTTGGGTTGGAGCAGAAAGTGGCTCTTGAAACTACAAAGAAAAAAATTAAAATGTAAAAGTTTGGGCATGTCACTGCCAACCTCACTTATGCAGCTTGGTTGTGTAGACAGTGAGAAGCTGCAAACCTTCATAATGGGGAAAAAAAAAGGCTGAATGAGCCATGGCTCCCAGAGCTTCTACTATGGAGATACTCTCAGGAGATACATTACTTTATTCTTAAAAAAAAAAAAAACCCCACAGATGTTGCAAAAAAAGAAAGTTACCTTTCAGTTATTCAGCTTCTGGAAGTAACACAAGGACACTGACATTACACCTTTCCAAAAGATAAAATTTTTCAAAAAATTGTTTGGGAGATTGTTTTCTCTACTTCAGAAAAAAACTGCAGTAGGACTGCAAAAGCATCATTTTTAGATTCAAGTGAGGTTCTGATCTTTTCCACTCTATGCATGTTTCTAACCACTCGAGCACACTGGCTTCTGCATTTGAACACAATTACTCACTCTACAAGACAGAAATTATTTCTGTGAGAATTAACACCTCCCAGACACAGAGAGTCTCTACTGTGAGCTCCCTTAGACACACAAGTATGAAATTTCAGGATGGCTTTATTTTTGGGGAAAAAACTGGGAAAGGTTTTCATATATCGGAAAAGGCACTGACAAACAAGCTACTGCTTTCTGTACAAACACTGGGACTCCTGCAGTTTAAAATGGGTAGTTCAGATCAAAACCCACAAAGCATTAATACACTATTTTTAAAATCTCCATTTACAAAGAAAAACATTTGATTTTTATGTGGGAAAAAATGTTACATACAATTTCAGAATGTATTTTGACACACTCTTTACCTTGTATTTGATTCCTCCTTTGAAGTAACCCACAAACTCTGTTGACTCATATCCTTGAATTTCTCTACTCTGCACAGGCTTTCCTCCTAAATAGTCATCCATTTGAACAGCAAAGATAGCTGCAGCTGTGCTTTCATCCTGGGTGCATTCTTTTCCTGAAATAAGAGGAAATCTGTCAATAAAGCATAAATATAATTTTGAATTCTGATGGAGAAATTATTTCTGCAAAAATTGGGCACTGCCTTCAGCAGGTTGTATAACCCATGTTTATGTGGCAACAAAGCATTGAATCATAAGCTTGTTCACCATCAAATAACACGATCTTCCAGGCCATTTCTTGACTACTTGTAGAACTGCATTCACAAGGAAAAAAGAGTGAAAATAGTGAAGTTCATCTTCTCTTAGAATCTTCAAACAAAAGAATAATTTAATTGAGTTTAGCACGGCAAGTGTCAGCCGTAATGATTTTTGGACTTTGAGCTGAAGGTCAAAGAAAGAAAGGTCACTGTGAAAGGACAGTCTGGATGGTAAACCATAGATTCATGCTAAGAACAACTCACCAAGCCATAAAGCCGAAATAATTCAAAAGCAGTCCTCTTGACACTGTAATGCAACCAAGATATTTTGCCTGCTACAGCTGGGAGAAAGAAAAGCAGCTTTGGGGCTCAGATGTCTGCTTCATGAGGTCACACTTTTTTTGTACCTTACAGAGATTAGCCTCTTCCCAGAACTGTGGCAAAATAGCCTCTTGACCTAGCGTGCTGATGCCTGCACATGCTGAAAACAGGCTGCATATTAAACCAAAGCTTTCAATGTGTGCCCATACATTTTTGATGAACATTTTCAGAACTTTTAATTGTTTCAAGAAAAGCACAAATAGAATCAAGCCAAAAAAAAAAACAGGCTTCTCAGTAACTACAGAAGAATAAGGAAAGGTGAGGTCTTACATTTAGCTCTCAATCACTCCATAGCAGAAGAATTTGCTATGTTCCAATATGCTTTCTCAGACCTGGGTACCACCTTAAAGCTGGCAGTAAAGTTTTGGAGGTTTTAGGGGTGTTTTGTTTATTTTTCTAAATAGGGGTATTCATATCCATTAAGACTAGATCCTTCTAAATTATTACTTGCAATTGCATAATAGGGTTCAGGGTTAAAGAAAAATGGTTTTTGAACAGAATCAGAGATAAGAACTACTATCAGACTTGGTCTCGTAGCTGTTATGCAATAAAAGACTCAGTAAAACTCCATTTAGAAAAAATCCCATGAGCACCAGTCCAAGCATAAGTTATTCAAGTTTGTATGAAAACCAGATTTACTTTACAGTCTAAGGCAAAAACAGCTATAAATAAGCCAGAGCATAAAGGAAAAAGAACAAGCTTTTACCAAACTAGATCCTGGTTCACACGGACAGATCTTACAACTTCGTCTCTGGGGACAAGGGTTAAAAAATAGTTAAAAAACACCATGTATGATTTTATTAAAGATACTAAGTGGGGTATAGCCAATATACTCCCACAAGTAGTCTCATACTGGCACAGTGCATGTTTTTCTACTAGTGATAGTTTCAAGTCCAGACAGCTCCCTCAGGATTAGTAGTTCAGCTTCCAAGGCATCCCTCAAGTGCCAATAGAGACAACTGAGCCAGGATGTCTGAGCAACGTTGAAAATGGATACAGCTGCAGTGACACAGATCCACACTGATTGCTTGCCCATGCCAACAGTGTTGATACACCCAGGTTAGCTTGCTCAGAAAGTATCCAACCTCAACAGCCTGTCAGTGTATGTGAGACACTTGGTAAAACTGTGGCGTTCCCATAGGAAGCTTCAGCATGGCAGAACAACTGTGGGGTCACTTTACCCATAGGATACCAGTCACAGCTCAGGACTGTCAGCACATCGAGGTCACAGACCATCCTCCTGTGGTCTAGACCTTCTTTTAAACCCTTGGGTGTGCCTAAACAAGGAATTAGGAGGACCTTTGTCACTATGTAATAGGAAAATTTGATGTTGGAGGTCTTTTTTGCTGGTCAGAATCCATTCACACTCACAGCCACTGTATGTGGCTGCCACAATAACATACCACAGATGACAAGCAGGAGTAGGACTGTGTCACCATGTGGCAAAGCCCTTGTAAGTACCTAAAACCAAAGTCTGCAGTGTTTTCCCCATCACAAGAATTCTTGCTTTATATCCCAAAGTCTGAGTGATAGTGACTGCCTCAGCTGTCCAGAGACACTTACAGAAAATCTTCAGAAAGACCCTATTCTGATCTTCCTGGCCCACAGGTTATACAGTCTTTGCTTACAAGGGAGAAGTTTGGTGTACGTAACAGCAGTGTGAATCAGTTAAAAATACCAAAATAACTCTATGGTTCTTGCCCTGGCTGTGCTTGGCCCTCCCAATACACCTTGTTTGAAGTCCTGGTCTCCTGTTCCTATTAAGTGTGCAGCAGTGTTTGAGATTTTTCCACCCCGCTGCTGAAGTTATCTTGCAAGCAGGAAGGGATTTGCCAGCAGCGAGCCTCCCTGCTGTCACCCTGCCAGCTGCACAAGAGCAGTGGGTGCCCAGATCACCCGAAGCCATTAGACTATCTGGATAGCACCACATCAGCACAAAATGTGCATCAATGGGTACAACTAAAGCTCTTCAGCCACCAGCAATGAGGATTTAATTGCTGCAAATGTCAGTCACTGTTCTACCTTCCCAAGAGCTGCAAACAGTCCTTACAACATTCCCTGTGATGTGTCTGCTAGACTTTCACTAAGACATGAGTAGTTCCATCTTCATTAACAAAGGTCTACACAGCCAGACTCTGCTACTAATTAGCAGCACTACTGACAGAAAAGCCTCTGCCAGAAATTCATTTGCACTGCCATCTACGATTATACTCTTACCAGAGACAGACACTATCCTGCTTGCCAGTTGGAAAACTCCCAACGCATGCAAAACTCAACACTCAAACATTTATGCAGAAACAATCCCAGCTTTATCTGCAATTATTTTTCAATGCACGCAAAAGTACATTGAGAACTACAGCAACTGAAGCACGTTAATGTTAATATGCCTATCTTTACATGCATTCATTGAGATGATTGCCTACAAACACAAACTTGTTGGTGAAACAAGAAAAAAGTAATAGGTTTCAGGTAGCTGAACAGCAGCCACTGTGGCAGGATGACTCTGTGGCCAGATGGGGAAGTCACGCGAAACCTCCAGGAGATGAGGAAGTCACGTAAGACACATCCCTATGTCAGACTTCAATTTTGATGTAAAATGTGCTAATGAAGGTGGAAGGCAAAAGACATCAGCTCGGTTCCAATCCCAGTAGGCTGTCAGACTGGTATTAAAGAAGTTTTAAAGAAAACCTGGTGCCTTTGCACATGATCTCTGTATCATCAGAAAGCAAAATTAATCTAGCTGAAAAAGGCAACACCCAGCCACTAACCAGGGCAACAACACCACAGGGAGATGCCGAAGAGGAAATTTTCATCCAGATGGAAACAAAGCCAAGAAAACTCTTCATGTGAGTGAAGGCAGGATTTCACTCCAGAACCTCTGTCCAGTGCAGCCAAGATTCGACTCAAACACTTCAGCACTTTTCCAAACTAACACAACAATGAGAGCAAGCTTTCACCTTTCTGCCACTCCCCACTGTCCCACCACTTAGTCCCTGAGCATCGGAAGGGATGACGCTTGGCATCACCCCGACCCTTGGCGGCAGCGCTACTTCTGTCTCCACCTCGAGTACGTCCGCTTGGAAGCCTCGTACCCGCAGCCGTACTGAGCAGGGCGGGGAGCCCTGCCCCGATGCCGGGGAGCCCTGCCCCGATGCCCTGGAGCCCGGCAAGCCCTTCAGCAGCAGGGTGGGCACTGCGGGCTCTCCCGCGGCCCCCCGAGCCCCTACCGAGCCAGTAGTGCAGGCGGTAGGCGACGCCGGCCCCGCGGCGCTCCGTGCGCAGCACCAGGTACGCGTCCCCCACGAAGAAGTCGCCGTGGCGGCTCGGGGGCACCGGCACCAGCTCCAGCCGCTCGATGCGCCACACCTGCAGCCCGCTCTGCTGCCCGGCCTCGGCGAAGGCCGGCGGGGGCCGCTCGGGAGCCATGGCTGGAAGCGGAGAAGCGGCACAGAGCCCGCACCGCCTGTTTATAGCGCTGGGCGCGGGGCGGGGCCGGCCCTGGGCGGCTGCGGAGGGATGCGCCTCTCCCACCCCTTCCAGCGGCTGAGCTGTCGCTTAGTTATTCGTTTTAAACATGCCTGTAAAACAAACTCACCCGGAATCCCTCTTGCTTCTGTGCCCAGCGCCGTAGCAGGGGTGTTATAAAAAAAAAATCAGCCACCCTCACCGCAAGCAGAGAACGTTTCTCTGCTCTAAAATAACAGGAGAAAACCCCATAAAAGATAAGAAAGAAAAGAACAAGTGGGTAATCCAGTGTCTGCGGGTGTTGAAGCACTGTGCGGTTTGCTTCTACAATTATCACATCTGCCTTGTTTGTGTGAACTGCTCATACCAGAATACAAAGAGTTTCTACAGCTTGCACTTGCGGCGGAGCGCTTTTTCATGCCCGGCTGGAATGGCAGAGCACAGCTCTCATTCACCCAGTAATCTCATTTCTTTTGTCCAATATTGATAGGAATCTTTCGGGGGGGGAGGGGGAGGGGATGTTTTTGAAGATTTCAGATGAAGCCCAGAATTTATATAAATTTCCCTTTCTCAGAAAATTTAAAGAGTTTTGCCAGTGTTTTTCCAAAAAAGTGCAGCAGCCCAAAAGGTCTAAACCCACATCCGACTTGTCTGTTTCTTTTATAAATGCTTGGTACATCAACATGGCAATTGCAGTTTTCATTGCAATATGAAAATTATAGCAAATCACTGTTTTCCATCTGATATTGATGGGCAGGAGATCAGTCTGGGTAGACACAGCACAAGCTGTCAGTATATCAAAAGATACATTTCAGAAAGAGTTTTGTTTAGCTTCATCATTTTATCCACCTGGATGAGTTTTGAAGCTCATAATTTCCCCATTACCATAATATCCCCATATATTATTTATCAAGTCAGTACAAGAAGAGTGCAAGTATCCACCTGCAGGCAAATCAGGGCTTTCTCAGCAAGTGAGAGAGGCACTGCAAAATGCAACAAAGCAGCTGGAGAGCATCTTTGCCGGCAAAAAAAAAAAAGAAAAAAAGTTTAAAAAAGCACACCACAACTAAGAAATTTGTGTAACTATCTTCCCATCTTCTCTTTATACCTTCTTGAGGAAAAAGATGACCTTACACTGTGTGTACCCACTATCATCTCCCATTTTGGTGGGCACCCTGTCATCAGTTTGCTAGAAAAAGGTGCACAGGCACCCTCTGCTTTATCCTCACTCTTTAAAAAAGCAAACTGCGTGTGCTCAGCTGAACAGCTCACCTTCACAAGTTCACGGCTGAGCATTTTATCCCTCTTTCTGCCAGGGCTGCAGTAAGCCTGCTTGAGAAACAATATAATTCCCGAATAAAATACCTTTCTCAAGATGTTCATCCTGTGAAGAACAAAAAAAAA
>VWZT01009119.1:66530-86377 GCA_013397055.1 Pachycephala philippinensis
AGCCAAAAAATTTCAGCAGTTCCTGTGTCAATATGGTATCAGAAATATTTTGAGATATTCAAAAGTGATTTCTCAAATTTGCCCTTCCATTTACACCAGTTGTTCTTCTGTTCACTTTTACTCACTTAATTACACTAAGTGGTTTTTCTGATTGCATGCCTTTTTGCATTGTTTTGCATTAGTTTGCTTCAGTCAGTGAGGGTAGAACTTACCACATACTCTATAATTGTCGGGGTTTACTATTTCTTCTGAAGTTGTCCAGGTGAACTCACTTTGCAGTTGTGCTGCTTTGCCCATACAGGAGCTCAAACCAGCCCAGTGTTATGCAGCCTCATGTCTCCTACATGTTCTACTTGTCTTGCCAAGATAAAATTGTTCATGCACAGATTGCACAGGATAGGCTTTTTAAATTTATATCTCCTTATTACAGCTTTAAATTTTAAATCTACAGACTAAATACTGCTCTAAGCGGAATCCCCCTTGCTGGCATGGGATGCATGCTAATGCTGTTTGTTTAGCATTGACCATTCCCAGTATCACACACCAATGGACAAAGGTTAAAGACACAAGAACAGTTTAATTGTTTTGTCTCAGTGTCTGTGGCACTACTCAGACACAAAGGATGTTAGTACTGACGGCAGAGTTTTCTCATGCCTGAGTTTCTCGTACTAGGATTATGTAATCACTTACTGGCTGCTGGCAAAGAAAACCTTGGACTGAAGTTTGTATCCTAAGTGCCAGGATACTTGTTTGTACTCTTCAATGTAATTTTTGACTGTTTGCAAATCTTGCTTTTGCAATCTCACTTCTAATGAAAGTTGTACTGTCTTCTGTCTTGATCCATCCATTTTTTGTAGCAAAAGTAAGAATTAACATTGTTAACATGACAGATTTTCATAAACTTTTAAATAATCAAAAACTTTCTAACGTGGTTAATCAAAAGTGAAATTTTGGAGAAAGAAAAAGAGAAGTATCTTAGAAGTTGCACATTCAGAAAAAAATATTTATAATTAGTTTTTACATGCTTTTGCATGTCCTTCGACATAGTAATTGAAGTGGAGAGGACTAAAAATAACATTGTTTTTGTGACTCAGAAGTCCTTGGTCAAATGGTAATTACTAAGTTCATAAGAAATTACACTGTAATGGAATTTTAGACTACCTTAAGATTTCAAAGAATTTTTTTCTACTTTACTAAAGATTATATCTTGCTGATAAACTATGGCTTTCTCAGAAGGATGGCAAAGGCCTAGCACTGTTTTAGCTTTGTAGTAGCAAGGAGAAATAATTTTGCTTCACACCCTTTCCTCAGGGGGAGGGGCGGATATAGCAGTTGGCTGCTGTCACAGCCCAGGAGCACAGTTATGGGGTAAAAATGCAGATTTCTGCCAGCTCAACTGTGCTGTTTGAGGTATGGCCATCTTTAAATGCCTGTCTTTTTCCCAAGTCCTGATTGATCACACAGGATTGTTAGAAGATGTTCGTGCTCCTCATCTAGTCCTTGAAAAAAAAGATTCAAATGTATTGAATTTAGAGCTTTGGCATGACTCAGAGAATTCAAGGATTTATGAAGAACATTGCCATTTAATTTTACTCACTTATTTCCTAAGTATTTCGTTATATTGAATAAGGGATCTTTTCCCCTCAAAGTACTGTTGTCATATGCTGCATATGTGCAGGGCACGTGTGTATACACCAGAACACCAGAATGCCATGTCCTGAGTTCTGATTTTTGTCCCAGTCAGGGGGAAGGCTCACAAAAACACAAGGTGGTATTTCCAGGTGACATACACAAATAACCCAAAAGGGCTCCCAGAATTTAAGCCCCAGCATCTTTCCCAACAGGAATAACTTTCAGTTTATACAAAGTCTAAGGTTAAAGTCCTTCTACAAAATGTGAATTACAGTTCCCGGAGCTAACAATGGAAGGAATGAAAAGGGATGTGGGGAGAGAATATTTTCAAATGTCTCATGTGTTTCCTTCTACAAAGCTTATTTCTTCTTCACCACAATTGGCAAATGCCCTCCTGACCTCTATAACCCTGACTAAATAAGGGGATTACAGATGTTTGGTTTTGCCTCTTGTTTCACATGACAAAGTTTGCTGTACACAGAGTATGTGTGTCAGAACCACACTCTTGTCCAAACAGTCACAGAAGCCAACCTCTGTTCTCATCTGTTCTGTTGCTGAATTACAAATCAATAGTTATTTCAGATTTATCCTAAATACAGTAAGTCAGTTCAAAGAACTGAACTAAATTCTTATTCCAATATTAATCTAAAAAATAATGATTACTAATAATGTAAGAGCTGAAGGAGAATTTGACCATACACCTTTAAAAGCCAAGTTATGAAAATCAGCTGTAGAATTATGTTACCACTTGCTAACTCTTGCCATTCTCTCATCATCCTTCAATCCTCTGTGGTAACTCAGCTTCATCCAGAGAGAACATGCTGAAGAAAGACTGAAACCTAGCTTTCCTCCTTATTGGCAAGGTTTGAGTTGTGAGGCTTCCAGATGAGAGGTAGGAAAACCCTGGCATAAAAGTATGAAGTCCTCCTTTACCTTCAAGACAGTAATCTGGTTTGAATCCTTCAAGTCCAGAGCAAGTAAAGGGCCATAGTGGGCAGCTTTGAGGCAGGTGTCTGAGGCACAGAGAGGGTAGGATCAGGGCTGCACTATGTGCCCCACTTGGCCCCTGGCTGGCTCCTACCTGCATCCTGCTCTGCCTGCCTGGGCGCTCTCACTCCCTGTGGCAGCCCCTGTGCTGCCTGGACAGGCCACGAGGGGTTCTCCAGTGGCACCCACCCCTCCCGTCTGTGCAGGTACACAGATGGACACCACCTGCCCAGCAGCTGAGGAGCCCTGACCCTCCAAATTCCTTCTTCAGCAATGGGACTAAGTAGGGCAGGTAGAGAAAGCGATCTGAATGTTGGCTTTGGTCAGAGAATCTAGACAAACATTTTTGACACTGGGGTAGTGAGAAGTGACGTGTTAATTATTAAGTATGTTATAGCTCACTGAATTTTTCTTATGTTCTTCCCTTGAAATATTCAATGAGCAGCATAAATTTTTAATCAAGAAATTCTGATTTTATGTTCATCTCAAGCCGCAGTATTATAGTATTATATATATTTCAAGGAGTCAGAGAGAGGGAATTGAAGCACTCCTTCAAAAATCACCTATCTTCCAAAAGACAGAAGATCTCCTTCATGTTCCTGTGACATGACATTTCATGTGATCATCATGGGAGTAGATAAGATTTAGAAAAATATATTCTCAGGCTCATGATTTTACCCACCTTAGCTATCTAGATAAAGAAATGTTGCCATGATTCCCATCAATGATTTGTCATCCTGCCCACATTACGTGCTCTTTGGTCAAAGGAATAAATCATGCTGTTCTCTATGTGGCACAGTAAGTTTCACCAAGACCATCTCACTGATCCTTAAGTTTGCTTTCTTATATTTAGATGCAGTGGTCTGAACTTCCATGGGGAAAATATCCAGCCTTTTTCAAAAAGTTCAAATTTTAATGAATCAGTGTATGTTTATTGAAACTAGAAAAAGGGAAAGGCCATTCTTTATTAAAAAATATTCAGAAGTACTGACCAGAAGGTATTACTCAAAAAATTTAATTAAAACAAGACTATTTTATATCAGGTGATACCTTTGCTTATTGCTACAAAACCTCTTTCACATGCTTTTATCAATTTCCACAGTATTGCTGGGACTGAGATGCACACTGCTTTCTGAAACAAACGTTACAAAGGGTGGATGGGAATTAAACCCTGATTTCTGTATTTATGTATTTAATTATTTAGAAAAGTTCAAATAGCATAGACTGATATTCTGTAAGTGTCAAAGAGTAAGAATATCCATTTTGAATTTGAAATGTGAATTTGGTCTGATTATAATTTCGTAATGATATTTTGGGTGCTAAGAAGTGATAATTGAAGTTTCTCATTTCTATATTGCAGCTACAGATTTTGATAATGGTCTAAATTATTTTTGAATACTTGGAAAAGAGGGACAAGGAAACAGCCACACTTCCATTAACCATCAGTGCGGTAATTAAAGTTAAAAGCTTCTAAGTAAAACTGAGGAAGAGAGAAGAGGAAGAGAGTTTTACTTGTGAACAAGAATTCAAGAACAATTTGAAGAAAGCACAGTCATCTTCTGGACCCATTTATTAAATATACAACAATCCATTAAGCTCAAACTCTCCAACAAGAGGTCCTTCAATCTGTTGAAGGAGTGCCTGCAATATTGGATATGGCAATATGGTGTGCAATATGAGTGCAGAGAACCCAGGGTAATCAATCTTCTCCATCTGTGTACACCAGTGACTCTTCTAGAGATCTAGTCTAAAAGAGGGAAGGGGTAACAATCAAATCTAGAAAAGTGGAAATAAGCAAAACTGCTGGTAGTTATCTAAACTGAGGGAAGATTTCAGTTTAATTTATTTCATTGCATTCTTAGATAGTAGATGTTTCCCCCATTATTTCCTTGATACTAACTCATCTGAGAAGGTTACCAAAATTAATATAGAAAGGAACAATCTTTGTGCAATGTTAAACCAAGATCCTCAGGAAAGGATATTTTTTATAAGATTCTGATTGCAGGTGTGTTTTGAAATAAAGTTATTCTGAGATAGCTTTTTCTCTTGTGTGAAGACAGTATGTCAGTGCCTTTATGCATTTAAAGGTGCTGTGTGTGAAAAACAGAGTACTCAAAGCATGTGAATCTTTAGCAAGTAGTGCCTCTAAATTCTCAGGGAAGGAATAAGCTCATTCATTGTAGCTGACTTCAGCAGTAGATATCCATGGAACAGGCCAGATTCTCTATTTCAGGCAAAAGAGTTGTAAGATTAATTTAACCATGAATAAAAATAGGATAAAAAATAGAATAANAATATAAAATTTTAAAATATTCTTTAAGCTTTTTTAAATTTTCAGAATAACACTGAAGAGTTATGGCTGCAGTCGTATGGCTGTTTTTTAAATACAGAGTAGCTCCTCATTTTCATCAAATCTCACACATAAGCTTATTCTGGATTTGGAAACCATGTATTGAAGCTAGTTTTTGGGGGTTTTTTTAACATTCATTGACATTCACGTAAAATTTGAAACAACTTCTAAAAGTTTGCATCAGTTTTTAATTCACTGACCATGAACACTTACCTAAGTCACTCAAATATCTGAAGCAGAGAAGAAGGGGAGGAAGAGAAGAGGAAGACTTTTTCTTTTCTGACTTTGTGAAAAAAGCCTGCTTGAAGGTTGCTTGAATTTGGTACACCAGCTTGAGAAAATAAACATTTTCTGGACTGTTCAAAATATCCCGTTCTTACAAGCTTATATAGGAAAGTGTTTATGCCTCACATTCATTTTCTTAAAGCACATGTGTATTGTTATACTTTCATTAATGAAAGTGGTTTTAAACTCTCCAAGAACAACACATTTGAGAATTATGAACTTTGTTACTGTGTGTCAGCATGTATGTATTAGCCAAGTTGCCAACACAGTAGGATCACTAACAAAAGTCCTGTCACAGCATTTTAAAGTTAAAAGTCTTAGCACTGCTTCAGTTTCAACAGGGCAGCAAAGCTTCCTTGATCAGCCCTCCCCAATTAAATGAGTAGTTTCTAAGATCACCAACATTTTCTGGGGATCAGCCCATTGAATCTAACAGATCTGAAAGCAAAGTTCTCTGGAGAACAAAGGCATCCATACATCTGTTTCTACATCAGGGGCACCAGATTTATATAATTAACTTCTTCCTTTTCTCTGAGGTGTTGAAACTGTACTAATTTGCTAAAGAGCTGCTGACATTTGCAATCCTGCTGGAGGCAGCTTTCAAAATAATTATCTCTTGGTAGCCTATGTTCAAGATGGAATCTTGATATTGCTCAAGAGGTCTACAGAAAGATCTATTTGAAGTCAAAGCTTGGGACTGATTCCTGTTTCAAGAGTCTGAGACATACTTACTTGGGAAAAGGACCCAACCTCTTTGTTTTCTGATTAGCACTATACCAAGAAAACCAGGAGGTGCCTTGACCTGCCAACACAACATTTATTTTGAAGTTGATTTCATAAGTCTAAGTGACAAGGAAAGGCATGGGGGAATATATTGTTAGGCTTTTTTGCCACTCATCAGGAACAAGAGAGAAAGTCTGACGAACACACCTTTCCTATCAGCTGAAGTCTGATTAGTAAATCGTACACCTCCCTCAGTCCTAGATGCCAATGCAAAAGTTAATCTTAAAGGAATCAATAGACTTTCCTAGTGCCTTGTTTTAAGGAGGCTGTTATCCTAGAGAAGGCATGTCCTCAGGGACACCGTGCTTATTTTTGCAGACCCTGCTCTCCTGATTCCTCTTCTGATGTGATTGTACACTGACAAAGGGCAGATACCAAATAAAATAAAATATAGGACAAAATACATAAATGATTTGAAACAGTGAAATGTGCAGTTTATTGACACACCCTCAATCCTAGCTAGCATTAGGCATAGTTCCCAGAATAAATGGATTTTCTCCGTAAAAAAGACTTAAAACCTAATGTCTCCGATATTTGTCATCCCCTTATTTCCTTCACGTCAATAATATGTGAGAGACTGGAATGTTAATGGTAATGACTCAAAACAATTGGCCATTTGCAAAAGCAGCAGAGTGCTCTGATGACCTTGGGCCAAGGAACCACCTGCGTGCAGAGGGGAGCACATCCACCACGGAGGCTACAAGCTGGGGTTTGAGCCAGTTAAAGGAAGAGGCCAATAACAAGCAGATCCTGCAAGGTGAGATTGTGCATTTTATCATGCCGATGTTCTCTCTTAGGTAATTGGCTCAGATGTGAAAACTCCCCTCTGGGGAAGTACTGGCACATTCACACAGAGGCCATAATTCACTCAACTACGCTGATGAAGGTAGCTGTAATGTCTTAGAAGGGCTCATAAACCATCAAAGACCAACAAAGTGCCCCATGATCCACAGTGTTACATCATACAGTGTAAAACTCCTTGCCCCAGGAGGAGGTACCTGGGAATTCCCACCGAACCTGAGAGTATGTTAACACATTGAACTTTGTGTTTTTTGGGCTTCCCGTATCCCCAGTGGACCAGGACTGCCACCATCACTCATCAAAATTGCAACCAAGTCTTGCTGCTGGACCCACAGGTGGTAACTATATATCTGTCTACTCTTATCTTTTCTTTTCCCTTATACATATTCTTAAGTGTTATTTTTATGCTTTTATATTATTATAGATAATAACCAAAAAGGCTACATGGTGCTTTCCATTGCAACCAAATTGTCGTAAAATAAACCCTACACATATATGTGTTTATAAACATTGGTCATTCAGTATTGTTTCCCTCTAATACACCCCAAGGGATCTATTGTCAAGTGCCTGGCTTACCTTCCCCTTCTGAGGCAGGTTGTAACAAGGACTGTATATACTTGTGCTCCCAAACAGAACTACAGCATTCACTACTTCCAGAATAAACTGTTGAACAGACACCAAGCAGCCTTTAGCTTTTCTTCCAGATCAGTGCTTTAGGTCTTTTCTCTGTGTCTTCACTTTATCCTCCTAACTTAAGTCCCATCCCACCATCTCTGTGCCATGCTCTGAGCTTTCTGGCATTTTCCTGTCCCATGTTTCCAAACCTTCTTGACTAGACCTGCTAGAAGCCAAACATAAATGTTATCTCTATCCCAACCATTTCCCATTCCTATATGACTTCTGAGAGTACGTTTCTAAAATTCCCATTTCTAAAAATAAAATCATGAACGGTACCACAAAAGAATGGGCATTGCCCAGTCTTAGAGACCTACAATGTTGTGAAACTGTAATATATGTGTGATGCTAGGAAAAAAAGAAACCAAAACAAACAAAAATAAACAAACAAAACACCCCAAACCCCATCACAATAAAGTCAATAAACAAATTTATAAATTTTGTGCTCTTTTTTGTTCAATGACGCAGCAACAGAAAACCATGTGCATGGACAGTGTGCTTGAAATTGCAGATATGGAAGGTACTTAAGGCTTTGTCCTTCCTGGATTCAAGAGAAGTATTTTCCTTGCTCAATCCAAGGTAGCCAACATGAAGCACACACACAGCACCTGCATGGTAGGGTTCATGTATCACACAGGCCATGCCAGCCAGCTTTTGAAGACGTAATCAGAGGGAAGGGTGCATATTGTAACATTTGTTCCAGTACAGGCCATTATATCCCCTTTCCTTCCTTGTTCTTTTTGACAAGGTCAGAAAATTTCCTCTGTTGGGAACAGAAAAATCCCTTTGCTATCCTTTGACTTTCTCTGGTTTTAGTTATTTTCAGTAGAAACATTTTGTTATTTACTTTGAAAAGTACATAACCGTCAACAAGAACAATTATCCTCACAGGAAAAACACACAGGAACACAGCTTTTTATGGCTCTGTTTTGACATGCCACTGGCTGTCAGGTGATTGCTGTTTTCCTATCTATCTCTTGAGATGAACATTCAATAAATACCATCACTACATGGCTACCATTTTCTTCAAATAAGCAAGTAAGAAGCAAGTGAAAATAAACTGTTTCTCTTTACAAAGTAAAAAATGATAGGCAAAGAGTCAGTTGAGGAACACATTATTACAGATAAGTTTCTTTTCCAAAGCAAAGTTTTAGTACAACCTGCATGACAGGCACTTCCTTGGTTTACTTTTTCCAGCTAAGAAAAGGCCTCTGTGGGGAAAAGTAGCACTTCAGTGTTCTAAAGCTTGATGTTTTAAACAGTTACAGAATAGAGTTTCTGTGTTTCACACACTGTCTGCTGGTCTGTAACTTGAGGAAATCCCAGGGTACTAAAACTAAACCGGCTCTTTATGAAAAGAACCATGTGCAGGCAGCCTGCAGCCACAGCTGCCTTTCCAGCTGTGCACATCCCACTGCCGCTTCCAAAGCCCTCTCCTCACAGCTCCACAGCTTCTCCTTCTCCCTAGTCTCACCCCTGCTTGTTGTCCTTCACCGTGGTGTGCACAAAATTCAGCCAGAACAGTCCCAGCACTTCCTGAGCTGTTATAGTGGTGGGCATCAAAGGAAAAGAGGATATTAGTCTTACCTAAGTGAAAAGAGGCATCCCGCAACATTTTTTATTTGGCTTCGCTCCTTTATTTAGCTTTTCACAGGTCTCTATGTGTCTTTTGGGATGCAGTTAGTGCCTTTTTAAAGACATTCCCTTATTTAAAACAAATTAATATTTTTCTTCCTTATATGAACTAAATAGTGCAGTGTTAGCTAACTGCAGTTATGTTATTAAGGTAATAAAATTACCCCAATGCTATCAGCACAACATGATAAGGTATAATGCAGTGCTCAAAGCAATATTCAACAGAGCAGAGAAGTATCTAGCAGAAAATTATTCTTTCCATTTTTTTCCAGTATATTAATTTTAATTGCAGTCAATACAAGATTTTTTTTTTTTATTGCAAACTAACCTGCTATCTTTACCATCTTTTGTAAATTAGATCCCAGAAAGATTTTAATAAATAATTCTTTAAATGTTAGATTTTTAGTATATTGTTAAGTTGATTATTTTGTGTCTTTTTATGATTTTGTTTCACAGGAAAGGCATAATATTTGGTATTTCAAAGGCTTAGTGTGACAAGGATATTAACATTTTCAACATGACCAATATAATCCTAGAACCATTTAAAGTACTTAAACTTTGATGACCACCTGAATACTTTGCATGTGTGTGCTAAATTTTTCAAACGTATGGGTTTGTGATGGAGGAAGGATATAGAAAAGTGCCTTTTAGTTGAACTTGGGCATAAATTCACAGCAAAGAATGTAATCAAAATTATAGAAGTTTTGACAGATCTTAGATTAGAATTAAGAGTCACAGAATCAACTAGGCTGGAAAAGAATTTTGAGACCATCAAGTCCAACCTAACACCACCTTGTCAACTAGACCATGGCCCTAAGTGCCACATCCACTCTTTTCTTAAAGTCCTCTGTGTACATCAAACACTGATTTTAGTCTGCATGGTAATCATTCATGAGTTCCAGAAATCACAGAAGATGTGGCTAAGTTTAACCCAAAGTACAACAGTTTTAGAGATCACATTGAATTTGAAGTATATGGAGGATGGCAGAGGATGTCCTGAGAAGAGACCTTGAAATCTGTTTTGTTATAGAGTTTATTTTATAATAAAGATATATAGTGTAACTTCTATACATATGCAAAATATTAGTATTAATAATTTGCAGAATCTACTGATTTGTCTTTAAATAGTCAGTATGTGTGGGTGACAGATCTGAACATACTTTTGTGTAACACTTGCTTCTTCTGGTCAATTATGAAATCACAGTATTTACAGTTAGCCTGTAAACCTGATTCTTCCTTTTAGGACTTCAGAAAGTATCCATATTCTCTCTGCATTTATATAAGCTGTAGAGGTTTTCATAAAGCAATTTATAAAGGAACAATCTCATAGTGCTGCCTAAAACAAAAGAATTCACCTCCATTAATCCTGTTTCAAAGTACACTGAAGTTAATGGAAAAATACGGACTGACTGGGGCAGATTTTAGAAGTGACATTTTTGGTAATGGCTACTGTGCACTTCTCGTACACTGGGCTAAGAGGTGTTCACACTGAAGTTGACTGTTTGCCCAAAGGCTGACATAGCTGTTAGAAGGATTTACAGTGCATTTTCATCCCCACAATGAGCACGCAAAAGTAAAAAGGATGAAGAGATTTTGCCTGTATCTCTAACTGCTGAGGCAGGAGAACACCACTTTGGCCAGCCCTTGATACAAAAACCACACTCCGCTTCCTCTGAAGTTTAAGAGCTTTGCAAAGTGTGTCAGAGGAGATGGAGATCAGCCTGAATAGCAAACATCTCTGCAGGGCAGTCTTGGGCCCCTTTGGGCTCTGAAAGGATTTGAGTGTATAATCAGGGGCACAAGTTGATGCTGATCTGGGGCCAACATGAAGAGTTGTCACAGAACTCTGCTTGGGTGCTGCACTTCTTCCATGTGTACCTATAAAGCAGTGCAATGGGCAATGGTGCAGAGACACAGCAGAATGTCAGTGACAGTGCACTCCTGCTGGGCTCTGCTGGATGCTGCCATGCACAAAGCCAACATTGCAGTGCAAGCAGAACATTTCTCTGGAGAGCCTCTCAGTCTCCATGTTGTAAAGCAGCATCACCAGCATCTTCAGATCAAGCCACTGCACTGTGCTGGTAAGCCTGGGAGGGTAATGGGGGCTTCTACCTGCACAGCTGGATAACAGCACTGCAGCTGCCTTTCACAACAGCTACAGCTGAGTGTCACACCCCTGAAGGAATCTGGAAGCAAGGTATCTGTCCTGTCAGTAGCAGTAATGCTCTTAAAGCTGCTTTCTTTCAAGGATGTGCTGTTGGAAGAAAAGAAAATTTTATCCTTCTTCACAGTGTTCTTAACAGGAATAGCTGGGGTTTTCTTACTTATATAATATCACATATGGTAGAGGTATTTAGCATAAGCAAAGCAGGTAAACAAAACAAGCCAGCATTTTCAAGAAACTCTCAGTTTATATTCTTGGGATATTTTTATTGTGTATTTGAGATTAAAGAGGATTATCCATGTGTAGATTTACTGTAGGTACCTTTGTTTCCTTAATAACCTTTGTACCGCAGGGTCTCCAGCAACTTGCATTCTCCTGATTGCAGAGCAGCTCTGTGGTTTTTTCCTGACTCTTCTAAGTGAAAGAGTAAAGTTGCCTAAGCCAGGAAATGAGTGTCTGTAACATGTCCATGTGTCTCACTCTCCACTGCAGACTAGCACAGGGGGCAACCTCCATCTTGTGGGTAATAACGAGGAAACCCACATTTTCAAAGACACACGCATTTTTAAAGATGAGGTGTCTTGCACAGAAGTTAAAGACAAGTTAATTCCTCTTTCACTCGGGAGCACTAGAAATGCCTTCACATCTGTTAAAAAGAGATCAAATTTACTTGCAAGAGCTTGTCTGAAATTGACTCTTCCCTCATGCTTTTGGGGCAATTAATTTACCTGCTCTGTGCCTCCTTTTCCCCATCTGTAAAAAAACCAAACCAATAGCACTCCTTTGAAGGACTTCCATGTGTGTCACTTGATTATACTGTCACTCCTATCACTATGGAGAGGCCCGGATAAAACTTTATCATTATCCATGTTTAGTATGGATACAAGGCTATTATCTTATGATTATGTCTACCAACAAGAGCCTAACAGCCTCTGAATTTTAATTTGTCCTGAGCCTTTCATTTGCCATGCACAGAGAAAGCACCTTTCACTGGTCTGGGTTTGCTTGGCATTCAGGAAATGAGTAATTTACAGGCAGACTGGGGACTTTATCCTTTCGAAACTGAAATCTGGGGAACTGCAAATTTCAAACAATGTCTGGAGATTCAATGCAATTGACAGGAAGATCTCTTGAACAAAAAATACGCACTTTTTTATTGTCAACATCTTACACAATTTTTATTTTCAAGTGCTGCATCTGGGAAATCCTGGGGAAATGCCAACCTCCACAACAGTGCACACAGAGCCAGAAGATCCTTATGTAAGGGATTCTTACTAGTGTCCATAGCTTTCCACAGTGGTGTACAGCTCAGAGTCTTTGGAAAAGGCAAAATGATCCAATATGCAGTTTTCTATGCTAAATCACTTCCTGGGGCACATTTACCATGCAGCTTACATACATTTTAAGTCTAGAGATTTTTGTCCAAGTACGGCTCTGGATACACCTCCAAAGCCCTCAGCCGTGCAGACCATGACTAAATAAAGTGATTCCCCCTGTTGCATGCAACACCCACACACACTGCTTAGAAAAGGAATTGAAACTACCTGACTGCGTGGAGCTTTCATCAGTCCATTCCTAGTAATTAGAGACAAGGGCAAAGCAGATGTGTCTATTGAAGGAAGAGGGAATGTCTGAGGGTTTATTTTGGCACAGTCTGCTGATCACCAGCTCCTGGGTGCAGAGGACAGGCAGTTTCCAAAGTAATCTCATGATGGCACTCAGAATCTGTAGTTACCAGGAGCTTGATGGGCTGTGCAATTTCTTTTATCTCCAGATAATTGAGGGGCTGGTTAGAGAAAATAATTAGTGAATCGGAAGTAATTTTTAGCAATAGAGAGGGGAATTAGAGGGGAATTTGTTAAGTAGAAAGATAATAATATTGATTTCCATGCCATTTCAGAAATTGGGACCTAAGGGAAAGAGGTCAAATAAGATACAAGACTAAGTGCATTTAGTGTGTTTCTGCTCCATGCTGGTATTTACAGTTATATATAAGTTATTTTCCCCTCAATGCTTTATTTGTTAATCTTCAGTACTGTAAATGGGAGCTTTTATAAGAAGAGGCATTCTGGTTTGGAGATCTCTACATTTAAAAGTTTGGTGTATATATATAAACCATAAAAGCATCCATCCAGCATCTGCATATTCTGAAATAGTCTGTGTCTTTGAACAGTCTGATATGGACATCTTGGTTCCTAAAAGTGAATTACCACATGCAGTGCTGTGTAATTTCCTGCTAAAGGCCGAAATAAGGAAATGTTCTACAACAGACTATCTTTCCAACTCCATTGAAGCTTTCAACAAGAGCTGGAGAAAGAATTACACTCTTGAAAAGCTAAAGGAAATTAGTGGTCCATGTCCCTAGATCTCCAGTACAGTGACATTTCGCTTAGGATATGCCAGCTGTCCTCTCAAGACTCAGTTATTCAAAATATTCTGAAATAAATCTAACTATTAATATATTGTTGTTGTTGTTGTTGTTGTTATTGTTGTTATTTCCAAATATTTTGATGCGGAGAAAAGCAAGAAGTTGTCTTTTAATTTGACTAACCACAAATGAAGCAGATTTAGGTGGCCAGGGACTCTTTGGCAGTGGCAGCTGCAGATCCCACTTGCTTTCATGAGGCTTGTATGTAAGAAATCTCCTATCAGACTCCTTTTGCTTTCCTTTCAGTAATTCAAGTCCAGGGTCTGAAAATTTTAAGCAAACAGTATTTATAAGCTATAGGAAAAACTAGATTCTAGGATTTGAAAAGCTATGCTTATTGTTAATCAGCTAGGATCCAGAAAAAGGAGCACTCAAACATACATAGTAAACATTGTAAGAAAAAATGTTCTGTCCGTGGCCTTGTTGTGAACAAAGCCTTGCCTTTGCCTCCAAAGAAAGTAGTGTTTTATGCTGCATGGTATGTATGTGTGTGTACTTTAATTTATGTGTAGTTAATTATTTTCAAACGAGCTGTCCTTGTAAGAGGTGAAGCTATAGAAACACTAGAGGGCAGGCACCCCATTATGGACCATCCACCAGCCGGAATGCAGATATGGACTGTTGTATCTACAATGAGTACAGCAGACACTGGACTTGAATCAGTTGCCTGGGAATAATCCCCCCCGTTACAAGGCTGAAATTGCAGTCTTATCAGAAAAATCAACATTAACAAGCAGTTTTCAGCCAGTAATCCTGCTTGCAGCAGGTGTCATTAAATCTAAGTGTGTTTGCATGAGTGAGCTAGTGTATTTTCTGTGATCTGAGTCTGTTATTTAGAGCTTGGAAGTGGACTTTCTCTGATATTGAGACTTAGAGGAAGAACTACTGTTTGGTCCTCAAGTTTCACCTAAGGACACTTAAGACACGTCTGAGGGTTCTGCGCTCTTTTCCCTGCTCCCTACTGTTGAAGTAATGTTCCTAAATTCTCTAACACAATAAATGTGCATGTTGTGAAGGACTCACCTATGTTTAAATGCTGTGGTTTTAACTTCAGATTGAAAGGATCTCTGGAGTAACTTGTCACAAAATTTGGTAAATTAGCTTCGTACTGCATTTGGAAAGGAAAATATATTCTAACATCAGAAAAGCCACCATGCCTAGTGATCATTGAAGTTAGCTGTAGAGTAAACTTTACATGTTGCTTTTAAGTAAGGTAAAAACACACCTGCAAAATTTTTGTTCAAAAAAAAAGCAAGATTTAAGAGATTTAATTAATTGTTAATTGACAGCTGTTGAGCTGACAAGAGTTACAGTTTTTCATTACCCTAAAGTTCTTTATTTACACAACTCCTATCACCAGAATTCCGATCTCAAATGAGTGCAGTGGTCTCCTGTTACAATAGAGGCGAGAAATAAGAACAGAAACAGAACACCGTTCTAGACAAAGCAGCTGTGATACTAAAATCACATGGGATGCAGTTTCTTGGAATACGTATTGTAGAATCATAGAATCTGCTGAGATGACTGTTTGCATTATTTTTCAAGTCTTTCCAGTGAATTTAATGAATCATTAACATACCTTGCAGCCATCTGCATTACAATGATCTTAAGATCTCTCTGTTGCTGGAGAACTCATCAGAGGGTTAAAAGGAAGGCTGAAAGATGATAATCTAACATCAATGACATATCATCTTTTTGATATGTATTCTCCTTGTTTGGAAGCAAAAGTGATTTTGAATTCAAAGTGGATAGGATTTGAAATAGCCGGTAAGATTTTCTGCAAGTCACAAAAGGAAATTGTCAGCTTGGCTGTGGGTAGTGCTGTTCTTCAGCAAACCACACTTTGCAGAGTCAGGTAAGCGTAGGACAGGATGCGGCACCAGCACATTGGTCTTGAAATCTTTCTGAGACAACGCTGAGTCTTAAAAGGCTGACTACATTGCTAGTTATGCAGATTTGACTGACAATATCCCCTGATCTTTACAGATTGAAATGGATACCATAAACTGGATGGTTTCTTGCGAGATACAAGATGGAAAATCCATAACGGTCACATTCTGGAGGTATCAGCATCATCTGCATGAATAGGAAGATATGTTTCTTTGATTAATGAATAAGATAAAATGAAAATGTAGGGTTTAGGCAACATGATGAATGCCCTGTCAAATCAGGGAGGGAACAGAAATGGTATGTGAAGATACATGTTGAAAACTTGATTGTAATGAATATTTAACTGTGAATTAATGGTGTAATGCACATCAGAACTGCATAGGAGTGAATGACATGAGAAGGAGAAAACACTGTACACTGGTAATTTACATATTTTATTTGTTGCCTTTCTCTTACCTTTCCAGTTCTTTTCTGACTGAGTTCTGGTTTCCATTTAATGAAGCATTTCCTGTTGGCCTGAATGGTGAGAAAGTCTAAGTGAACATAGAAATTGCCCTTTTGTGTGTGTTTAGGATCAAATCTATGCTAAAGAATTTTGGACCAGTGCCACAAACCTCAGGTATATTTTTGATGTAGAGATCTTCCACTGAGATTGATAATTTAAACTTTTAAACTCCAGACAATATGTCATTAAGGATTCCACCCAGGGAACATTTTAATGGAGGGGAAAATAAGTGTAAAATTCCTTGTAGAGGCAGTCCTTAGTTCTTCTGAATTTGGATCATTGTTCAGTCTACAGCCTGCTAGTGTTAAGTACCCTGAAGTTTCAGTGAGCTGAAAAGTTAATGATATGTCAAAGCAATTAGAAAATATGTACCATTTTCCTTCAGACCTCATAGTGGAGTTCACCAGTGCTTCTGGAGACCCAAAAGGAACCTCAAATGTTTTATTTTTGTCAGGAACTTATGTTGGAAACTTTTGGTTGCAACTTGCTTTTTTTGCTTTTTCCTTGTTTCTTTCCAGAAATGCTGACGTACAAATACTTGTTTCACTCAGAATTTTACCAAAGAAAACCTTTAGTCCTGAGAGTAGAGCACTGACTGGTGACATCAAAATACCCAAAATCTCCTGATTTATAACAAAACCCTGAAACTTGATTTCACACTCACTGCTAAATAACTTGTTCATGTAGTTATCAACTTTCTGGAATTACCTTCTGGAGCCAGTCAAATTATTAAAGCATTCCTGATATGGAACCTGGGGAAGGCTCTGAAACCTTGAGAACATTTCTTAAGGTAGGGATGCTATAAATTATCCTGTTATAGTGAGACCATCTGAAGTGGTGATGTTAGAAAGCATAACACTGGGCTTGAGGGACAAACATGATTTTTTTTTTTCCCTTCCACTGGTTTCGCAAATTTACATTACTGGTCAAGACATGAAGGAAAAAAAAAACAAAAAAACCCCAGACATTTACTCAAAAAGAAAGGTTTTGTTGGGTTTTAAGAGAAATTAGCATTTATTTATTTTATGAAATCTTGATCATCTTTCTTTTTCAATTGCATTTGATTTTTCAATGAGTATCAATTCGACAAGGTTTGGTCCATCTCCCTGCACTTCATGTCATCCCATTCCATTTTATTGTTTTCACTTCCATTCAAAAAAATTTTTTTTAAAATGGCATTTCATTTCATCAATTTCTTCTCCTGTCCCTTCACTTCACTTCGTTTCCTGATTTTGAGATTTCAGTGAGCATATTTTTGGCAATTTTCAGTCCTTGTCACTGCACTTCATGTCATCCCAATCCATTTCCTTGTATTCACTCCATTTCCAAATTTTCTTTTTTTTTCTGATTGCATTTCATTTTATCATATCTCCTTTCCAGAGTGTAGGTTCGACTTCCTGCTCTTATTTCAAGATTTTATTTCATTTCACGAATGGAAATTCTCCACAGACACAACCGTGATCCCTAACCCTAACCCTGGGTGGTGCCCTTGACCACTGACCCTTAAGCTTTGATCATTGACCCTTGATCTTTGACCCCATGACCTTTGACTCCCTGACCCCCCGACCTTTGACCCTTGACTCCTGACCCTTGAAACCTGACTCCGGGTCTGGATCCCAGACCCAGGACCTCAGACCATTTGATTTTATCATATCTCCTTTCCAGAGTGTCTGTTACACTTTGTTCTCTGATTTCAAGATTTCATTTCCTTTCACGAAATGAAGACTTGGAAAAAAAATTGAAAAAAATTGGAAAAAGAAGAACATTTGGAAAAGGAGTGACTACAAGGAAATGGTGTGGGATGAAATGAGATGCAGTGAAAAGGATCAAAACTTGCCAGAATTATAATAATTGAAATCTTGAAATCAGGAAACAAAGTGAAGGGACAGGAGAAGAAACTGATGAAATTAAATGCCATGAAAAAGAAGAAAATTTGGAATCAAAGTGAAAACGATGAAATGGAATGGGATGACATGAGATGGAATGAAGTTTATTGATAAAGAAAGATACGTGTTCCTACTGAAGGGGTATAGAACAGGGCACAGAGAAGGAAAACGAGAGACAAAGAGAGAAGACAAGGACAATATTGCTGCTGCAGCTCGGGGTGCCCCATAGGTGCCTGTCCAGCAGATGGACCGTGCGTGCTGCGAGCAGCTGTGAGCCTGCACAGCTCTTGTGGCCAGCTGGGTGTGATTTCTGAGCGGCAGCGAGCAGCCTGGCTCCAGCCTTGGCCAAGATGGGGCTGGCTGCTGAGGGCAATGCCAAAAACACAGTGGCAAGCTGGGTGCAAGAGGCAACTGCCCCATCAGGGAAATAGCGGAGCACTGGGTTGTTGAGGGTGAGCTACCTCAGGGAAGCTGTGAAGCAGGGCAGGACAGGTGCAGACAGGACAGACAGCCAGGGAAGGAGCAACACCGCAGGGAGAAAAAGGCAAGGAGAAGGCAGTTGACCCTCCAGGTGAGCCCCCGCTTCCTCCAAGAAAACCAGAAAATAGCAGCCCCAATGTGCTGCTTTTATGTGCTAAGGCTCCTCCCAAAGCCCAATTTACCTGGCATTTTTTCTGGGGAAAGAGGTGATCTACTGCACCTGCAAGGGGAAGTTGCTTAAAGCCCCATCATGGAAGCTTCTTCTCCCCTTTGGCTGTCAGACAAAGTCTCCCCAGGACTGGGCTCTCTTCCATCTCGAGTACAGTGCCTAAAGTAAGTTTTCACCTCATATATAAAGTATGTTGAGGCATAAATAAAAATCGGGTTAGTCCTTCCGTGCATGGGTGGTACCAAGGAACAAGATGTGGAGGGAGCAAGGCTGGGCCAGTGCCATGCTCCCCTTGGCATGCCTCTTGTAGCTGCACTGTCCCCTGGCTTTGTGCTTCCATATTGAGGCAAGTCCCTTTTCTTTTCCAGAAGAGGAGAGAGCAGCCTGGACCTAAGCCTGGAAAGCTCTTGCATGCCTGTGGCCTCAGAGGTCTTTTTTGACTTCAGTTCCCCTTTTCCCTTTCCTTGTGGCTTCTGAGGAAGGCTGGATGACTTATAGAGCTGGTAGCTAAAATCAGGAGGTTGCTTCAGCCATAAATCTGTATTGGCTTTGGATTGCTGCACTGCAGTTTGTTGTTGAGAAAGACCAGTCAAGGCTTGCAGAAAATTTTCTCTGAGTTTCAAATAAAAATTTTCTCTCTTCTTGGTGGACGATGAACATAATGGCCTGATGATTAATTTTTTCTTCTCAAATATTGCAATCCCTGGCAAAAAGAAAAAGAAAAAACCCAACACACGCACACACGTATACAACAGAATATTTATTACTGATTGCTACTTTCAGTCTGGCTATACCTGTCTGCACAACCCAGCACATTCACTGAAGACAAATGTGTGGTTGTACTTTGATATTATTTTGTACCTGTGCTTAGATTAAGAAGTACTGCTTCTTGGTTCTGTCTTTCACTTCTGCAAAGTAACCTGATGAGGCAAACTCCTGACCCTAGAGAAAGCCCATCTGAAGCCAAAAGCATGGGTGTTAGGAATTTACACATTCACACCAGCCTGTAGGAACAGGAGCTCTGAGTTTTATTTTGCCTGAAATACTCATCACTATGTAACAACACAAATACACCCTTCTTTCATATTTTAATTCTTGTCTGATTAAGTAGTACATCCCTGACAGACTAAACCTGTGCACGTGCAGCACAGCACAGCAAGCGTCTGGGGTTGTTACA